>OX243828.1:7836711-8119211 GCA_945859605.1 Lumbricus rubellus
GGTGGTGGTGGTGCTGTTCGTGATGACGTCCTTTTTCTGCAACAGGTGTGCTCCAGGGAACAGTTCCAGCTTCCCGAAGTACTGCACTAACGGAACTACCTTTCCAGGATCAGCTTTCCTGAGTACAAGCAACTTGACAGATGTCCAGATCCACTGGAATGTAACGATAGCCATCTGTAACCTCATTCTCTTCCATCTTGCTTCCTACCTAATTCTTCGCTTCATGAAGCCAAGACCTCGTTCTTAGATCTTTGACAAAGAGAAACCAACCGTCTCGCATGAGAACGAAGACTGCTGTGTTTTCGTCGAGGACATTAGGTTTTGTTAAAGCAGCTCTGTTCAATTAATTTATTGAAATAAATGCACTAGAACTTTTGGGCATGTACTGTGTGACTCAGAAACCTGTCGCCATCGAGTTATAAAGCACTCTAAAAATTTACTGTGGGGCGCGGTGGTATAGTGGTGGCGTCGTTGCCTTGGAGCCGGAAGGTTCGAGGTTCGAATCCACCTCGCCGCGTAAGGACCTTGGGCAAGTCATTCGCTCACAATTGCTCAGCGCTTTGGCGTGAAACTCCGATGCAGTGTCCGCTCTGCATCGGGAGCGCCTCTGAGTAGAGAGAGCTTGAAGGGGCGCTATAACAAGTGCACATAAAAACAAACATGTGTTTTCATTGGGGATATCATTAATGGCAATCTAAATAAATTGAGCCTCACTTTATCACTGCAATTCTTCAGTTCTGTGGAGCGAATGGATTCATGTATGGTGGTCACGAGCCTCCTCCGATCCCAGCGTGAGAATTGTCGAGGCGTTGAACGGTTCAACAAGGGTGTGAATTGCCGGGAAATTTGCGGCGATTCAATTCCCCTACCGCTGGGTCAAAGTGTGACTAAGAAGCCTGTCGCCAACGAGTTATAAAGCACTTTAAAATTTAACGTGACTGTGTCATCGCGCTAGTGAATTATAGTCCTTTAGCACGAGGACCAATTATAACAGGTAGGCAAGCAGTTCTTTATTCAATAGACCTACATGTCATTCTGACGGCAAAGAAAAACAGTTAGGCCTACCAGAAAAAATCTGTAACGCATTCAGCCAAGGTCTAAGTTCCATCATAAACTACTGTGTACATGTATGTCTACAATCTATTCATGGGAACGAATCAATAATATTACAACATTAGTGTCTCATAGCACGACCTGCCGGAATAACGTTGCCAGCGCCTGTCGTGAGTAGTTTACGTTATCGAAAAATTAACGAACGCCTACGTTAGAAATGTAATTGAAATGTTAAAAATGTAATTACAGTTGCACATGCAATTGCATCTGTAGCCTACTACTGTTGAATGAGCAGAATAGGTTTACACTAATTAAGAAAAATCGATGTGCAATTGTGTATCTATGCAAATGATCGTCTTTTTGAAAAAAACAAATAATACGTGAAATATCACGCGGCAGCAGCTGCTGTTGCTACGTGGAATTATGAGTTTATATCCGTTGATAGGCTAGTATAACAAGGCAGAAGAACTGGATAGGACATGTACTGAGAGGCAACTCCTTGCAAAGAGACATTGTGGAAGGCAAAATGGAGGGGAAAAGGGGAAGAGGAAGACCTAGGGAAAAGTTCTCGGACTGGATGATGGAGGATGGATATGGAAAACTCAAAGAAAAAGCACAACATCGAGAAGAGTGGCGTCGTTGGGCATCTGGACCTGCCGAGAGGCAGCTTACCTAAAGAGAGAGGCTAGTATAGCTGTTATTCCATTGAAACCGAGTCCAATACTGTATTAATGAACAGATTAATAATGCACACAAGTGAATAAATTGATTTTAATGCGCAATAGCGTAGGCCTACGCGTACCGTAGGCCTATAGGTACGTTCTCGATTAAAAAAAATAACGCAGGTCTACGTATCGATCGTAGTGTTGAATTTGATTTCAACATCCACATCTGTGGTTTACTTTCAGAGTAGAGGTATTTGACACGCAGTCTGAAATGTCTCTTTTCAGTGGCAGTGAGAAGCCGATGTCGTACGGAAGCGTTGATCAGCAGCAAGATGGCAGCACGATCGTCTTTTGCGAAGTTACGGTTACGATCAACGAGAAGACGATTCTGAAACGCGTGTCTGGAATGGCCAGCGCAGGAGAGCTACTCGCCATCATGGGACCAAGCGGTAGGTCGACAGACACACAGACAAACAGACAAGTGGACAGAAAGACACACACAGACTGTGGCATGCAGACACAGGGCATATGAACTGACAGACATAAAACAAAAAGGTTTAACGGACTTCTGATCTAAAACTTGTCAGTGTTAGGCCCTTATATCAAATCCAGAACTGGCAACCAGTAAAACTGAATCTTACGGACTTGGTGTAGGCCCTATCATGTTTTGTGCCAATTAGGAAATTTGGATTCCAGACGCCTTTGCTCTCTGTCTTTGAGCAATTCCAGACAATTGTTTGCCATAATGATCACTCGTGTAGATTGTAGTTTTTAGCACTAATAAGCGCTTTGCAGTTCCAAACGTTGTTTCGATGGTCACACGAATTCTTATCGCGACATGGCTGTGCAATTGAACCATGTGAATAATTGTCGTTGCAATTGACACATGGCACTATAATGTATTGTATTGTATATTGTATTATATCTGGCCATTTATAAAGCGCCTCTCGCAGCAAGAACCTTTCAGAAGCGCTCCCAGTGCGTTGAACCCCGAGCAAAAAAGGCAAGTTTTCAGACGAGAGAAAGACGAGGATACACTACCAGAGAGGATGGCAGAGCGAACTGATGGGGAAGCCCATTCCATAGGCCTGCTTATATGAGCTACATCTTGTGAATGCCTGTAAATTATATATTCGGCCAGAGGTTGACCTACAAGTTTTCTGAATAAAAGATCTCTGTATCAAAGGACTAGGCAATTGTCTGCTATAATTTGCGAATGCATAAATGAATTACATGTACGACTTGTACGTGATGGATAAATGGCTCAATGAATTTATTTATTTACATCTGAATAATATTTCAGGCGCTGGCAAATCAACCCTTCTGAGTGTGATGGCCGGACGTAATCCACTAACTTCCGGGTGCGTGACCTTGAACGGTCAACCAGTGAAGAGGAGCATGCGCAGAGAAATCTCCTACGTCCTCCAGACGGACTGCTTCTATCCGATTCTGACTCTACGAGAAATCTTAACGGTCTGACTCATATCCATAACTATTTGTTGTTGACTTGTTCAGAAAACGAGCATAATCATCTATGCGGTCTTGCATGCTTTTATGCGTGTGTACAGTGTACGTGCAGACATATGCATACATGCATACCAACACGCATACTTATAGACGGTCTTGTACATACTTAGATAGTATTACATACACCGAATAAATAACCATGCCTGGAAACAGAGACAAGTGGAGGAGAAGGATCCGAGTGGCTGACCCCTCGCCAGAGGGAATAATTCTAGCCTGAAGGGAAAGAAAGAAAAGAAGAATAAATAACCATGCCTGATTATATGCATATACATATGTCGCGTTGCACATTAATACATTATTTGAACATACATGTGATCTGTTGATGTAGTTTGTTTCGTTGCTACGACTCCCCGATTCATGGCCAACGAAACTGAAAATGCGTCAATTGCTCGAAATTGTGGACATGCTCGAACTGACGAAATGCCTCGACACAAGTGAGTACACGTGTAGCTTTTTCAGCTATCGTTTTTCTGCGATATTTCAACTGTTAGACTTAGCTTATACTCTTACAGTGCCTTGCACTAAGAGACAGTTTCAAGAAGATTTTAGCAGTTTTCGGCGAGAAATATTCTGAATGATTTTGACTTTTGAAAAACACATTTATTTTGTTCATAACTGACTGAGTTATGTCGGAATGCGTCATTAGGCTATCGTGGGAGGTTTTCTCAAGAAGCTCTAATAATAATTATTATACCTTCGCCAACCAAGCACAGTTTCAATATGTTCTTCCAAAATACCTATAATTCTTTTGTGGCAGGCTATGCGAAGAAGCCTCAATCAGCGATTTTGCATAGCATCGGAAAGAGCTAGACATGGTGAATAACTAAGCTTATGAGGAATCCTAAAAAGCCTATAGCCTATGATGCTACATAAATAATGCTAATTATCTTGCATTTGCAGAGATGGGCTCTGGCGTGAATGTCTTACAAGGCGGTTTGTCAGGAGGTGAACGAAAGCGAGCGAGCATCGCTTGCGAACTCATCACAAATCCAAGGTTGCTTCTCATTGACGTAGGTCCAACAGGTCATAACTTTTGCTTCGAGATTATCGTAATCGTAATCTCCAGATTTTTAAAGCGCCACTCGAAAATCCAGCGCAGGGCACCAGCTTATTCATGAGCGATATGTCTAGTCCGAAGGGCTGTCCAAAAGATAAGTCCGAAGGGGGTCGTAGTCCGGACAAAGTATCAATGGAGGCAATGTAGCTGCTAAGGTCGGTGGTGTTTAGTTCTAGATCATTGGAAGGTGTAGTATGTGTAGAGATACCCAAATAGGTGAGACTTTAGATAGCTCATGTTTTTTTCTTACTATACTTTAAATGCTTCAAGCTAACAGTTTATGTAGGCCTACTGGGGTTATTCATAAAACATGTCATGACTATAATGGACAAATCTTCTTTCAAAGATATCGTTATAAAGAAGTGAAAAAGCTCAAAATTGGTTGATGTTTATAGTCGCATTCAAAGCATTCAACAAGCAGTAAGTAAGGAAATATTATTGTCAGTCAAGGAAATCACGGAGCTCTTTGTGCGATTTAAATCAGAATTAAAAGAACTTTGCATTTTACCTAGAATTAAGATCATTTTGCTTACTGATTAATTGGAAAAAGCTGCCAAGTTTATTTATTAACTGACTATTCTATTCTGTTCTGTGAACACAGAAAACACGGTACAATCTAACGAGAGGCGCTGAATTAGGCCTAACTAGTTCACAAAAGTTATTACAATGCCTAGTTATCCATCTCTGACATGATGTAACCAGTTTTGCATTCTAATAGTCAAGACACTCCATTATTTTGGACAAGTCTACGCTAGTGATCATGTATGCGAGGCTACATAGTGTTAAGAAATTATTTATGAGCTCATAGAATAGGACAATGCATAGGTCAATGCATATGGTACACCGGGTACAGCGTACTGGGAGTGAATTAAGAGACATAAGCTTGCAAAGAGGCGCCATTGTCAAAATGCTATAATTTTCAAGGGTTTTGAAAAGGAGTGTAAAAATAACGTCTATCACGCTTGAATGAACACAGGAACCGACTTCCGGTTTGGATTCCGCCATAGCACACGATCTGATGTCATCGTTGGCTGAACTTTCGACGAAGCATAGGAAGACAATCGTGACAACCATACATCAACCATCCAGCCAGATATTCCAAATGTTCTCTAATGTTTTACTTCTAGTCGAAGGCGAGGTATGTCTTACGTAGTTACGCAATTTCCGCAGATTTTCTTGGTAGAGATGGGTAGGCCTATAACTTTCCCAAGAGAGTGGTGGTGACTATTCCTCTGCTCACTAGCTTACCTTTTCTGCTCCTCTCTTTTCTCTCGCCTTCCTCCATACCTCCCCAAAATACGAATTTACCATGCATTGTACACCACTTAAATTGAGGTCACTAGCAATGTAGAACAGTAGGCCTACACGCTTACATTTTCCAAGGTGAATTTGATAATTTGAACTTTTATAGAAACTCGATTTTTGTAGTGTCAAGCTCAGATTGTATACAAGAAAGTGGATAACTTCACTTAATCATTAAACAAAACATCTGTAAGTAAGGACCTTAAAGCAGTGTGGACAGTGAACACACTTGGGAAATGGAGGCCTCTTTTAGCTTTGCCGCCATTGCAATGTTAAATGTGCACGAACAGCCAAGCCTATAATTATGCTAGATAGCAAAATGCTTTCATGCTAAAACGTAGTCCTAATTTCTTCGCGGGGCCATATACAGTGGTGGTGACTATGACCATCACTTTTAAAAAACTGGACACCACCGTCACAATAGAAAGTTACACCTATGTTAGTAGACTACTATGCTATTATATAGAAGTAATTTCATTTAATTTTCAGTCTTTCTTTGATTGTCAG
Organism: Lumbricus rubellus; assembly: GCA_945859605.1. Classification (NCBI taxonomy): domain Eukaryota; kingdom Metazoa; phylum Annelida; class Clitellata; order Crassiclitellata; family Lumbricidae; genus Lumbricus; species Lumbricus rubellus. The sequence goes on from OX243828.1 coordinate 7,842,823, forward strand.
GTCGCCTATTTCGGCCCTGGTGACAAAATAACGGATTTCTTTACGAATATTGGTCTACAAATTGATCCATTTGCCAATCCTGCGGATTTCATCAGTAAGCGCACGAATTTATCTTCTGTATAGGTCCCTAAGTATCGGATGGAAGATGGCTTAAAGGTAAAATTCATTCTTGAAAGCAAGAGTTCTGTTGAACTTATCCCATACACATGTAGTGACTTCCACGTTGCATTTAAACAAATGTCGAATACGAATATGTGCAGGGTTTTTGGTGTGCAGCTCTACACGTTAAGTGCCTTTCTAAATGAGTGGCAAACAGAATTATGAAGGAGACCGCTTGATAAAGATCATCATGTGCAGTTGTGCATACAAGGGTCTACTACGTAAACACAATGTATTATACAATAGGCATACATATAATTACATAGTATGAAACTATGAATCATGCTTGTAATTTACTTGCTGGAAACATGTTGACGACTAAAGTTTCTTTCATCAGTGGAAAAGACAAGAGCCGATGAAGAGAAGACGAAGATGGTAGCTTCATGTTACGACATGAGGTAAGCAGCTATACTCACATGCATGATGTGATCTGTGAGGTACATCGTAGACGCCATATTTGTGTTTAGCCTACTTTAGATGCTCGAGATGTGTGGTAAGAAGCCGATCACAGGGTTTTGTCCAATCGAATCCCGCTGGGTAATTAAGGGATAACCTGCCATTATACCCCTAGTTTCCGCAGCGAGGTCTAAATCACAGTAGAAATCTGGCAAAATTTGCATTAAAATACTTCTGATCTGTTGAACACTAGCGGCATCCTCTGTTTATTGAGCTGCAACGATCATAACAATTATGCAGCCTGTGAAAAGTGGGCAATAGCTGAGCACACTGTAGAGTGTATACATATCACGTTCTTTGTTATGAACTGGTACCCGACTCAAAACTACTTCCTGCTTCTGGGTCGTTCGCACTTGGAGCGCCTCTGATTGGTGTACACTTTGAAGCGCTTTGTATGCCTCAATGTATGGATACAATACAATATCAAAACTCAAAATGACATCCATGTCTGCCTTCTGTCATTGAATTGCTGTGTTCCTACGGTTCTATATTCGATCCTCGATTTCAGATTAATAAGCATCTCTATGAACTCGTGCGACTGTAACATCTGCAGCAGTGATTTTTTGGATTTGCTTTGCAGAACTCATGAAGATTGGCCCAAAGAACTCAGAGAAAGCATGGCACATCCTTCAATAGATTGCGCTTGCAAAGAAGGTAGGTCTATATTTATATCTAGATCCCCCAATATAAGCTATGTGTCGTGGGAGTAACGGATTAGAACTCTTATAGTAATAGTAGACCTACACTCATTGTACATGATTATGCATGTACAATGTATGGTTACAAATAATACAAGTTTAGTAGGAATTTCTTATGCTCTTCTTGCTTTTTTCTGTCGTTATAATCTTTTTCAATTTTTTTTACACACTTTTCGTTCGAATGAATGCGCAAAACGTGCGATCCTGAACACGGATGCCCTTATTTCTCATTCGTGTCTAATAAACGATCAATCAAGACACTACATGTATGTTGAATTGATCGCTTTACCAATAATTATAAGGTTGTTTCGTTTCAGATTTAAATACGACTAAAATTAGGTCGAATGACGTCATTGTGGATGCAAAATGGCCGACCGGATTCTGGACGCAGTACACGACTCTTACAAGACGATCGTTCGTCTTGTCACGTTCGCGGTTCATGTCGCGGTTAAATCTTGTTCACGTTGTGTTCATGTTCTTCATAGTAATGGAATGGTTCCAGCTTTCAAGAACTGAGACCACATTGAACGATCGAGTTGGACTCGTGAGTTAACTTGATTATTCCTACGTCACACCAGTTCTAATGCCTCATCGTTTGAGATCATTATGTTGGTAGGTTAATAATTATGTAAGCAGTATTGTGATTCATCTGCACTTCCGAAGAGTCCTTGCTGAGAGAAGTAGCCTACTTCATGAATAGAAAATACATTATAGAACATCTCGTACGAATCGTAAAAGTGTAGGGCCTGTTGGCCCTATTTGCATAAGATATCGTTGTAAAGGCAAAATTCTCTTCTCAATTACTTTTCAGATGAAACGAATTATGGTTAACCTAAATTATGACCAGACCTGAGTCGTAGTAATGCTAACAGTTGTGAAAATAAGTTCAATGTTGGCCCGATCTCTGCACACTTTATGATTCTGAAATCATATTTTTTTAAATTTAGAAATAGAAAACTAATTTAGTACAATATTCAACATTATATGGACATTTCGCATATAACCTCAGGAATGTAGGGTGCACCTAACAAGATCAGTAAGAAGGCTAGTAGATGTAGCCCAAAGTTTACAACGTTTCTGTCTCACCGCAGGAGAGCGTATTTTAGCATAAATTGCCATTGAGGCTGCTTAATCTTTTACCCGTTTGCCCCGAGAATATCCGCTGAAAACGGGCTTAAAATTTAAAAATGAACTGGTAAAGGATTAAGTTTTGGCGTCCAGATTTCGCTGTGGATTAGGCCTACTGAGTGGAACCTCTATTCGCTTCGAAGGGTGTTGTAGCAGGATATTAAGGCTTGTAAGTAAATAGGTCTATTCTGTATTAATTCAACAACATAACTTCACTTTGGTTCGCTTGAAATTACGCATCATAGAGCATTCTTATTCAAAACTTTTCTTATTATACGGTACGTTATCCAATTCGGTCAAGCCGCATGCGTAATGTCGACTAGTGCCTGGATTTGTGAGTTTAAAGTGATTTCTCTGATAAAAACCTAACCACACCTTAACTCTATTAAATTTTTTCAATATCAACTGAATATTAAACAATAGCATTGCCTAACTACTCGTCTTACCCAAATGTCGTTTCGACCTTTCAGGTATTCTTCCTCGTCATCAGGACGCAAATGTCAAGATGCTTCGAAAGCCTGTATTTAGGTTAGTAGGCTATAATTATTGCAATCTACGTCGCGGCTATTTATTTTAAATTAGATCTTTTCAAAACTCTGGTCTAGCTGTACACAGAAAGCTCTGCATTTGAAGGAAATAGGCGCCCGCATATATTTTGCAGGGGACGGCAAAACACATCAGTCAGCGTTAATTTGTTGGCAAGAACTTGGAAAGGCAAAGCATAAAATTAAGAGCATGCGTATTTTTCTCGGTGGTTTCTAAATGCAAATTTCTCAGTTTCACTTTTATTATAATTAGTGTTATTAGTGCTTATGTCAGTAGTGCGTATGTCAGTAGTGCTTGGATCATTAGTACCTATGTCAGTAGTGCTTATGTCAGTAGTGCTTGTGTCATTAGTGCCTATGTCATTAGTGCTTATGGCATATGCCATTGGTGCTTATGTCATTAGTGCCTATGCTCCAGCATCACTCTCCAATCTAACCTCCAGCTCCCTCTGTTGTTTCCCGATTGTCAGTGTTCTAAGAGCGAAAGAGGTCCATTATGTTATGATTCACCGGCCGCCAAGAGCGGTACGGTTACTACCTGACAAAACACACACACACACACACGCACGCACGCACGCACGCACACACATTAGTGTCAATTGATCCAAATCGTACACGGTATTGCATGCTTTTGTTGCTTATAGTATTTGATGGATGGGGTGTTTTCGAGACAGAAAGGTCCTCTGGTGTCTATCGTCTCAGCGCCTATTACCTGGGAACTCTTACAGCAGAAGCTCCCTTTCTCCTCTCAATCGGCATCAGCTATATGATCACCTGCTATTGGTTGACCGGACTAACACCCGCCGTTTCCAATTTCCTCGTATCGACGCTGCTTCTCCTACTCGGCATGTTCATCGCACAAGTACGCAGTTATTCTCTATTGTATGGTAGACCTAGTTTAGACAGGTTTAGCACCAAACACCCATTCATTGCAAACTGGATTTGTCGTAAACGCCTAACCAGAACGATTTTGGTGAGTCAGGTATGGTTATGCTCGGTTTTATAACCAGATCAAAGCAAGAGTGAGGTAAACGAGAAGATGGACATGCGCTGTTGGTGCAGGTGCTTGGAACTGTAAACGAGACAGATAGTGAGAGGTGCGGAATCAGGATTGGATGTCTAGAAATAAATATAATTATATGGTGCAAACTAAGTTTTTGGCGACTAAACTGCAAGTTGGCAGATGGTTGAAAATAATTAACAAATCCGAAAGTTGGAATTGATGAATTCCACGTCGCTTAGTCTTTGCTCTTTGTGTCTCAGAGTTTCGGAATATTGATCAGCGTTCTTGTACATCGCAAGGATTTCGCGTCCTCGATTGCCTCCGGTGCATACGTCATCTTCATCATATCCGGTAAGATCTGCTATTGATTTCACAGCAGTCTTATTTCACAACTCTCAAAGCTGTAGGCCTATGCAGATAACTTTGAATTATAACTTATTTATTAATTGCTTTATGATATGAGTTCAAATTAGGCAAGGGTGTGCATGGGATTCAGGTCGCAATCTCTGTCGCTATCCCCTCTCTCTTTCTGTTTCTGTTGCTTTGTCTTTCTGTCTCTCTTTCTCTACTGATGCTCTTTGTCTCTCTTTGTATCTGATGTCTCTACTGAATACTGATGTAAAACATTTCCACTTTTCACTAACTATGAAAAAAATTAGGCATGTTTTTGGTTAAGAATAGATAAATGAATTGCGCTATTATATTTAGTGCTATATACTGCAGCCTATCATAATAAACCATGGTTTCCACCGGGGAACCGCAAATCTTGCATTGATTTCCATTGTAGGCCTATCTGATATCTGCTTAAATGTTGTCTTTAGTAATAAATTTTCTAATTTTATGTTTTTCAGCCGGTTTCTACAACGCGCATGCCCGTTCTTGGTTTAACTGGATCCGATACGTGTCGTTCCTTTTCTACATCTGGTCATCAATGGTTGAAATTGAATTCAAGTATGGAGATGATTTCCAGTGAGTTCGACTGTTTCACGACTTAACCCTTTAATGCCGAAGGGTATAGGATTTCCCATACCATTGATTACCATCTCGGCATTAAAGGGTTAAAGCAAATACTATGATTCACACACCGCGCACCACACAATACCTATTCAAATTAGTTAAGCTTAAAACTTTGTTTAAAATAATAATGATAAATTGCAAGTATCTGCCATTTATGTACAATAACTGGGAGAAACAAAAATAAAATGCGAGAAAGCTTGTTTTATTCGAGACGATAAAAAACGGGGAAACGACAGAAAAAGGAAACGCAAAATAATTTCACTTTGCTACTTCTGAACTGCATTTCATTCTTTAACAAATTTGACCTTAATCAGCAAATAGCACAACTTTATCAATAGGCTACCATTAATTAAGTGATGTTAATCTACAGTAGGCCTACAACATATATTTTTCTTATAACTTTGCTTTAATAAGAAATTGACATAGTACCGGGTAAACTTTGTAAGCATAGGCTATGGTTGTGATGATGATGGTGGTGGCAATGGTGGCGGGGTGATGGTGGTGTTGGTGAAGATAGTGAGGGTGATTGTGATGATGATGATGATGATGATGATGATGATGATGATGATGATGATGATGATGGTGGTGGTGGTGGTGGTGGTGTTGGTGGTGGTGGTGGTGGTGGTGGTGGTGGTGGTGGTGGTGGTGGTGGTGGTGGTGGTGGTGGTGGTGGTGGTGGTGGTGGTGGTGGTGGTGGCGGGGGATGATGATGCTGTTGGTGGAGAAAGTGGTGGTGATTGTGATGATGATGATGATGATGATAATGATGATGATGATAATGATGATGATGATGGTGGTGGTGGTGGTGGCGGGGTGATAGTGGTGTTGGTGAAGACAGTGATGGTGATGGGGATGATGATGATGATGATGATGATGATGGTGGTGGTGGTGGTGGTGGTGGTGGTGGTGGTGGTGGTGCTGTTCGTGATGATATCATTCTTCTGCAACAGATGTAATCCAGCGAACAGTTCCAGCTTTCCGAAGTACTGCACTAACGGAACGACCTTTCCAGGATCAGCTTTCCTGAGTACACGCAACTTGACGGATGTTCCACTTCACTGGAATGTAACGATAGCCATCTGTAACCTCATTCTCTTCCATGTTGCTTCCTACCTAATTCTTCGCTTCACGAAGCCAAGACCTCGCTCTTAGATCTTCGACAAAGAGAAGCCAACCGTCTCGCATGGGAACTCAAGAGAGCCACGAAGAAAAACCTGCATTTTTATTGTATAGGACATTCACTTTATTGAAGCACTTCTGTTCAATTAAATTGCTGGAATAAATTTCATTATAACCATTTTGGACATGAACTGGATTGCCTGCAGGTATGGTTTCATTACAAATTTTCATTAATTGCAATTAAAATAAATTTGGCCTCACCTTTATCACTGCAATACATTTGCCCCTCTGCCCCTTCTTCCCGGGTGTGGGCGTAGAGTGCTTTTTGCAGAGACGCAGGCCAATAAGTGCACGACGTCAATTATTCCAAAATTCTTTTTGGTGCAGAAGTAAAATCTTACCCCCGCCCCTGCGCCCCCCACTGCTGAGATCTCCCCTACGCATATGGTGAAATGTCTTATGGAAAAGAGTGAAATCATATTATGCTTGGTTTGTGACCTACTAGTAGTGCAAGGCGTGGCTATAACGATGAGACCCCTCTTTTAAAAACCGACCAGTTATGTTAACGCGTAGTTCCTCGATCCTGGACCTCAGCTATAATACATGTAGCTTAACCTAAAATGAATCTAAGTATAATCGCTACGCCAATCTGTCTGTACTCGATATGTCCTTCAAACGATGCATAAATTGCAATAGTTATTATAATTATTATTAGCACAGTGAACTGCATTCGCATGGACGGAGTTTATCAGGGGCTATGGGGGTTAAGCCCCCCAAGCCCCAAGAAGGCCTAGTTTTATGGTTTTTATCATGAAAATCGTATCTTTTCCCGGGTTAGCCCCCCCTCCCCAAGAAGGCAGGGGAAAACGGCTTTTTCACGAACGAAACTTTTATGGAATGACTAAAAAAGTTCATAAACTTTTGTGGCGGAGAAAACAGTATGATTTTATGAGATTTTGCCCCGATGACAAAAAAAGTCATCAACTTTTTTGGGCAAATGAAATAATTTCGGCGTCGCTTAAGTCTCCACCGCAACCAAAGCCCAAGTTTTTAGCCCTCCACAAGAACGGAAACCAAACTCCGCCCATGTGAATCCGTGTTGATTAGATAAGATTTCAACATCTAGGCTATGTATGAGTAGATGATAAAGAATCAGTTGATTTCTGCATCATCCATATATGTTGCAAACGTTAATTTCGTCGGCGTCTTAGATAACAGCATTCGCAAAAATTTGTTGATATCCGGGACAACAAAAGTTTAATGTTACTTTCAGGCGATTCACTTTGAAATGCACGGGGATGGGAGCGCCTCTGAGTAGACTTCTTGAAGGGCGCTATATAAGTTTTCGGAATGAATGAATGAATATACGCATTAAGCTTATATGCTTGTATAGGCCTATACGTGGCTCTCTTAGAAGGCATTTTATGGTCGCATAAGAATGGCGTTGTAGTGTGACTGCGAATGTCGCTGCACAAAGCCAATGTTTATTCGTTTTACTACAGTAGACAGGGCGGAGATTAGGCTATTTCGCATATAAAGTAGGTCACTTCAGTTTTATTACTTGCAAAATGCAACAATAATAATTATTAAAATACTTGCGTTGAAGATGTTGCGCATATCAAGTTATAGGGCGGTTGACTTTTAGTCCTTGTAAAATAACATTGTGATAATCGTTATATTGCATTTGAACTTGCATGTACATGTACGCCTATTACCGGTACTCGCGCAAAAAATCTGATGCAATTCTGAATGTAGACACGCTCCTCATTATAACACTGTTAATTTACTTAAGGCAAGCTCAAGTCTACTCTCAGTTTTATAGGCTGAGCAATCTAACCGATCGGCTTCAGCACCCACAGAATTTTATAGCCTTTCCACTGTCATCATACTTTAATAAATGTATTTTAATCGTCAGTTAATTGTCGTTTAATCGGTTTTTAGTAAAGAGGATAAGGGTATAATTGGCGCATTACGCGGCAGAATAAATCATCTTAACAAAATTATAGTTAGATAGTGACTAAAACTGCGCACGTTTATGATGACATTTATTAAATATTTCCGAAATATTTGGGAGGGCTATCAGCATCTCCGTCCCCACCACAAAACTTTGGAGGGACCGTCTCCCGCTGCCCCAACCCCTAAGTCTGCGCCCAGGGTATAGACATACGTTACCACCGTAACAAGATAGTAAAAAAAACAAAGCAGCACGGTGGCAATGGTTGGGAGGAACCATCCCAAGACTCTTGTCGGAAGTTGGGGGACCGTCCCAAGCCTCTTAGAAGTTGGGGAATGCGTCCCGTGGGTCCCATAGGGTGGTTGCACCTATGACGAGGGGATGGTGAGGTTCAACCTCTGACCGTCCTCTTGATGTCCCCCTAAAAGTTTACGCCCATCGTGTAGACATGCTTTACCACAGTAACAAAAAAGTAAGAATGAAAAGAGCAGAGCCTAACTAAATGAATCCTATGTACATATAATGATATATAATTTCGGGTACATTTTGACTGCAAATGACCTGGTGTTTTGCATTTGGAAAGATAGAAACATTCACACCAAACACGAAAATAGGTCTACTGAAAGAAAGTCAAGACTCACGAGGCACATAATAATATTATCACCAAAGATCAGTTTTCGTGATTCACACTAGTCTTGGCAACAGTTTCGCCTGCAATCTGTGTGAGACGCCAACACTGTCGGGTTAAGATGTTGGCCTACAGGCAGGATTAAAACGCTCTTGATTCAGCCTCAATGCTGAGAAGCTACGTTCTTAATAATATGCCAATCTCCAATCTATATTTTAAGTGGCTATTAGCAGCAGTCGGTGGCAAAAGTTGGGAGAGACCGTCCCAAGCATCTCGTCAAATGTTGGGGGAGACCGGTCGTCGAAAGTTGGGAGGGACCGTCCCAAGCCTCTCAAAAGTTGGGGGGACGCGTCCCGTTGGTCCCATAGGGTGATTGCACCTATGTTTCATACGCAGTGTAACCTACGCTAAATGTCGGCACATACTATCAACATTAGGCCTAATGTCCAGTGGTGACACCACACTTAAGGTCAGCCACAATTCAGTCTGGTTTAATTAAACATACTTAGTTTTAGAGTTTCACAGCCGTGAGTCACAACGGACGATATTATTGTTTTCAAAGTGCATCTATGATCTATCACATAACGGTGGGCGGAGGTTATAAGCTTACAGCCTTACACCATAAAAACCCATGGTGACCACGGAGATTGTAAATTAGCAGCATAGAAAAAGTCAGTCGAACTCTGTGGCTATAGCTGTTTGATTTCACAACGGTGCATGCAACCAAGTAGTTACTTGTCGACTGTCTCTTTTAGCCTAGTTTTCTCTGCCGCATTTTATTAGTTGGAGCTTTAACTAATGACAATGTTAACTAATATGGAAACTGAACTGGAGGAAGTGAAATTTGAGAATGGTGACCTCGATAAGATTTTGCCAGAGGATCGTCCGTCCGCGTTTCGTGTGTTTGACATCATCAAGCGATTGCGAGTACCAAGAGCACAAGGACGACTCAGGTAGCCTATAACTCACTACTTCAATATATTGTAGGTGCAATTAATTAATTAATAATTAATCTTAATGCTTAATTATTATAATTAAGATTAATTAATTAATTCTTAACTAGATGCATCAATCAGTCAATCGATTAAAATTTATATCGCACCCCTTCAATGTACTTACTCAGAGCGCTACCGGCCGAGGTCAAACGAAAAAAAGATCTTCAACATTTGGCGAAATTACTACTCAGAAGCGCTCCCGACTGCAGCGCGGACACTAAATCTGAGTTTCACGCCGAATCGCCTGAGCAATTGCGAGTTGCTTAAGGTCCCTGCGCGGCGGCTTGAGGTGGATTCGAACTTGCAACCCTCCGGCTGCAAGGCAACGAACATATCCACTACACCACCACGTTCCACAGTTGAGATTATATTGCAACTATGGTATGTTTTCAGACCGAAGGTACAGCATTTGATGTGGAATGTGAAATGTCTCTTTTCAGTGAGAGGCGGAATCCGTTGTCTTGTGAAAGCGTTGATCAACAGCAAGATGGCAGCACGATCGTCTTTTGCGAAGTCACGGTTACGATCAACGAGAAGACGATTCTGAAACGCGTGTCTGGAATGGCCAGCGCAGGAGAGCTACTGGCCATCATGGGACCAAGTGGTAGGTAGACAGACAGGCAGACAAACAGACAGGCGGATAAGGAGGCAAAGTGATAGGCGGAATGAAAATGTCAAGCAAGACCCACATGTATTCAGGCAGAAAGGATGGTTCATAAGCAGACAGACAGACAGACAGACAGACAGACACACACACACAGACACACAGACACACAGACACACAGACACACAGACACACAGACACACAGGTGACTAGAAAGACACACAGACTGTGACATGCAGACACACAGGTGACTAGAAAGACACACAGACTGTGACATGCAGACACACGGACATAGGAACTGACAGACAGAAAACAAAACTTTTTAACGGACTTCTGATTTAAGGGTTAAAACTTGTCAGTATAATATCGAATTCTAAGCTGGCACTATAGAACTCGCAAAAACCTGGATCTTACGGACTTGGTTTACCATAATAATTATATTGCGCCATTAAAGCACATGAATTCTTGACTCCGTTGTTATCTGGCTTTGAGCAATTCCATGACTGTCATATTTACTTTACAACTGCGCATATTTTACCGGTACCATAATATGCATGTAGAGTAGACAGTAGTTTTCAACACTAGCAGGCCTAAGCGTTTTGCAGGACGCTTGATCGGCATTTCCAAACGCTGTCTCGGTGGACAAGAGACCTTATATATGAAGGCGGGCTATGTTACGAAGCAATTTGAATAATTGTTATTATCAGTGACACATGAGATGATCTACATCTTCTAATTCTTGTGAATGTCTGGGAATTTTCTATTTTTCACAAGGTGGACTGCAAGGTTTTTGAACAGTACTGCAATGATTAGATGGGTTTTCGAATGCATGGATGAATGAATGGTCGAAAACATGGATCAATTCACTAACGAATAATAACTGTTTGGATAATTCTCAGGCGCTGGCAAATCGACCCTTCTGAGTGTGATGGCCGGACGTAATCCACTAACTTCCGGGTGCGTGACCTTGAACGGTCAGCCAGTGAAGAAAAACATGCGCAGAGAAATCTCATACGTCCTTCAGACGGATTGCTTCTATCCGATTCTAACTCTACGAGAAATGCTAACGGTCTGAGTCATATACATTTCAATGACTAGTTGACTTGTTCAGAAAAAACGAGTTTAATCGTAGCTGTAATCTTGCCAACATTTATCATGATGTGTCCGAAATAGATGCTATCATGCATATGTTCATACCGTATCATACGTGAACATGTAGGCCTACTGCACATAATAATGGTGCATCATATGCAATGCATGTCAACGCATATATAATGATATTAACATGTAGACCCATAATTAGGCATTATAATTAGGCTAATTATACTTATCCATTCATCAAATCAAATCAAATCAAATCAAATCAAATCAAATACCATTTATTAAGGCAACAACCGTTGCACATTGATCAAGACAAAACAAAACTGAATAATAGCATTAACATTAATGATTAACATAACAGAAAGAATAAACAGCGTATCATAAGAATAAACAGTACATTATAAAGCAAAGGATCGCATACGGTTGAGCACTTAAAGGGGAACCCCAAAGGGACAAGTCCCGCTATCAGAGGAACCCCAGTATCAATCGTTGGTGGAATGGCAGATCAGACATTGTAAACAGATTCAATACATATAGCTTAACTAATTATCTCAGTGCAAACATATGGGTACTGCTAGCCAGTTAAGAAATAAAAAGAAAAACAAGCTTGAGATTTCCAAACTGAAGTGATCATATTAGCAAACAAAGGTCAGAACAGCTATGGCAAAAGGGAAACACTGTATGATACTGTGCAGGTCAGATCATGCACCAGAATACTCAAAAAGAAAGATCTCAGGTTAATACAGTTCAATGATCATTCTTCAGTTAGATATAACTTAAGAGCTCTCTTAAACCTGCTCAAAGTTGGAAGGGAGGTTATATCTAGTGGTAAGGAGTTCCATGTGATTGGGCCCTGGCATTTAATGGAAAATAGCTTCGGATTGATTCTAGCAAAATCAGGTCGGTAATCAGCTGCATGTCTAGTGTAATGTTGATGCACAGAGGACGCCAATTTAAAATAATTATTAAAACAAGGTGGTAACAAATTATTGTGGTACCGATACATAAAGAGGCCAATTTGGAGCCTATTGATGCCCAATATAGTTAATATACGGTTAATTTTGAAGGTGTCCTTGGTACTAAGTCTCCAATGTATATGGTAGACAGTTCTTATGGCCAATTTCTGAAGTACAACCAAGCATTGGAGAGTTTGAGAATAGTTAACACCCCAAGAGATATTACAGTATGAAAAATACGGATAGACAAGCGTATAATAGAGGTTAGTGAGGATATTCGAAGGCAAGTTATGGCGTATTCTTCGTAGTATACCTATGTTCTTAGCTACTTTTTTGGCAATCTGTGAAATATGTTCTTTCCAATTCAAATGAGAATCAATAATAGTGCCTAAAAACTTGGTTGAGGTCACCTGGTTAATGGATATACCATCAATGGCAATATGTAAATTATCCGGTGGGGGTGTTTTACGCATAGCATAGAAAACAATATAGTTAGTTTTAGTCAGATTAAGGGACAGCTTGTTAGTTCTAAACCAGAGTGATATTAGTTGGAGTTCACTGTTAGCCCTGCAAAACAGATCCGTGATAGATTTATCGTTAAGGAAGGCATTAGTGTCATCAGCAAATAACACTAGTTTGAATAAAGAAGATATATTAGACAAATCATTTACATAAAGCAAGAACAAAAGGGGACCAAGAATAGAACCCTGGGGAACACCACAGGTTATATTACTAGAATAGGAGGAAGAATAGTTAAAATATACAAACTGAGTTCTATTCTTTAGATAATCAGAAAACCATTCATTGGCTACTCCTCTTATTCCATAACCTTTCAGTTTTTTAAGTAGAATACTGTGATCTACCGTATCAAAAGCTTTCGATAAATCAAAAAAGATCCCAATGGAATAAGAATTATTATTCATAGCCTCCGATATGTTACTTTGAATATCCATAAGGGCCATAAAGGTAGAGTGGTTCTTTTTAAATCCATATTGATTAGGGGCAAGAAGATTATACTTGTCCAAAAATGCAAGAAGTCTGTTATACATTAGTCTTTCCATTATTTTAGAGAAGAAGGGGAGGATAGAAATAGGTCTGTAATTGGTAATAAGGCTCTTGCTACCAGACTTAAAAATTGGTGTAATTTTGGCAGCCTTCAATTCCGCAGGTACTTGGCCATATAGGAAAGAGGAATTAAATATTGATGCTAAAGGTTCAACAATGGCACTCATGGACAATTTAGCGATAGAAGGACTAATTCCATCAGGTCCCGCCGACTGAGTTATTCTCAGTTCCTGAACCACATGTATGATTTCCTCGTGGCTAACTGGGAGAATACCGAAGGAACAAGATGGAGGGGTAGGCATAAAACTATTAAATTCAACGGTACTCTTTGGAATATTAGTGGCCAAAATAGAACCAATATTCGTGAAATATTTATTAAAAGCATCAGCAATTTCCTGATTATTACTGGTGTCTTGGCCATCAATTTGGAATGTTGAGGGCGTTGGCAACTTGGAGTTAGAGTTTAGAATATGCTTTATAACAGCCCAGGTTTTATTAATATTATGATTGCACTGTAGAAATCGATCAGCATAGTATCTTCTTTCACATTCCAATCTTAAGGTTTTAAATAAATTACGATAGGAGGTAAATTTTTGCTTATTGGCTGCAGTGGGATTCTTCAAATATTTCTTATATAGCAGTGATTTCTTTTTACGTGATTTAAGGAGAGCCTTGGTCATCCAGGGTTGTTTGGCTCTAATAGTGACATTAGGTACGCTATTAGAAAGTGGGAATGATTTGTCGTAAAGTTTTATATAAATGTCTTGGAAGAGCGAGTAGGCAGACGCGGTATTTCCACTAACACAGAGGGACTCAATTGAGGACCAGCCACACTCCTGGAGAAGAGATATAAAGTGAGCAGTTGAAGCAGAGTCGAAATTTCTTCGTTTAGAACTTCGATTAGTCTTAGTATAAGGAGGTTTGAGATCGAGGTACATGAGAATGGGCAGGTGGTCGGAAATATCAGATATACATATGCAAGAATCCTGGCGTATAGATAACGAGTTAGTAAAAATGTTATCAATCAGAGTGGCAGTATTCTCAGTAATCCTAGTTGGTCTCAGTATAGAAGGGAAAAGTAGATGAGATGTCATAAGATTGAAAAAATTGGATGTTGGTTGATGATCATTGGAACGAAGTAGATTAATATTAAAATCCCCTGCTAAATATAATCTACTATTGAGATTGGTTAATTTTGTAAGGTAGGAATTAAAATCAGTTGTAAAAGCATCGATGGGACCACCTGGTGGCCTATAAATAGACGCAATGATTAAATCCTTATCTCTATCTTGACGGATTTTTATCAAAATGCTTTCAAAAGTGCCAAAGTTGAAATCATCATCCTCAATAATTTCAAATATGTACCCAGAATTTATTAGGAAACCTACCCCACCGCCCATACCCATATTTCTGGATTTATGGATAAAAGAGTAGCCAGGAACATTAATCAGAGCATGCATGTCCTGCTCCAGCCAAGTTTCAGTAAGAGCTAACACATCAATATTGGCTTGGGTCAATAATAAATGGATCTCCGATACTTTATTTATCATACTACGGCAGTTTAAGTGGGCTATTCCAAAAATGTGCTGATAAGACAGATTCTCCACATATGAATTCAATTGACTTAAGTCATCTTTCTATCTACAGTATATGGAATTTATATAGCACCCGTAAAATAAATATTCATAGACCCAGGAACGACCAAAGAGGAAAGTCGTGGGTAATTTGACATTTGGACGAGAGGGTCTAAAAAACGAAGAACAGGAAATAAGATTGCAAAGATAGGAACAATAGGAATCGTGATGATGTTTCAGATCTGTCCTGCTGCTAGTTGCATATGAGGCACCCTTGTAACGGCTCGCTGTGCTACGACGCCATAGAAATTGAGATTGCTATCATCATCATCATCGTCATCATCGTCATCGTCATCATCATCATCATCATCATCATCACCACCATCATCATCATAATCATCCTCATCAAAATCATCATCATCGTCATCTTCGTCATCATCGTCGTCGTCGTCATTATTATCATCATCATCATCACCAACATCTTCATCATCATCATCAAAATCATCACCATCATCATCATCATCGTCATCGTCATCGTCGTCATCATCATCATCATCGTCGTCATAATATTAATGCATCATTTGAACTTAGATGTGATTTGCTGATTCAGTTTGTAACGTTGCTACGTCTCCCGGATTCATGGCCGACCAAACTGAAAATGAATCGAATGCTCGAAATCGTGGAATCACTCGAACTGAACAAATGCCTCGACACAAGTGAGTATCGCTCAGCTATCGTTTTCTGCAATGTTTCTACTCTTAGGTTTCACTTACTCCTACAGTGCTTTACACGAAAAGTCAGTTTCAAAAGATTTCAGATTTAGAACTATATAGGCCTACGACCCTACGTCCTATAATAGTGCAAGATATTTTAAGTGAATTTGACTTTTTAAACCACATTTGAAACCCATAACGACCATTATAGATTATAGGGTTTGGAAGAGCGTCGTAATTAAGCTTGCCCAACATGGTCCGGATTAAACTCCCAAAACTGGTACATGTTTGTAGCAGTTGACATAAACTGGAGCACGTTTCAGGTCCTTGTTTGCCAGCTGTTAAAGAACTATAAAGTCATGAAAATTTCACGAAATTATTTTCTTTAGTCGCAGACTAACGGCATGGCAAATCAAAAGTCTTAGGCCTATGCTAAATGAAACTTTAGAAATTCTAGTGCAGAAGAATGAAGGAGCTTCAGAACTTGTGTTCTTGTGTGTGTAGGCTACGGTGTGTGCGTGTAATCTGAAAGACTGGAGGAGAGAGAGACAGAGAGCGCGCTCCACATCATGCACCGCCCAACCAAATCTCATCGGAGTTTTTTAAAACACATTTGTGGCTCAACTCTCCAACCTGATGATAATTATGCTCAAGCAACCCCAGCACTACCTGTTTGCCCCATGAGAGATCCAAGCAAGTGTATTGACTGAGGCACTACAGAAATTGTCTTCATTACCTTGCATTTGCAGAGATGGGCACTGGAATGAATGTCTTACAAGGCGGATTGTCAGGAGGTGAAAGAAAGCGAGCCAGCATCGCCTGCGAACTCATTGCCAATCCGAAACTGCTTCTCATCGACGTAGGTTGAACAGGTCACATTATTTTGTTGTCACGAGAAAATATCTAATATTATTTCTGCCTATAACAGTTAATGTAGATGCTTAAAAGACACCTTCCAATTAACTGAGCCTACATCTTGCTAATAGAATCGCTTTTGTAATAATAATTTTTCGAAGACATGTCATGATTTTGGGCAATTCTTCTATAAAAAAGATATAGGCCTAAAGAAGAAAAGAGGTAGGCTATGTATGTGGATATATAATGCCTGCACGTAGGCCTACACATCATATTAAACATAAGTGCATAGTCAGGTTGACAGAAAAATTTAAACTGCATGACTTTCTGAACAACTCGACAAAAAATTATGGTTGCTGTAAAAGGGTCATTATGAGTCAGACCGTTAGCATTTCTCGTAGAGTTAGAATCGGATAGAAGCAGTCCGTCTGGAGGACGTAGGAGATTTCTCTGCGCATGCTCCTCTTCACAGGCTGACCGTTCAAGGTCACGCACCCGGAAGTTAGTGGATTACGTCCTGCCATCACACTCAGAAGGGTTGATTTGCCTGTGGTGGAGACATTGTTTTTATGTAATAATCCTCAATTCTGGCGAAGATATTGGCGAAAGACCTTATGGTGGTTTTTGCACACGGGCACAGTACACCCTGTATACAGCCGCATAACAGTGTAGTTAAAACTCAAAAGAGATAAACTTGCGGAAATGAAATGTTCAGGGCTTAACGACACTGTTTCATACCGAAGATGATTAGTGTCGGAGGCAGAGAACAACCTCACACTCCACGTTTATATTGCGACCGAGCCACCCGCTGTAAAGATCCCCGCCCGGGAATTGAACCCGGGCCGCCGGCGCGGCGAGCGGGCTACCCATAGGGTATACAGGATCGCCTAACATCAATACTTGCTCTCCGCAGCGAGGTCTAAATCACAGTAAAAATCGGGCGAAATTTACTTTAAAATAAGTTTAGGCTACTTCTGATCAGTTAAACAACCTGTAGGCTACATTAGAGGTACCGGCGTATCGCCTATTTCGTAAACTGTAACGAGCATGTAGGCCTATGCAAATTTCGACCCAAAGAGTCGATTATTTCGGCCGCAGTGTGCACTCGCCTGAAATTTTAGCAGTAAAAAAAGACAAAAGGCTGAGCCATTTATTGCTGAACTCATGCACTGTAGACATTATCAAGGTTCCAGGTAAAATTCATGTCTACTTTCTGTCATTGAACGGCTGTGTTCCTGCGTTTGATATTCGATCCTGGATTTCAAATATAAGCACCTCTGCGAACTCGTGCTTTATAAAACAGTGTTTTATGAACTTTGTTTTCTAGAACTCGAGAAGATTGGCCAAAAGAGCTGAGAGAAAGCATGGCTAATCTCTCATCAGAGTGCCCTTCCAAAGAAGGTATACAGAATCCAGATTAGTCCGAGGGACCTTTTTTAGTAGCGAAAACGTTTAGGACATCGTTGAACATAATAAAATCTCTGATGCCTTGTTTCAAATTACTTTACTCAAAATATTCGTAACATGCTTCTCATTTGGATAAATTGACAAGCATTTTGATCGTGATTGTGAATGTCCTTATTTCTTGCTCGTCTATTATAAAATAACTAAATGATCATTCAGTTCCTCAGAAGCATTCCTTTTCTTCCAATGCGTTTCTTTAGACGTGCATAATCTTGCTTATGGCGAGATACGGTACATTGTATGTAGCATCGTTTCAACAGAAATTGATCTCAAACAGATCACCTATAGGTGCTACATTTTGGAGTACCGTAAATATATAGTTGAAAGACAACACCAAGATACATAATTATTATAGCGCTGTATAAGCTTACCTAAGGTTAGGCCTATCTCTTTTTTCAGACATAAAGACCAGAAAGGCGAACTCGAATGACGTCACTGGGGATGCAAAATGGCCGACCGGATTCTGGACGCAGTACACGACACTGACAAGACGATCGTTTGTCTTGTCTAAGAACCGGTTCATGTCGCTGTTGAATCTTGTCCACGTTGTGTATGTGTTCTTTATAGGAATGGAATGGTTTCAGCTGCCAAGAACAGAAAGCACCTTGAACGATCGCATTGGACTAGTACGTTTTATTGAATATATTTTCTATACGTCTTACCAGTTTAATGTTTCATTGATTGAGATCTTTGTAAATTGTTTTAAAATGTGTTGTGACAGGACTATGATGCTCTTAATGCGAGTTTAAGGTGATTTCTCATATTCGAACTGACCGAACTTCAACTCTTATCTTATCTTATCTGACCATTTATAAAGCGCTTCTTGCAGCAAGAGCCTTTCAGAAGCGCTCCCAGTGCGTTCAACCCCGAGAAAAAACGCAAGTTTTTAGACGAGAGAAAGATGTGGATTGTGGATACACTACGAACTGAGCGAACTGATAGGGGGAAGTAATTAACTCTATCCTTTAATAACAATTCTTTATTACATAGTAGCCTATCTGCCCATTCTGAACCAACCAGCTCAAGTGCTATTTTGATATTTCAGTTATTTTTCATTGTCATCACGACGCAAACGTCACGAGGCTTCGGAAGTCAATATTTAGGTAAGTAGATTTTCGCACCTGTCCAACATCATGTACGTTTATTTAACTATTTATTTCTCAATTCTCAGATTTCTACCCAGAAAGCTCTGCATTTGAAGGACATGGGCACCCACATATAATTTTGCAGGAGTGAGAACATACATACATACATACATGCATACATACATACATACATACATACATACATACATACATACATACATACATACATACATACATACATACATACATACATACATACATACATACATACATACATACATACATACATACATACATACATACATACATACATACATACATACATACATACATACATACATACATACATACACACATACATACATACACACATACATACATACATACATTCATACATACATACATACATACATACATACATACATACATACATACATACATACATACATACATACATAAATACATACATACATACATAGTACATACTACATACATACATACATACATACATACATACATACATACATACATACATACATACATACATACATACATACATACATGTGTAACGTCCTATGAGGCCGCTACAATTTAACCTCCTTTTAGGCCGCTCGGCGTACTCACTTATTAATTTGCGGCCTTGCTAAATTTGCGACCGGCCTTCGGTTTTAGCCGCTTTTAGATCTGACCTCCGGTGCAGTACTTCGCTGCAACAGAAAGTGTCGCATTGCGACACTCTATTTTTAGATTCGGCCAACGTGTAAGTCGCTGATTGGTTGATCCAGATCACGTGACCGCTTCCAACGCCGAAATGCGCAGTCGACTGGAAGTTTTCATCGGAGTGAGAGCTCGGCTCGGGAAGACCAGAAATTCTGTATATTCTGGGTCTAAAAAATGCTGAATGTGTGGCTGATTGCCTGATTTCATGAATATGAATATACCGTTGACTAAGCGACTGGTTTTGGGACAGTTTGCAGCTGATTCTGTGTGAATCTTTATTGTCATATATTCCAATATTCGGACAAGAAATCTTCCGATCTTCTTTTCATATTTGAATGCGAGTGTTGGCCAAATTGCACGGAAATTTCCAGGAAAGTATTAACTGATCTAATTGCTCCATAACAGAATCCGAAACCAAGTGTAGTTAATTAATTAGAAATAAATGTTCATTGATAATAAGAATTGAAACCTAAGTCGATATTGAATAACGGTAGAAAGCTACAGTCTGAATTGTGATTCATTATACCTGACTGTTAATTATAAAACGCGATTACTAGAATTAAGGTTGTGCACGCCTGTTGATTATTTACGGAGATTCTGCTGACTTTAAAGACATATTGCATAGCTATTGAAGAACAATATCTAGGCCCGATCACAGATGTTAATTGTCAGCAACGCTTGTACATTATACTCAGTTGAATTGCTTAATTAAAATAAATTAAATCTGACGTTAATAAATCATTGAATAATGGAAACTCCTAACAGGTCTGAGGATCACTCTGATGAGGAATTAGAGGAATGCATAACTGAAGGGGAGAAGGGAGAAACCCCAGACCGCCTTGACCAATTAGAAATAAAGGGTAAACAAGTTGGGGAACTCTTACTAACCGTTTCAGAAACCCTGGGGATGTTCATGGAACGACAGGAGTCCCAATTCAAGAGCCTTAGTCAAGAGATAAGCCACTTACAAGAGCAACACCACCGGGGTAGTCTTTCCCGAGAAGAAGGTGAGGTAATGAGGGAAAAGAGAAGGGAAGGGTTGACCACATCTAAGGATTGGGGATTTACACAACCTGTTGAAGGGGATTTGAACCCAGACGGTCTTCAATTCGAGGAAGCCGTCGTTCCCAGACCGGGAACCGCAGACATATGTCACCACTCGACCGAAGTCATTCCTGGTACCGATGAGAGACATCCCCGTCCTGAGGTGGAAGACCCAACCCTAAACTACGACTTTACCAGAGGGAAATCAATGGATCCCGTAGATCTTACCTACTTAGCTGAACCGGTAGTCTCACCTGACAGCAGAGAACCCCTTCAACAGTGCGGCGCCTCGATTGAAATCCTAGGGCGGGCCCCTACCACTTGGGAGGCTGAAGAGCATTACCAGGGGTGGGACCCGAGGTCACGTGGGCTTCTTTCGAGGTGGGGGCAGGCCGTTACACTTGGTACCAGAGCTAGTGGGGTTTTGAAATTAAGGTCAGATACAGAGGTTCAAATCCAATCTAGTGCAGGTACAATTGGCACCAGATTAAGTGGGGTAAAAGTAAGCTCAGGTACATTTGGTCCTAGACTAAGTGAGGTTTGGGAACTAGGTTCAAATACAGCTGACGCTCAGGTCCAACTTAGTCAAGATACAAGGGCCAGAAAAGAACCCGAAATTGTTAGGAATGAAACTGTCTATCATAGAGATTTAAATACGATTTATGAAAGTTCTGACTATGAGTCGTATTTGCGCATGAAACAAAACCGGTTAAATAATGATATAACCGAACAATTGAAATGCAATAGTGAAGACTCAGAAGTAACTGATATGCGGCCTTTACATCGATTTGTGTTCGATTCAAATGCGAAAGCTATAGGGCAAGACTGTTTGAAACATGTACTAACTCTGGAATGTTAGTTGTAGATAAATCAAATGGGGATTTGTCGTTCACACGAGAGTACGACTGGGGTCCACGAGATGCACATCCTCGTCTCATGCCATCTGCAACTCCACGGGCTGCCACCTTCCCATACTCGTCGTACCAATTCATGAACACTGAAACTGGAGACCTTCGACAATCGAATGGATTTCCTCCAGGAATCATCTCTTCGAAGAATGTGGGTATGCACGACGTCCAGGTACGTGAAATGAAACCTGAATCAGAAAAGATCGCGTTCGCTTCTGCTTCGATTCCTCGTATGCCCACCCTGACGACATCTTCGAGTCGGCCGATAATGTCAACGATGTCTTCGTCGGTAAAAACCCAGGTTACCCAGAGCTACGAATACTTACCTCCTGAGAAAGTACAGCCCATCTTCGTGCCTTACTACGGTCCAGTCTCGTACAATGAACAGGTTGCTCTGGCGAAACAATTAATGCAGTGGCCAACAATGAAACCGATTGTCGCGGGTGGTCCCAAAGATGAACTGCCTAATCCGTTCATACTCGGGAGCGGTGTTGCCTCTGAAAAACCGCCCACAATTGTCAGCTCTTATGCTCGAGAGTTGTCGCCGAAAAAGGACACTGCTGAACCGTCTCGATCTGAACCAATTGCTCGAGAAAGGAAAGAACCTGCTGGGAAACTACCAACTGAATATTCAAACTTCCCAGATAGAAGAATGACATCGTCAATGAAGCTGGACCGATACAACGGTAAGACCTCAGTAGAAGTGTTCCTTAAGAAGTTCGAAGTATGTTCGAAAAGTAACCGTTGGACTGAAGAAGAGAGACTGGCCCAACTGACGTGTGCGCTAGTAGAACCGGTAGACCAACTGCTGCATGAATTCGACTCGGAAGCCATCACCACCTGCACCGATCTAGTCGACCGTCTTCGACTACGATACGGAAGTTCAGACCAGGCAGCCTTGTACCAAACTAAACTGAATACTCGCCGTCAGAAATCGGGTGAAGATCTCGGTCAGCTCGTACAAGACATCCGAAAGCTTATGACTTTAGCTTTCCCAGGACCGTCGTCCGCGCACAGTGAGGCAATCGCTATTCGAGCTTTTCTTGACGCTCTGTCAGACAAGGACCTAGCTCTGAAAGTAAGAGAGCGGGAACCAGCCACGCTGGATAGCGCCTACAAAATCGCTCTTCGCTTGGAAGGTTACCGCCGCGCTGATGAAGGTACCACCGGGTTCCACGACCGTCGACCGGGTCGCATCAAGACAGTGAGAGAAGTGGACGTCGACCTCGACGAAAAATTCAACCAGCTGCAAGAGACGCTGACCCGACAGATGAAAGAAATGTTCCAGAACCAGTTGAGTGCTACCTCAACTGAGGGTCAGTTCCGACAATGGCAGCCGCAACGCTCGTCACCATCCTGGAGAGGAACCGGGACCAACAATCAGCCGTGGAACCGACATAGAGACAATAACTTTCCTCGGGTGAAATGGGACAATCGTCGCTGTTATGAATGCAATCAACCGGGACATTTGGCTCGCGTTTGTCCAGAACGTCCCCAGAGGTCGCCACCGGAGGAAGAAGTCGAAGAAACCGCCGGGAATCGAGAAGGTAACGTCAGACACGTCCAAGGTAGGAATGATGCCTACCTGTCTGTGAAACTGAACGGAAGATCCCTCCTAGCCTTGCTTGACTCTGGCTGCGAAATGACATTATGCCCTGCTTCGCTGGTAGAGCCTAAGGATGTGCAGAATTCTGAACAGTCCTTGCTAGCTGCTAACGGGTCTGCTATTCGTGTTGTGGGAGAGACAATACTGAAACTGCAAATCGACGGCCATGAATTCAAGATCCCCTGTTTAGTCACAGAACAGGTCTCTGAACTGATCCTTGGACTTTCGTGGATGAAACACGAAAATGTACTTTGGCATGTCGGTCGCAACTGGATTCTGGCGGGAAGTCACCGATTCGACGTTCACTGCAAGCCACGTGTGAAACTGTGCCGCAGAATAGAAATCGCTCGGAGAAATGAAAGAAAGGAAGAAATCCATGCCGTGCAATCGACTTCGAAAACTTCTGAGGAGTCATGGACCAGCCAGCCGGAACGCGCAAGAACCGGAACTCCACGCCTGACGGAAACTTCCGAGTCGTCGAACTTCGCTTCGAATCTACTCCCTCCTAAGGTGGTAGCCCGGAATCCTTCTAACGAGGATGTGCATCCTTCTCCCGGCTTCGCAAATCCTCCCTCCGTTGGTGTACATCTTCCGTCTGTTCTTGCCAACTCCTCTTCGGAAGATGTGCATCTTCCCTACGTCCTCGCCGCCTATCGAGCAAGTGAAAGTGAAAGCAACGGTTTCACTCCTAATCGGCTGTTCCTGTCAAGAGAGTTGTGCAGCCCGATTGATTTAGTTTTAGGAGATGTCCAAGTTGCAAATGCTTTGTCTAGTACCGATGATTTTGTTGTGAATCAAATTGAGAATGTGCAAAATAACTTTGAAATTGCTCGAAGATTTATGCAGCGCCATGTCACTAACAGAAATTTCCGGTATGATAGGAGAGTGAAACCCGCTAGGTTTCCCATAGGTCCTTTAGATTTGGAGACCTTGAATGGATTGAATAATCCTGAAGTTGAGGAATTAATGTCTGTTGCGAGACCTCGCAGGAACATTGTTCGCCCTGTAAGATATAGGTAACGGTACATGTATGTAGTGTAAGATAATATCGCGTAATGGCGATAGGTTTAGGCTTTGGCGAGAAGCCTGGTTTGAGTTCCTTTGGATGAAAATACATATGAATTTTTGTTTCTAAACTTGATCTAGGTTAGATCATGGGGGTAGGTAAGATTGTTTACTTGTCATTTTACTTGCATTGTTTTCTTTGTTGCCACGAAGAAGGGCAAGAATGCTGTGCTTGTATGTAGTATAGAATATGTAATTGCATAACCATGATTAATTGTATCGTCCCTGATTAGATGATTTGCTATTTTGAATTCTATACGGTTAGTGAAGGCAGGGTTCAGATGTAGAATAGAGGGTTGTAATTGCCCAGACAGCGTTACGGGTCTATTCTATTATATTCCGTCCTGTAAGGTGGACGTAGAAAGTCTATTGCATAAGTCAGGGAGAAATCCGTACTAGCTTCTTGGGTATGTTTCCCTGAATAGTAAATCCTTTGTTTGCTAGTTCCGGAAGGTCTGCTCTGTTATGCTTCGTCTTGTAAGGTAGACGTCGACAGACTATACATAGGTTAAGGAGCAATCCGTCCTAGTGTGGCTTGGGTATGCTTCGCTAAGCAGTAAAGCCTTTGCTTAATAGTTCAGCCCTAGTAACGTGTAACGTGAGTAATGGAGTATTGACTGCCCATCGCTGATAGCGATTGTATGCTGAACTAAGGAACAGAGTTTTCTAAGAAATCTCTTTGGTTACCGGTGAGGATAGAATTTAAAGAAATAGTTTCTTTTATTGTGTAACGTGGATTTGGTCCATAGTTAATGGTAACCTGTTAAATGGAATTGTAATGTGCTGATTTGTTAGTATAATAGTATTGTAAGGTTTGGTGCCGGAGCAGGGAATATTGTGTTTGGAAGACATTTATTAATCCTAGTAAGTGGCTCCGTGCAAGTGATGGATTAGGAATGATGATTATAAATTGTGTTAACTGTAAACTTGATTCAGCGCAGAGATTCTTTGTGATAACCTTAAATTGCTGATGTCAGTTTCGTGATGGTTATAAGTTCAGACTTGACAATTCTTTTAAGGGCATGAACCCTTTTTCACCTAAGCGTACCGGGGCTGTCGGTACTAAACTGATTTTTTTTGGGCATGAACCCTTTTTCACCTAAGCGTACCGGGGCTGTCGGTACAATGTGTATCAATTGAGAATCTTGTTCTTACGTAGCACCGTAGTAAATTAGGTAAGGTTGCGTAATTATATTGTTTGGTTTCGGACCCTGTTCTGGAAATTTTCCATTAAGGTGGAAAATTGGATTAAGTGGGGGGGTGTGTAACGTCCTATGAGGCCGCTACAATTTAACCTCCTTTTAGGCCGCTCGGCGTACTCACTTATTAATTTGCGGCCTTGCTAAATTTGCGACCGGCCTTCGGTTTTAGCCGCTTTTAGATCTGACCTCCGGTGCAGTACTTCGCTGCAACAGAAAGTGTCGCATTGCGACACTCTATTTTTAGATTCGGCCAACGTGTAAGTCGCTGATTGGTTGATCCAGATCACGTGACCGCTTCCAACGCCGAAATGCGCAGTCGACTGGAAGTTTTCATCGGAGTGAGAGCTCGGCTCGGGAAGACCAGAAATTCTGTATATTCTGGGTCTAAAAAATGCTGAATGTGTGGCTGATTGCCTGATTTCATGAATATGAATATACCGTTGACTAAGCGACTGGTTTTGGGACAGTTTGCAGCTGATTCTGTGTGAATCTTTATTGTCATATATTCCAATATTCGGACAAGAAATCTTCCGATCTTCTTTTCATATTTGAATGCGAGTGTTGGCCAAATTGCACGGAAATTTCCAGGAAAGTATTAACTGATCTAATTGCTCCATAACAGAATCCGAAACCAAGTGTAGTTAATTAATTAGAAATAAATGTTCACTGATAATAAGAATTGAAACCTAAGTCGATATTGAATAACGGTAGAAAGCTACAGTCTGAATTGTGATTCATTATACCTGACTGTTAATTATAAAACGCGATTACTAGAATTAAGGTTGTGCACGCCTGTTGATTATTTACGGAGATTCTGCTGACTTTAAAGACATATTGCATAGCTATTGAAGAACAATATCTAGGCCCGATCACAGATGTTAATTGTCAGCAACGCTTGTACATTATACTCAGTTGAATTGCTTAATTAAAATAAATTAAATCTGACGTTAATAAATCATTGAATAATGGAAACTCCTAACAGGTCTGAGGATCACTCTGATGAGGAATTAGAGGAATGCATAACTGAAGGGGAGAAGGGAGAAACCCCAGACCGCCTTGACCAATTAGAAATAAAGGGTAAACAAGTTGGGGAACTCTTACTAACCGTTTCAGAAACCCTGGGGATGTTCATGGAACGACAGGAGTCCCAATTCAAGAGCCTTAGTCAAGAGATAAGCCACTTACAAGAGCAACACCACCGGGGTAGTCTTTCCCGAGAAGAAGGTGAGGTAATGAGGGAAAAGAGAAGGGAAGGGTTGACCACATCTAAGGATTGGGGATTTACACAACCTGTTGAAGGGGATTTGAACCCAGACGGTCTTCAATTCGAGGAAGCCGTCGTTCCCAGACCGGGAACCGCAGACATATGTCACCACTCGACCGAAGTCATTCCTGGTACCGATGAGAGACATCCCCGTCCTGAGGTGGAAGACCCAACCCTAAACTACGACTTTACCAGAGGGAAATCAATGGATCCCGTAGATCTTACCTACTTAGCTGAACCGGTAGTCTCACCTGACAGCAGAGAACCCCTTCAACAGTGCGGCGCCTCGATTGAAATCCTAGGGCGGGCCCCTACCACTTGGGAGGCTGAAGAGCATTACCAGGGGTGGGACCCGAGGTCACGTGGGCTTCTTTCGAGGTGGGGGCAGGCCGTTACACATACATACATACATACATACATACATACATACATGTACATACATAGTCATATGCCTGCATTAGCGTCAATTGAATCTCTTAGTAGGCTATAAGATGCTGCATGTTTTTTGCTTGTAGTATTTGATGGATGGGGTGTTTTCGAGACAGAGCGGCCCTCTGGTGTGTATCGTCTCAGCGCCTATTATCTGGGAACACTTACAGCTGAGGCTCCTTTTCTCATCTCAATTGGCGCTGGCTATGCGATCACCTACTATTGGTTGACCGGACTAACACCCGCCGTTTCCAATTTCATCTTTTCCTCATTATTTCTCATACTCGGCATTTTCCTCGCACAAGTACGCCTACAACTATCTGTTGTAATCTATACAGAAGCGTCAAGCAAAAATTACTTATAGAAAGCTCTATGCCATGGCAATGACCCCGCTTAAATGAATATCCCTATTTAGCGTTGTCATTGATCTCTTCTCTTCAGCGCTCGTGAATAAGCCGGTGCCCCGCGCTTTGCTTTCAAGTAGCGCTTTAGAAATTTTGAGTTTACGATTACGATTACGATTCGAGTCTATGCCTGTGGCCGCCCTTTTCCATTGAGGATGTGACTTTCAATTTATAAATTGTGAAATGATTGGTCGGTTACACAAATAAATGATCGATTGATTGGACTGTCAGATCAAAATAATACTAAATCTATGTCTCAAAGCCTCTCGGAATTTTCATTAACGTTCTTGTAGTACTAAATTATGATGTTTAGGACTAAATTAAGATGTTGAGGACTAAGTTAGGATGTTTAGGACTAAATTAGGATGCTTAAAGCTGATTGTAGGCTATGTGGAGCGAAATACGTTTTGGCTAAATTGCAAGCGAACGGGTGTTTGGAAAGCAATTACGAAATTTCAAAGTTGGAATCGATTAATTTTAGGTCTTCATTCTGTTGGGTTTTTTAGAGTCTCTGAATACTCTTAATTATGTTACTTGGAGTCTCTGAATTCTCTTAATTATGTTACTTGGAGTCTCGGAATTCTCTTAATTATGTTACTTGGAGTCTCGGAATACTCTTAATTATGTTACTTGGAGTCTCGGAATACTCTTAATTACGTTACTTGGAGTCTCGGAATTATCTTAATTATGTTTTTTAGAGTCTCGGAATTCTGATCAGCGTTCTTGTTCATCGCAGGGATTTCGCGTCTTCAGTAGCCTCAACAGTTTACGTCATCTTCATCATGTCTGGTATACGATCTGCTATCTTACATTAATTTCATTCCACAACTTTCAAAGCTGCACGACTTTGAATTGTAAATTATTTACTCATTCTTTTAGGAAATCAGCTCCAATTAAGCACAGGTATAGGATTAATGTCGATCTCCTATCTCTCCGTCTGTCTCTGTCTCCCTGTCTCTCTCTACTGATGCTCTTTGTCTCTCTGTCTCTCTCTATACTGACGCAACACTTTTCCATTTTTAACTTACTTTATATAACTTAGGCGAGTATGTTCGATGTTTAAGAAAAGATAAACAAACTGGGCGATGTGTTTAATTTTACAATCCATAAATCATAAAGTCTGCCGGGAACTGCAAATATTGTGCTAATTTCCATTGTACCTTTTCTCTTGTTGTTCTTAGTAGGCCTAGCAACATTTTGTATTTTAAATTACTTTCAGCCGGATTCTACAACGCGCATACCCGTGCTTGGTTTGACTGGGTCCGATATGTGTCTTTCTTCTTCTACATCTGGTCATCAATGGTCAAGATCGAATTCACGTACGGAGATGATTTCCAGTGAGTCCGACTGACTCACGAATAAAAGCAAATTTTATAATCGATGCACCGCATAACAAACATCTATTAAAATCGGTTAAATTTTAGAACTTTGTTTACAACACCGATAATAGTGAAGTATAGGCATACCATGCGTATCTGCTATAAATGGAAATGTTTCAACAGCCTTGAGAGGTCTGTAAAGTTGCGATGATATCGATGGTGATGATGATAATGTCGATGATGGTGATGATGTTGATGGTGATGGTGACGATGACGACGATGATGAAAATGATGATGTTGATCAAGCTGGTTGCTGCTGTTGCTGTTGCTGCTGATGATGATGCTGACGACGACGATTATGCTGACGACGTTATGACAACGACGACAATGACGATGACAATGTTGATGATGATGGCGACGACGACGACCACGATGATGTTGATGATGATGATTTTGATGATGATGTTTTTTCTTACAGGTGTAATCCACCGAATATTACTCGCTTTCCTGAGTACTGTTCCAACGGAACGACATTTCCAGGATCAGCTTTTCTGAACGAGCACAGCTACTTAGGAAACACTTCGATCTACGCTGACGCAATACTTGCTCTTTGTAATCTCATTCTCTTCCACGTCGCTTCATACCTTTGTCTGCGCTTCTTAAAGCCAAGACCTCGCTCTTAGATCTTAGACAAAGCGATGCATCAGAACTCAAGAGAGAAAAGCCTGCAATTTTTTTATCATTCTACATGTAGGCCTAGGTCATCCATGTAATAAATTCTGTTCAGTTCATTTTGTTCGACAAAATACGCATTCTGCAGTTCTGACGTATACATAAAACGTAGGCTACTTTTTAAATGTCGTGGTTGCTATCTGTAGTAGACTAAGTAGAGCGTATGAACTCATTTAAGTTTCAAAGCCTCGTCACCAATGTAAGCCTGTATAACTCACAGTAGGCCTATACAAACATGTAGGCTAGTCGTAATTAATCTTGATATCTCTGCAGTACACACAATAAACCTAATAGTCGCGGGACCTGCTTATTCGCACGAGGTCAGTCAGAATAAAGCCATTTGGCTGGTGATTTCAGAATTAGGTTCGGATCAAGACCCAGGATCAAGGTGGCAGACAGGCAGACGCATTATGGAGCCAATCTATAGTATACATTGATTCCTGAACGGAAAAGATGAGATATCCACGAAAGAGTTTGCCTGAAAGCATTAGATCATGAGCGCCTCTGAGTAGATTTCTGAAGAGGCGCTATATAAATACTCGAAATAAATAAATAAATAAATCAAACATTGGCGATTTGTCGGCGCCGTGGTACAAGGGGAAGGAAGGTTCGATGTGTAGACCTGCGCTTAGTTTGTACATTCAGTGTAGCAAATGAGTAATTATATTTCTTAGTTCTTAGTTGCAGACCGCAGTCTGAGTTACAGCCGACATTTTACATGCAGGCATGTACATTCAAAGACAATAACAATCAGAATGTAGCGTGCGAATGAGAAAATTTCTTTGCGTTCGATCGTCAACCTCCGTTGGAACTCTAGACTACTGCTTGTCTTACAGATATCTGGTATTTTACTCAATTGTGAATGTTTGAATTTTGCAATGTTGAAACTGTAGGCTAATTTTTACGGTCATAATATCGTTGGCCATTGCTGATGATAGCGTTCTATCGGCCTATTAAATATACATTTATTATAGAAAATAGAGAAGTGACTACAGGAAAAAATAATAATACCGTCTTGTTGGCAATACGAAGAAACGGACGGGTCTAGAGTTCGATTCCCAATCGATTCATCATTCACAACTTCACAAAATGCGACACACTTACAGTAATGTAATGTAGGGATCTACTCTTTTCTGGCATTGATGTAGCTCCTCTAGTGGGTGTTGCTTGGACGAAAACCACTCTATATAACGGAAGTAGGCTATCGTTCTAGCTCTATAAGGTGCAAGGATTTATCAAACTGAGAGAGGCCTAGATTGAAAAGAATCCGCTGGTGAACACAGCTCCCAAGTAGAGATTACACGCTGCACCGTGGGCTCTTATTAATTATTGATCTATTATCATTAAGTTTTCATATCAGTGCAATTATTGTCTACTGTCTGAATGTCTGTGTGCGTTGTTTCAAACAGGTAGACAACTGTTTTTCATCGCGCTAATTGACTCGTTCGATAGCCGACTGACTGTGTTTGAACAACAGTTTAAACTTTTATACAACAACAACAACATACTGTCATCAAATTCAAGCGCCTTCGTGAGATTATTGTTGAAGCGCTATATAAATTTTCATATATTTACATTCATACATACAAAACATACATACATATTTGTTAATTTATTTACCATTTATTTATTTATTTCGCTTCCGGCCCAACCTAAATACATACGTACCGGGTAGGCCTACATAGGTACATGTACATGTACGTACGTACATACATACATACATGCTTACTTACATAATATTATAAACATACATACATACATACATACATACATGCATACATACATACATACATACATACATACATACATACATACATACATACATACATACATACATACATACATACATACATACATACATACATACATACATACATACATACATACATACATACAAGCATGCATGCATGCATGCATGCATGCATGCATGCATACATACATACATACATACATACATACATACATACATACATACATACATACATACATACATACATACATACATACATACATACATACATACATACATACATACATACATACATACATACATACATACATACATACATACATACATACATACATACATACATACATACATACATACATACATACATACATACATACATACATACATACATACATACATACATACATACATACATACATACATACATACATACATACATACATACATACATACATACATACATACATACATACATACTAATACCTACTCGTAGTGGGTTTTTTCGTCGCCATCCTAGTCATCGTTTTGTCAACATAGTCAAAGACAGAATGCATTGCTCATGAGCATCATGCAGCTATTATTATTATTTGTCCGAAGTAGGGATCCTGAAAGAATGGTAGGCCTATAGAATTTTTTTTATTGATCGAAAACAGTAGTAAATAATTATAGCTGTGACTAGCGGACCGCCAGGCGGCTCTCGAATTTCAAATACTAGCGGACCGCCAGTGGCGGCCGTCCAATACGGAATACTAGCGGACCGCCAGACAATATGGCTGCCAATGAATGCAATAAAATTAGAGCGCGACGTATCGACGATTGTTCATCAGTTCAGTTTCAATTTCAGCAGAATGACTGCACTAACCCTAAAACTAATCCTAACCGACCCTCACGACGCCTAACCTGAGCCCTAACCGACCCTCACGACGCCTAACCTGAGCCCTAACCGACCCTCACGCTTTGCATGTTGGGATGAGTGCATTCAGTGGTATAATTTGGGGCCACTGTTGACAGGATTATCAAATTCTATTTACACCAAAATTTATCTTCGTTAATCAAACTTCTATTTATCTTTAAACTTCTATTTTTTTATCATCTAAATGGTTTCTCGTTTCCCTTCTCTTTTTTTGTTTCTAGAATTTTTGTCCGACATAAAACAAACTATGGGTAACTGCCGTCATTGTAACAATATTCAAGAATCAAGACTCGTTAGGCTAGTCATGTGACAGGTTACACGTGACTGGCGGTCCGCTAGTAATTGAAATTGGACGGCCGCCTGGCGGTCCGCTAGTCACTTCGAATAATTATATCACCATCTACAATGACACTCTTATACTTATATAGGTCGACTGCATTTATTGAATTCTATGACCTCATCCTTTATCGAGGCGTGGGTCTTAATAAAATAAGGCGCTGTCTCGTGATTTACTGATGTGAAAACAAACTCATCGAATTTTATAGTTTAGGCGACGTGTACATGGCCATACCGAGATACAGATAGATGAGTAAATTGAGTATCAATGAGTAGCCTCTCGTGAGCATCACTCGGGGACGGAGGAGGGGTAGATGGGTGGTAAAAAATATGAGCAGAATTGCATTAACGCGGGGGTCGATACCTGCAACCCCCTACCAAGGTCGACTCGGCTGTCGTTCGCAAGATGGCGTTGGTGAAATGAGCACGTGGTGCGCCTTGCATGGCTGCCAAACAGTTAAATTCGATTCGTGCGATGATGAGTTCTCTGCCAGAAGGAAGGTTCATTTTCTTAATGCCCCCGGGGATGAGATGAGTGAGGTGGTCTCTTGTTGCCTTCCTCACAGACAGTTATGGATGAGCAACTTGTCCAAGGTCATTACGAAGTGGCTTGTGGTAGATTCGAACTTGCGACCATTCGATCACAAGGCTCAGAACTTACGGTAACACCACCGCATCCCATTTGATTCATGTAATAACCTGCAATCACCCGCTCATATCATGAATAATTTGTAGGCCCAATCATGCTGTGTATTTGTCAATTTGAATCAACAAAAAATAATGATAATGATGATAATAATAATAATAATAATGATGATGATGATGATGTTGATGATGATGATGTTGTTGTTGTTGTTGTTGATGATGATGATGATGATGATGATGATGATGATGATGATGATGATGATGATGATGATGATGATGATGATGATGATGATGATGATGATGATGATGATGATGATGATGATGATGATGATGATGATGATGACGACGACGACGACGACAATGACGATGATGATAATATTACCCAAGGAATCATTGATACCTGGGGTAAAAAATAATGAAGATGGTGAGTTTTTTAATGCAGAAGCTATATAAATTTCTTTTGTATAGTTCGTCCTGTTTGTCTCTGTTTTTAACTAATTAGCCTATACATGTATTATAGACTAACACTGTCATCCAATAATTATGAGATAGGGTTTCAATGAGGGATAGGTTCGCAGTCAACAAAGTCAATAAAATGCCAATAATAAACACTTGGCTTTGATTTATCGTGTCTTAACCAATTATTTACGACCAAGGCGGAGATCTTGCGGCAGCTTATCGCTCAGGACTTTGAACTTATTTTGTACAAACAGACCATAATTCAGCTTTTAACTAATTGCACTCGTATAACAGTGTTTGTTTGCTCAGTCATAAAATTATCTTAAGAACCTTTGCTTGTGTAACTTCATTCTCTTTATTTTACAATATCTTTATACTTCTCTCTTTTCTTTCTCTGTGTCTCTCTTATCGTCTCGTATTTGTCTCTGTCTTTGTCTCTCTGGATCAGTAGGCCTACTCATTGTCTTCATGTGTAGCCTATATTAATAGTATTTCATTAGACGCTTTAGTTGCGCGTTCGCTATAGCCTATATGGGAGAAACGGACATAATTATTTGGCCTGTAAATAAGCTAAATACTTGAATGAATGAATAATAAATATCATGTATTTATTCGGGACGTGCATATATATATATATATATATATATATATATATATATATATATATATATATATATATTCAAGTGTATACATATACATGTAGCCAACACATAAAGTTATATAATAAGCTTACATATATAATATTGTTGTATTGTTCTGTGTATACCTATAAATTTATATAACGCTTCTCGCAGTGTACAGCTATAAAATTGTGTATACAAGATTTTCAATTTCAAACTGCAGCCTAGTTGCCTACAAAATGTAACGAAGTGGAATTATTTTTGGTTTCGGTTTTTAAAAATCGTTTTTCAGTTTTCATCTTTTTCGAATAAAATGACGTTTTATTCCGGTTTTTTTAATCGTTTTGAACATCTATTGTTCAAAATATGGTAGAGCTTGTAAAGATACATCGCTTGTTTTCACTGATAAGTATTGAGAGCTGCAAATAAAACTCGGTAATCGTCCATTAAATCACACACACTTCTATTATGCTCCTGAGCTTTAAGTGCATCTACACAGTAATATTGTCAGCTCCGGTATGAGCAATATTGTCAACTCCGGCTTGACTTGTTGCGTCATAAAATCTTTTGCTACACGTGCATAGGCTGTGATTGCGTTAGGCCTATGCACTGC
The DNA here is from genome assembly GCA_945859605.1 of Lumbricus rubellus. Classification (NCBI taxonomy): domain Eukaryota; kingdom Metazoa; phylum Annelida; class Clitellata; order Crassiclitellata; family Lumbricidae; genus Lumbricus; species Lumbricus rubellus. The sequence continues at coordinate 7,877,971 of OX243828.1, forward strand.
ATTCGTACCTACGCGCCCTAATAAGGCCGTGAACATGATCTGATAATTGATAATTTAAATAGGCCTATAGGCTAATCAACTAAGCTGAGGCCAATGCACGTAAAATAGGATCCTCGCTGTAGAGCAGGTCTCAGTCTGCCACAGTTTTTGGTCGAGAGCGACACGAAGGTTTAGGCAATTAAATTACCATTGAATTATATTATTATTGTTATGAGAATAATTATTCCATCCGTGTGATTATTTTGAGAGCTAAGATCCAAGGATTAGTAAAACTACATTTCGTAAACTGTAACAAGGACTGCTGATTGAAACCTTCAGAGTATACTTTCAGAGTATACTTTCAGAGTATACGAGTCAACTCTGTACATCGACCTTCGGCAAGTTTTCCCCTTTAATTTATTGAATTTGTTTATTGTGTAAGCTTACATGTCCCAATTTTATTGATACAATCATGAGCAACTAAGTGCTGTGCAACAGCAGCCAGCAAAAGCTTAGGCCTACAGCTCACACCATCCTGACCCCTCTTCCTTGAGTATTATTCATGAATGTTTTCATAGCATACTTAACACTTAACAATTTAATACTTAACAATTTAATACTTAACAATTTAATACTTAACTAGACTTTAATTAGTTACAGCAACGATTCTTCTGTTGCGCTGTAACGAATAAGGCTTGTTGCTGTTTAACGATACTGGCTAGGGACTGGCACTGTCAGAGTGCAAACAGTGGCGGAGTTCATGTAGCAAATCGGCGGCCAACTCAGGGATATACTGACCTGCTGGGTGGTGGTCACCGTGGTCCTAGTGGTCAGTATGGGTCTCCATGGGCTGGCAAAGCACCAGCTTAATATGGACTCCAAGATCAAGAATCTTGTACACGCTTGTGACTGTTTAACGACACTAACATTTCACACAAGATTAGTGTCGCCCTCTTCCTTTATCCAGACTTGGGACTGGCACTGGCAGATTGCAACCAGTGGCGAAGCTCAAGAATCTGGTATGGACTCTACATGTATGTATATATCAATTAGACTAATAGCGTGAATCTGTATACGTGCTCTAGGGCTGTTTTAAAGAAATTTTCAGAACTGCACAACCCTTTCTGTCCTTTTCCTTCCTGTATGGCAAATTACTTCCAATCAGAGGTCAATGACTTTTTTGCTAGTTTTAACTGTACAGAAGTGCTGGATCTACAACTGCACATTTTGTGTAGGCCTACAGCTGCACGTTAAAAAAGCCCTGACGTGCTCGTTCAGGCGTGAATCGAGGAACCTCTGTGCCGTTTCTGGTCATACGTCACCGCGTAAAATTATGGGACCAATCTAGAGTCAGTATGGAGAGTAGGGCACCAGCGTATTTTTAATGTAGACAGCGAGATGTCCATGTAATTGTTTACTTACTATATTATGCTTTCGTGCGCATGCACGTGGTTTTGTGTGCGAACACGACTCGCACGGGTTTGTTACGTAGAGTTGTGATAGCAATCTAGGAGTTTCGAAAGCGATACTTGTAAAAAGTGAGCGCGGGAGCTAACTTATTCACGAGCGCTGGGGTCGTGTCAAAGGAGTCGCGTGTAGGGGCCAAAGGAAGGATCCGTGTCTGATTATATGATTGTATAAAGACACCAAGTGACGAAGGTCCACGGTAAGATAAAACCCACTCCGAGGTAAGATCAAAGGGTGCAGGTAATGGCTGTCGCCATTGCAATCTCCTGGAGTACTATTGAAGGATGGTAACCTAATATTAACCCATGCGCTAATAGCGCTCTAAGTGCGTGGTGTGAACCCCATAGTTCATGGCGCGGTGGTGTAGTGGTGGCGTCGTTGCCTTGCAGTTGCTGGTTCGAATCCACCTCCAATCGTCGCGTAAGGACCTTGGGCAAGTCCTTCACTCACAATAGCTCAGCGCTTCGGCGTGAAATTCCGATGCAGTGTCCGCTCTGCATTCGGGAGCGCCTCTGAGTAAAGAGCTTACACATACAATGGCAGGCAGCTACGACTCACTCGACATGGGAGACAAGAATCAGTATGAGAATTGTGGAAAAATAACTTGGGGGGCTGGCCTATGATAAACTATGAATTGGGGTATGAAAAACATACTTTAACATGGGGCTCTAAGAAAGACTGGGGGTTGACCCCCCCCCTCCAACCCCCCGGCAATTCTCACCCTGGCAAGAATAAGCATTGAGGCAACCCTTTCCATGTCGAGAGGTAGCGTCGGTCCAACCTGCCCCCCCCTTACAAAGTTTCTGTATCCGTCCCTGGTATCATTAACCTTACTATATGTATATTGTCATTATTTTTAGCAGGAGCATTTTACTACTGCTACTTTTATTATGTATTATTGAAATTATCACGATTGTTGTTCATGTTCTTGTTATTTACTATTGCTTTTACCTTCTTCATTGATTCGATCATCCACACTTTGATCCTCTTCAGTTTTATCTGCGCTGTTATAGCATGACAGGTCTATAAGCCTACAGCTGAAGACATGATTTGTGGTTCACTAAATACCTGTGCCGTAAACTCATTGACATCAACTCACTACTGACTGGCCCAATAAAATGGTTTAATAGAGTTTGCTACTTCAATGAAGGACTCAAAAATTAATCTACTTTGACTTACAGTGAATTGGATCACTCAATGGCGATTCACATACAATTTACTGCAGTAATCTCTGCACTGCTCCTAATTATACAGGCCTAACTGTCCATCCCTGAAGGTCTTTGGAAGACCTCGCCACTTTTCGTACTTTGTCACTATAGTACTACCGCGTAAGGAAGCTGTGTATGCTATCTGGTCATTGATGGTATACACTATACAGTAATAACTCTATAGTACTATGCCGAGCTGTTCGTCCGAAGCCAAGAAAGCAAGACATGCCGTGGCTGCCTCTGGCGTCGACCTAGGCTCCGCGAACGCATAGGCCTACTACATGTAGGTTATATAGGTTATATGCATGGGGTTAACATACATGTATTATTGCGGCCCCAAGTCGCAATCCGACCACCACCCGAATGTTCTCAACTTCTCATTGTCCAAGTGTCAGTCCACATGCTGCCATCGGTAAAGCTTGCATACATGCGGCCAGTCGCTGGCGCGTAGCGACGAGTCTGCTGCTTTCAATCTCGAGGTGTTATAATATTATGAATCTACTGTGTGTTCAAGCAGTGACTTGACAGCTTTTTGCAAAAGTTGATAGTCTCATAATGTTTGCTGATGTGTCGGCCGCGTCGTGTTTGAATTCCGTCATGGAGCGCAACACGGACGCCATCGCTTGAAAGTTTGTTCATGATTAGGCCTACTACTCTTACGGTTTCTGATAATTGTAGCCTGTAGCCCAGTGCTGTCCAACGTGCGGCCCGCGGGCCGCATGCGGCCCGCGGAGCAATTTCAAGTGGCCCGCCAGAGCATACGAAATTCTTCCACTGTGTATAAAATAAAATGAAGGACAAAGTCTAGTCGATTCTAAGTTTTTTTAAATTGAAATTGTAATGGTTTCTAGGGTTCGAAAAGTCACCGGAAAAGCCAATTCAACAACATTCTTCTTTCTATCTCTGCCGTAGTCTGTCAAACGACTATCAAAAGACTTCTTGTTTTGAACATTTTTCCCCCTTTACTCAACTAAATTAACATCTCATGGCTATATCGTCCAAACCGTTCACTTCTAGTCCGTTTCTGAGATGTGTAGCATACAGGGTTTCAGCACGTCTGTAAGTAAGCCAGCTGCAACAGTTAGCCTACTGTTCCTTTCGAGAGATTGTCCAATTGGAGTCCTGAGGGTTGAAGGGAATGGACAGAACCGACGAATGGCGATGTCTTTGGCTCGATCATTATCAGCCGATGACTATTGACTGTTCTTTAGACCGAATTGACTCTGATTTCGGCTCAGCTACAGGGTGGAAATGAGCCAACAAATTGTCACTGGGAGACGAAATGAAGAGCTGAGTCTCCCCGACCGTGGCTGCCAGGCTGGGCGACAAACTTAAAATCCAGCTGCGTGCACCTAATAATTTTGGTGCTGATCTATAATCAAGCATTCAAGGTATTATACACTGTTCATTTATACATTAGCCAACAATAATTCCATAAAACAGATCAAAATTATCAGTAAATTTTTGCCTTTTCTTTTGAGCTTATTGTTGCGGCCCTCGGCTTCAAGAATATTGCTTCTGCGGCCCACGGGGCCAAAAAGGTTGGACAGCACTGCTGTAGCCTATTACTAACCCAATTCTTTCTGGTGGCCCTGGCTAGTGGGATATTTGGCCCCTTTGAGGTTTTCTAGGTAGCCAGCGGGATATTTGGCCCCTTTGAGGTTTTCTAGGTAGCCAGCGGGATATTTGGCCCCTTTGAGGTTTTCTAGGTAGCCAGCGGAATATTTGGCCCCTTTGAGGTTTTCTAGGTAGCCAGCGGGATATTTGGCCCCTTTGAGGTTTTCTTGGTAAGCCGATATACTAGACAACTGATGTATGTAGGCCTACTATCTGCAATGAATGAGTTGGTTGGTTGCCGAATAAAAAATGTTGTTATTTTAACGAGTCAATGAAGCGTATCGTATGAACAGGCTCTAGCCAGTGGCCCTAACCCTCAACATTATATACGAGGCGAGTTCTGTAACAAATTGAATACCGTGTTTCACCGTTAACTGCGCGACCCAGGTTCGAATCTCGACATGGGTCGTATCGGCGAACAATTCGTGACTTTGTGGACCATCATGTGATAATTATTGTGATACATAGCCTACTTAAATTCGAACAATCCCTTGAGCGTTTAACAAGTGCTTAGATAATATTATCTAGATTGTTTAAAAATGTGCCGTACGAAAAACAAGCAAAACGACGTGTAAACGGATCTAGGTTGATAAAGATTGTTGTGAGGTTCAATGGTCTTTCAAAAGTGTCTTTACTATGATCAATATTTGGTAGCCAGCAGTGGGCGGAAAGACTTTGAGTAGAAGCTACACGTATCGGACAAGTGTGTATACAATACTATAGACTAATTCAATGTCCTTAGGATTAAAGACATAGGCTAGGCTATATACATGTAGGTTAGCGCAAAGAACGGCTCTGATTTTGTTTGCGCTATAACTCTGGAGCAATGAGAATGTGTCAACTTGAGTAAGTTGAGTTGGATACTGCTTATCATCATCAGTGAGGACGAGGTGAGGCAACGTTGAAAGTTGACTTTGGGTTTCTCCTTAAAATAATTGCCACGACTAAAGACCTCTCGGATGTTCATTTCAAATCCAGGGCTTTTTTTAACGTGCAGTTGTACACAAAACGTGCAGTTCTAAATGGATTTATGCAGTTGTAGAAGCACTTCCGTACAGTTAAAACTCAAAAAGGTAATTGACCTCCGATTGGAAGTAATATACCAAGGCGGGTGGGTAAAAAGAAGGTGGTTGTGCAGTTCTAAAAATTCCATAAAACAGCCCTGTTCAAATCTCTTATACGATGTAACGCTCGTGAATAAGCTGTCGCACTGTGTTGAGCTTAATTCAGAGTGGCGCTTTAGAAGTTTGAATTTCACTACGTATTGTCCTATTCTTTTATTTCGTTTCGTAACAGACGCCCCGCAACCCGGATCAGAAATTTAACATGCTCCAACACGACGTGTGGCATACCATACTGTTTATATGTGCACTTGTTAAAGCGGCCCTTCAAGCTCTCTCCACACAGAGGCGCTCCCGACTACAGAGCGGACACTGCATCGGAGTCTCACGCCGAAGCGCTGAGAAATTGCGAGTGAAGGACTTGCCCAAGGTCCTTACGCTGCGACTTGAGGTGGATTCGAACCTCGAACCTTCCGGCTCCAAGGCAATGACGCCACCTCTACACCACCGCGCCCCATGTAGGCTAGCAAAGATTGCTAACGTAGGCCTATAAGCTTAATGTCATTTTGTACAGAGCATTTTTATAGATGGTTAATGTTCTCTCTTGAAGAGTAACCAGTGGCAGACTCGACTGCTTTAACTACGACGACTGTGTTAACAAAATTCCGTAACGTTGCAGGTGCCTCGAATGACCGCAATGGAAGCAGAGGACGAGAACTCTTGTCAGCTGACTTCTGTTACTCAGGCCAATCATCAGAATCCACAAACTAACGCTGAACCCCCCACGAGGTCAGTCTATATACATACATATAATATACATATATATATAATATAGGCTTACATCATATATATATATATTATATATCATCCGTATATATGAGCCCCACGTGGGCATGCTGTCAAGGTCTGTTCAGAAGGCTACTACGGTGTCTATACCGTCCAATGTCATTATGACAACATAATTATACACCGTATCTTACCACAAACAGACTAAACAGTGTAGCTACATGAATGAGCTACGTTAATTAACCGATATACCCCAAATGCATAGGTGCAATCACGTCCTAAAAGTTGGGGGGACCATAATGAATCACGTCCTAAAAGTTGGGGGACCATAATAATAAAGTTAGGGGACAACTCAAAAGTTGGGGGGACGCGTCCCGTGGGTCTCATAGGGTGGTTGCGCCTATGCCCAAATGTATCTTTCCGCTGTCTCAGGCCCACTTTCTTTTCTCTGGACCCTTCGCTCTGGGAGCGTCAATGATTGGCATGCATTGTCAGAGGCGCTTTTATAGGCTAATGACGCAACACAACACAATATATACATATAGGCCTATGTGTATATATGTATATATAATTATGTATATATGTATGCTTGAGAAATTGTTTACCTAATTTAAATGTTTCCTGAAGTAGGAAGCTTGCGACTTCCTGAGACCGTTTCTGAAGCACTGCTTTGTATTGTGCATGTACTGCATATTATGTAGCAGTACGTATACTATAGCACAATATAGTCTAATGTCTTCCATCTTCAATGTTGATTAAAAATTACCATGTTCTCTACAGTAAGCGCGTGAAGAAGGTGTCTGAAAGCAGCAGCCGAGGTCACAGAGGTGTTGCGGTGGGAGGAGGCGATGAAGGTGGCATGGGTGGATCACACGATGGAAGCAAGCTGGTCTTCCAGGATGTCAAGGTCACCCTCAGCAAGAAGGAAATCATCAAAGGCGTCTCTGGAACGGCAAACGTTGGTGAAATACTCGCGATTATGGGACCAAGTGGTAAGTAAGAAGATTCGTTCATTCGTCCATCCATTCATCCATTCAGCCATCCATCCGTGCATCGTCATGTCCATCTAGCTGTCTTTCCATCCATCTATTCATTCATGCATTCATTCATTCGTTAATTCCTTCATATATCCATCCATTTGTTCAGTTATCGAATCATGCATTCATCTATACATCTATTTATCTATTCATCCATTCATCCATATATCCTTTCATCCATCCGTCCATCCATCCATCTATCCATATAATGAATGGTGAATATATCACTAATTTACTAACTCCGAACATTCATAGCACCCTACAAAACTATCAAGCCCATCTTTTGTTTAGGCATTTGCATCCTATATAAGTAGGGCTATAATGGTACGCTACGGTACTGTCGAATGTAAAAAAACGCAAGGGTCTTGCAATTACTTCAGGTGCCGGCAAGTCAACTCTTCTGAACACGTTGGCCGGTCGTGTCGTTGCTACATCGGGTAGCATCACGATCAACGGAGAACCAGTGTCGAGAAAAGCTCGCAGAAAGATCTCCTACGTCCTACAAGCCGACGTCTTCTTCCCAAACCTGACTCTCAGGGAAACACTAACGGTAATTATCACTACCATACATGTACATAGGCGTACGGGAGATTTCAGCATTGGGGAGGCCAAGATTTTACTGCCAGAAAAACAAAAAAGTGGACGACCTTTTATTAGTCATCGGGTTGAAATCTCGTGACAAATCACATTTTTTAAAGCTTTTTCTATTTTCCCGGGTCTAATTGCCCGAAAAATGGGAGGGCATTTGCCCCCCCTCGACCCCGCCTCGTACGCCTGTGCTGCCATAATTATAATGTCGTGGCACGTCATTTGACCTACCAGATACTGCCTATTTTACTCTTCACCAAGGACTTTCTTACACATTCTACACAAAATGCGCTGTTCTAAATGGATAATTTGGATTTGTGCTGTTGCAGAAGCACTTCTGTGCAGTAAAAATAGTTTTAAACGGGTTATTGACCTCCGATTTGGAGCAATTTTGATAGGATGGGAAGGGTAAGAAGAGGCTGTGCAATTTTTTAAAATGTCCTTTAAAGAAGCTGTCTTGACCTGCCCTATTATTTAGAAGTTGTAATATCTTCTTCATAACTATTATTTCTTGGACCTGCAGGTGAATAACTTCCATGACCCTGACCTGCTTAAAATATTGTATAGCTGGCGCCGCCATTGTCAGCATGACAAAAGTCCGCTGTTAACTTACAGCTTATGAGGCTATGATAGGCACAACGCGAGCTGAAAATGAGGTCAAATATGTTAGATACATGTAGAGTATGGAATAATACTGTTGACACAATGAGAATTGTGGGAAAGAAATAAGTTGGGGGAGGTCAGACGTTAATTCATGTGTAGTTGGGTGTTCAATGAACAGTTCACTCAAGGGTTCTAAGAAATGCTAGGGGTTGAACCTCCCCGATCCCCACGGTAATTCTCACCCTCGAGCTGAATAGGTCACGGTAGGGCAAGGTCGGGTAGTGACTACTAGTGAGGGTAGACAAGAGTAGGTCTAGTGTATGTAATACGATGCAGGTAGGCTACCCGGTATCCAATCCATGCCAAAATTCCGAATGTCAAGCTGAGGAGACAGCATTGTAGATTACAGCACATGTATTATACCTTGTTAGCATACATAATACATACCATATATACAATAATGTGTCCATATAGGGTAGGGTTTTGTCAGGATACGTCGCGTTGATTAGGGTAGGATATAGTAGGGTACGATAGGGTAGGATTTGGGAGAGTTGTGCTTTGTAGGCTGTTATTGTGCTCTGTATGCAGGGCCGGATTAAGGCATGTTCAACATGTTCCGCGGAACAGGGGCCCCCACACTTTAGGGGGCCCCACAAATGTGTGAAAAAACATTTTCTGCAAATTTCTGCCACATGACTATTTTCCCAAAAAATTTCGGCGGATGACTAAAAAATTAAAAAAATAAAAAAGTCATCAACTTTTTGTGCGGATGAAATGGTACGATTTTCCCAAAAATTTCGGCGGATGACTAAAAAAAAGGTCATCAACTTTTTTGGCGGATGAAATGGTACGATTTTCCCAAAAATTTCGGCGGATGACTAAAAAAAAAGGTCATCAACTTTTTGGGCGGATGAAATGGTATACTTTTTTTCCCGGAAAATTAAAAATTTCCGCAAAAAATTCCCGAAAAGGGCCCCACAAAAATTCCCGAACAGGGCCCCGACATTGCTTAATCCGGCCCTGTCTGTATGCTGTTAATTGTCAGCCCTAAAATTTCCTTGGTTTTGTTCATTGTGTAGAACTGTGCGACATTAGAACGTTGATTGAAACGATAATTTTGTCATGGGGGCTGGTTAGCATAGGGCCTAAGCTTTTTGCTTTTTTCCGGGCTTCCTGTTGCAAGGTTATTTTTGTCGGTTATAATAACTAATCACAAATAATTGTAAGGTGAGCGCGCGCTGAGCACCCGCGTAGGCCTATATCCTTGACTGCAGCTCGACTGTACTTTATAAGACTGGTCATAATTGGTTTCAACAACGTTTTGCCAACTTCACGAGAATCACTTTGAGGATTCGAGGACCAATTTATTTTTTAGTATCCAGCAATAACCGAACTATTGACTCACAGCGACGGCAAATAAGACACGCGGTCAGAATATGGGAGAAGCCATAAAATAATTGCATTGCAGGTGTGTTATATTAAAGCAAGTGATATGTGATATGTGACTTCATAGAAATATCACAACAAGGTGTAAACAGCACCTGATATGTTCAGATGTTTATGGAACATGAATAATAATCGGGCGTCCATTAATTAGCGCCTAAACTTTAAAACAGTGCTCAAAGTGTGACTGGACGGTCATGGACGGCGTCCAGACACTAAGTCTTGTTTTCAAATCTGAACGCTGTGCTGCATGCATCGCTTATTGGACCATGCAGTACAACCCTGAAAGGCAAGGAGCGTCAATCGAGACACTAGTTTTTCTACGCGTCAAGGACTATGTCCTAAAGAAAGTTTTGTGTTCATAGGAGTTTAAAAAGTCAAGCTCTGTAAAAATGAAAGCCTTGTGTACACTGTACAGTAATACTTTCTAACTGTTAGTCTAAACGCCGACACGTATCAGTGACCTTCACTCAAGCGAATCGCACACGTCTTCAATGCATCAACTCCAAACAAAAAGTCGGCGACGACTACTGTGTAACAGTGTAGACAGTAGACCACTAGAGTGACTAGACCAATAATATTATTTTATGCATATTATTAAAACGCAACTCAATGGCATTCGTGCAAAAAGTCAATAATTAGCCTTTGTCACCATGATTGAAAGACAGTTTGAAATGGAAGATTTTCCTAAAACGATAAAACCTAGTTTATTAGGTCATTGGACTGACTACATAATGATTCAAAGAGTTACTGGCCTTGGCTTGATAATAACCTATATAGTTCAAAGAAGGCTTTTGTTACAGCAGCACCACGTTTCGTAAGAAATCCATTGTTTCTAAGGCACAATCAGCTGGCAAACTCAAAGAGCTTCCGCGTAGTCATTAATTTTATCCCACACCTAGGCCTACATAATTATTACAGCTATTACGCCCACGCGCTCACACACGCGCGCACAACGCCGCACATGCACAGTTGCACACGGACACTCGCACGCTCACACACACAATTTATGTAAGGCCTACTACATTTGTACTTATAAATAACTACCTGCATTATTAAGCTTTTATAGATCGGTCAGTGACTCAGGGTATAGGTAGCATACATAGCCTAACTATGCCTAACATCGCCAGTCCTTTTCGTGCAAATTCTGCACATCGGGAAATACAGCTCTTCCATTTCTCCCTGTCCACCGCCAGTAGGCCTACTATGTATACTATTGTATAACTATGTATTGTTATAATAATGATATGCACACATTGCTTAGTATTGTATAAGCCTAAGCCTAGCCTACACTTGTTTTCCAAGACCATCGAGAATTTTCCATTTGCAGACTAATTCTGTTTTAGCAAATATTTTTCTGATAAAACGTCGGTGTAGGCTACGATAAGACTATTCTTTTCTAATGTACACGCTTGACTATAGCCTAGTTTGAGCATGGGCGGAGACCTAGAGGGGACAGGGGGGGACGGTCCCCCCCAAAGAATGTGGTGGGGGGACGGTCCATGTATTTGTCCCCCCCAATCGTTAAGTGTCAGAACATGGACACTTGATGAACACATTGCAGGCGACTGACGACGTTACAATGTTAGAAGGAGATTTTCGAACAAATCACTAAAAAAACATGTTCAACATATAAAAGCGATGCCATAACAGATCCGGGATACATCGTCCCCTTTTGAAAACACCTTGCTTGGACACCCTTAAATTTTTTTAGTCATGAAGTTATATAAAATGTAGTAAACTTGCAGATTTAAAAAATAATAATTTTACTCATCAAATTATTAGAAAACATTGAACAAATCTTTGATAAAACCTCTCGATTTTATCATGAATTGAGTTTGATTTCAACTTAACCATTGAATATTCGACAAGATAAGATCGGTTAAATTCAGATCTGTAATTCAATAACAACCAATTAATATTATAATCATTCAAACCATCTAATTTTCGATTCGTTTAATTACTTCCATCAAATCCTTCCCATCTTGTTCGTCCCCCACAAGGCCGTAGCCAGGATTTGAGTTGGGTGGAGGGGGTTCCTTCGGCGAAGAATTTCTGACAACCATTTTGTAGTCGTCCAAATTTATGAAAACACCTTTTTTAATTGTCTCAATTACTGGAGACACCTTTTCACCTTTTTTAGTCGTCAAATTTTTTAAGAGATCTTTTTTAGTCGTCATAATTTCTAGACACCTTTTTTAATCGTAAAATTTCTGAAGACACAATTTTATAGTCGTCAAAATTATTGAAGACACTCTTTTTCGTCTTCAAAATTTCTGAAGAAGCCTTTTTGTTGTCAAAATTTCATAAGACACCTTTTTAGCTGTCAACATATAAGAAAACAACTTTTTTAGTTGGCAAAATTTCTGAAGACACTCTTTTTTTAGTGGTCAAAATTTCCAAAGACACCTTTTTTAGTCGTCAAAATTTCCAGAAACCTTTCTCTAGTCGCAAAAGTTCTGAGAACTCCTTTTATTAGCTGTCAACATTTCAAAAGACACAGTCGTCTAAATTTCTGAAGACACTTTTTTAGTGTCAAAATTTCCAAAGACACCTTTTGATAGTTGTAAAAATTTTTGAACTCACTTTTAAAGCTGTCAACATATCTGCACACACCTTTTTTAAGTCGTCAAAATTTCTGAAGACACTCTTTTTAGTCGTCAAAGTTTATGAAGACTTTTTCGCTCTCTCTCAGTTCCTTTCATTCCTTTCGGAACATCGTGCGACAGGACTTCTTCACTCCGCACGGTCGGTTGCGACGAAGACTGTTTACTAGTCGTCAAGATTTCTGAACACCTTTTTTAGTCCGAAAAAATTCTAAAGACATCTTTTTTTAGATGTCAAAATTTCTGAAGACTTTTTATTAGTCATCAAAATCTCTGGACACCTTTTTAGTCGTAACAAATTCTAAAGACATCTTTTTTTATATTTCAAAATTTCTGAAGACTTTTTATTAGTCATCAAAATCTCTGGACACCTTTTTTAGTGGAATTTTTTTTAAAGACATCTTTTTTTTATTTCAAAATTTCTGAACTCTTTTATTATTGTATTGTAAAAATTGCATTGTATAAAAACAGTTATAAAGCGCCTCTAATTAGTCGTAAAAATGTCTGGACACCTTTTTTAGTCGTCAAAAACACCTTTTATTTAGGCTTCGCGCTTAATTAAGCGATCGTCCTTCGGCCGCTCGTCCGTCCCCCCCAAAGTTCGGACCAGGTCTCCGCCTATGAGTTTGAGCCACGAGCATACATGTAGGTATACGTGTAAGGTACACTTAGGGCATGCAGGCAGAAGTTAGGCCTACATGAGACAGATGAGCAGGAGCGGATGTAGAGGAACAAGAGAGAAGAATGAGTAACAAAAGAGGAGGGAGAGGAGCAGGAGTAGTATATAGTTGAGCAATTTTTCCTTGTTAACAATGGCGATGCTGCTATAAAATTATTCATTTGACCGGCGTGATATAGGGCCTATGTGCTACTCATGACCTGAATACCTTCTGACTGGCCAAATATTCTTTGGAATTTCAACATCTTTAGCCTACATTTCATTTCTCAACCTGCTGATGAACTCAGATGACCATGACCCTGCCGCAGTGGCGGATCCAGAACTCTTTCAAGGGGGGGGGGGGGGAGGACAAAAATCTTTATTCTTGGGACATGGGAAAAAATCGTCGTTGGTCGCCCAAAAAGTTCATGAAAAAGTACTTTTCATCCGTCAAAAAGTTGATGACCTTTTTTTAGTCATTTGGCTGAGGAAAAAAGTACTTTTCATCCGTCAAAAAAGTTGATGACCTTTTTTTAGTCCTTCACCCGAGAACCAAATGGGGGGGGGGGGCTACGTCCAATGCAATTTTCTTTGTGTGGGGGCCAATAAGCCATGACACCCCTGTTCCTATTACTAATTTCAAACCTAATGGGGGCCACGTCCCATGGCCGGATTCCCCCCCCTGGATCCGCCCCTGCCCTGCCGAAATTGTATAGCTGTATTTGCTGCTTGTAAAACATAAAAGAGGCACCTAATTTGTCAATGTTTAAAAAATGCTGCGATCGCATTTAGCCGTTGAAAAATAAAGTCTATAGGCCTACGTTTATGCTGGTCAATAATTGTCAGTAGTTAAGTATGTTAGTTAAGCTCTAGTTAAGACTTAGGCTAAGAATCAATCTGTATTCCTTTATTACATAATTATAGGCTATTTACGTGAGTTGCACAGTCAATGAACCTGGTTTAACTGCTGATCTGTCCGTGTTTGTTTCATGGTAATTGGGGTCCCTCCTTAGCGGGATTATTATCCATTTTGGGGTCTCTTGTCTCCTATGTGCCAATTTGTTTTTTACGATAATGCTTTTGCTGTGCTATATATTCCGTTGTTGTTTTGGCAAAGGTTTCAATAAAAAAAAAGATTGATTGATTGATTGATTGATTGAAATATCAAATGACGTATAGTACCTCAGATGCTTTTTAATTGTTGATTCATACTCAAATGTAATGTCACTTTCTTTTCTTTCAGTTCACGACTCTGTTGCGACTACCGGACAAAATGCCGCACGATTTGAAGCTTCGTCGGATGCACGAAATAGTCGATGCTCTCGAACTTAACAAATGTCTCGATACTAGTATGCAAAATCAAATCAATATCTTCTAATCTAATCTAAAATCAATTCTAATCCAAGATCCAAACTTTCGCATTAAAGCTGCGGCGTGGGCCTAGTCTTGGGAAATATAACAATTAGGTCAAGTAGGCTAGGCCAATCAACATCAAATCAAAGTGCGTATAGGGCCTACCTAGTAGGCCCTACCTATATAGTTTATTGAAAAAGTCGAATTAGAGTGTTAATTAGCATAATTTTATTACATTTTCGGAATTATTCCGATCTAAGTTGTTACCTTAGTGATTAGAGTGTTTTTTAATTGTTTAATTTCTTTGTTGCCTAGAGATTGGAGGGACGTTTGAGACCGGTTTGTCAGGAGGCGAGAGGAAAAGAGCGAGTATTGCCTGCGAATTGTTCACAAATCCGGGACTCCTACTTCTAGACGTAATAAGAAATGATTGGTATTATATCTGAATGTTTAATTTCGCATACGTGCAGAGTGTACCCGGCACAGTGGGAACCTATTCATTGTCGTGGTAGTCGCGATGGTATAGTTGAAGTGGTGGTAGTTGTGGTGGTGGTGGTGGTGGTGGTTGCAGTGGTGGTGGTAGTTGTGGTCGTTGTAGTAGTGGTGGTAGTGGTAGTAATTTTAGTTGTAGTGGTGGTAGTTGTAGTGGTAGTAGTTGTGGTGGTAGTGATGGCGGTAGTTTTAGTGGTGGTAGTTGTAGTGGTGGTAGTCGTAGTGGCAGTCGTACTGGTGGTGGTGGTGGTGGTAGTGATGGTGGTTGAGTTCGTGTTCGGGATCTTGGTGATAGTGATGATGGTCGTGACGGCACACAATGCTGCTGTGAAGTTTATTATCATGATGACGACGACTATGATGCACAGTTTTTACTTGTTTTGAATTGTTGATTGATGATTTTGATGGCTGCTGTTAGTGCGTTTGAAATAGAACTGCATGTGAAAGGGGCGACCCTGCTTGCGGAACGATATTGTATATTTTGGGTGTAGGCTAGGCTTAGTCTATTCGTTGACAGCTTTGAACTGTTGCATAATTTAAACATCAACTTGAATTTTTGGTGCTCTCTAGTCTATAATATATCATATTCAAATGGATTGAGTAGATACCTTAGACTACCAAACTGCTCTTAAAGTGTTGAACATAGAAACTTCAAGTATTAGAATGACATTGAATGCCGGTGAGTTGAGCTGAATTTCAGACTACCACACCCCCACACACATAGACACACACACATAGACACACACATACACACAAACAGAGAGAGTCGCACACTCGACATGTAGGCCTATATTGGACATGTAACGCGCGACATTTATGACTCTCAATACAACTCATTATCCTCTTGTATCTGACTGCTCTAAATAACTCCTTAACGTCTTGGGGAGGACGCGGTGGTGTAGGGGCATGTTCGTTGCCCTGGGGCCTGAAGGTTGCGGGTTGGAATCCACCTCAAGCCGCCGCGTAGGGATCCTGAGCAAGTCCATCACTCTCAATAACTGCTCATGTGCTTCGGCGTGAAACTCCGATTCGGTATCCGCGCTGCAGTCGGGAGCGCCTCTGAGTAGATATATTTAAAAGGCTCTATGCTAAGTGCTCATACATAAGTCTACATACATAGCCTACTAGATCTAGGCCTATAATGTGGATCTGGGTTGTTGATTTATAGGAGCCGACGTCTGGCTTGGACTCTGCGATCGCGTACAGTCTGATGTCAACGATGGCCAAATATTCAAGACAATCGTTAAAGACAATTCTTACAACCATTCATCAACCGTCCAGTCAGATCTTTCACATGTTCTCAAAAGTCCTGCTGCTCACCGATGGTCAGGTCAGTCGCACAAGTCGTTTATCATCCAAATATCTCGCGCTCGTGAATAAGCTGGTGCCCTGCACTTGGCTTTTGAGTGACGCTTTAGAAATTTGGAGATTACGATCATGCCATTTGTAACGTGTCGCTCTTAAGCTAAGCGCCGCGGTGCATAAGTTTATTGATGAGCGTTGCGTAGTGTCGTGCGTGTTGTCCCGGGAAATGAGAGGACGATCCGTGTCCGATTGCCAGTGGGAAGAGAGAGGAGACAGAGAATTCCCCTAAGTAGAGACGTCTTGGAACTTGGAAGGACGCTATCTACTGCCGAAAAAGAACTATAGGCCTATGTCGGATTGCCAGTGGGAAGAGAGAGGAGGCAGAGAATCCCCCTAAGCATACATCTTGGAACTTTGAAGGGCGTGATCTATTGTCAGAAAAAATAATGAGTGAAATTGCATTGAATTGGTAGTTAGCATACAATGAAGAACAATCAGTCTCTGTAGACTAGCGGCACTAGCCTGTAATGTTAGGCTATATCCTGTAGCCTATGTTGTTATTGAGTGATTGGACATTGTCGTTGGGGCATCAGCTTATTCACGAGCGCTGTTGTATGGGTTGTCCATGGAGGTCATTGTCATTGGGGAAACGCTTTTCTTTCTATTGTAGCCTACGCTTTCGATCATCGCAGATAAAAGCTTCGCAGAATAAATAAATAAGTAAGAAAGTAGATCAGTAAGACGGAGGTCAGTATGAGAGAGGGTCAAGAAGATGGGTTAAGTAAGAAAGAGGCATATAATTACATGAGAGGGATTAGTAAATAATGGTCTGAGTAGGAGTTAAAATAGAGGGGGTCAATAGGCCCTATAAGACAAGGGGTTAATAAGAGAGCGGATTAGCAAGAAAGGGTCTGTAAGAGAGGGGTAAGTAGCCTAAACTATAGGCCTAGATGTTTCTTTTTTTTAAACTTAATTGAAAATGCCTATTGTGACATGTGATGGACTCGGTAATATTGGCATTTAGATAGGCTAATTATAGGCCCTATAGTTGTTTATTTTGTTTTGAACTTATCATAGGCTTAAATGAACGAACTTCGTTTCGAATTTGACTTCATTTCCAATAATATATGTGTACAATAGCACACCTTAATTTTCGTGAAGCGATCGACATAATTACGCGATTATAATTAAGAGTTTATACTGAAACGCGCTTCTTTCGACAGGTCGCCTATTTCGGACCTGGTAACAAAATCATCGACTTCTTCAGTCGTCTTGGGTTACATTGCGATCCTCTGTATAATCCTGCCGACTTCATACGTTAGTCTATTAAACTCTATTTGGTTACATTATACATTGTACTTGTTAATTACTTTTCCCATTGCAACGGTCATTCAGTGTGTCATCGCTCGATCATTTAGACCTACGTAGGCTGCATATAAAATTATAGGCCTACACAATGTAGGCCTACACATGTGCAAACAAGCCTACATGTATATGTATAGGCCCTATATTTCATACAATGACTTTTACGTGGAGACCTACAAGCATTGTTATTGTATACTATAGGCTAATAATTATATTAGGCCTACTTAACCTGCAGTTGATTGATTAGGCCCTATATATTGAAACGCATAGACTGTATAGGCTACAGTTATAGGCCTAAGTATTTTTAAAGTTAATCCGTAGGCCTAGACTGATCTTCGACAACTGAACAACGGACTGGTCGATAAAAACAGATGTCATGATTTGTTTTTGTGTGTTTCAGTGGAACAAGTAAAGTCTGATCCAGAGACGGTGGAAAGAATTCTTCAAGGTGCAAAAGCTTTAAGGTAGGCCTATTAATCTACAAGGCCGTAGCTGGGGGGTGTTTTGGGTGTTTGAACACCCACCCCGAATGAAATAATGTAAAAATGAAATAATGCATTTACTAGCACATGATATAATTAATAACTAGGCCTACAGCGTGTAATGTAAACTTCGAGCAGAAAGTCGAAAATCGAAGAAAATAGTGTTTTTTGCATCGCCGTGAACGTATTGCGAGTCAAAAAGTCGTCGGGAAATTTCGCCCAAAAGAAAAAATCGGAGAAAATACCCCCCGAAATTAAATTCTGGCTATACGGCATTGGTAATCTCAACATTATTAAAATCTACTCCAATCAGTTCTATGCCGCAGTTGATTTGACATTCAACTACAATCAATAACATTGACGTAGGCCTAATTATTCAATCAATTTAACATGGTCGCTTTATGCGAAGCCGCTACAATGATTATCCAGTCGTACACTTTTGGTGTTAATGATAAAAAAAACTTTACGGTTGCACTTCTTCCTTTCCAGCGAGAATCTTAAAAGCTGCAAGAAAAACAAAGTTTTTATATTAGGGCCTACTCACAAGTTAGTACCTAAATAAATAGGCGCTACATCATATAGCCTATAAATTACTCGGTTACCTACACGCACGCAAACTGTTCTCTTCTTTTCCCGTGTCTGCAGGAACGGAGAGTACTGGCCAAAGGAACTGAAGGATCAGCGAGGACTTGAAGAAGTCGGCATCCAACTTGAAGAAGGCAGGTCGACGGATGACGTGGCGAAGCTGGAGCGTCATGGAAGTGACAATCACGCTTTCACCGACACAAGCATCACCATTGACGGATTCGAAATGTCAGGTCCGCTAGTAAGATAGCACATGGTCAATGTGTGTGTGTGTGCGCGCGCGCGTGTGTGTGTGTGTGTGTGTGTGCGAGAGACAGACAGACAGGCAGAGGCAGAGAGAGACAGACAGGGACAGACACACAGACAGATACGGACAGAGACACACACTGACATTCCCAGATTCAGACACAGAGAGGCAGAGTGACAGAGTGCAACGGAACACGGTGCCCTTTTTATAGCACCGGTTTACCTTTTCCTGCAATGAGACTCACTCAAGCGAGTGGTCTTAATGGAGGGTGCGCGGCGTTAAATTTTTTCGTCTGAGTGGGCCTTGCCGGGCTGAGTATCACGGGTGGATGGATGGTTGGATGGATTGATGGATGGATTGATGGATGTATGGATTGATGGTTGGATGAATGGACGCTTGGATGAATGGATCAATGGATGGATAGATTGATGGACGGATGAATGGACGGACGGACGTACTGATTGACTGACGGACAGATGGATGGATGGACGGACGGTTAAAATGAATTGTTTTAATTGTGGCTGCAGATGTTGAGAAGACGCATCGTCATCCTCAGAGAACGATTCAAGAAGTCGACGTTGAGTCTTACATTGACGACGATCTCACTTGGCAGACGGGATTCCTGACGCAGTACTCTGCTCTGACGAGACGCGCCTTCATCCAGGGCAAGGACCGCTTCCTGTCGCTGCTCAACCTCTGCCATGTCCTCATCATGATCCTTGCCGGACTCGAGTGGTTCCAGTTGGACAGGTCGGAGGAAACGATGAACGACAGGCTCGGAATTGTAAGTGGCGTTTCGTCATTCGCCTCCGAATAGGCCTAGTCATTCTGTGAGAGGCGCTACGTCATGGGTCAGAGCTTTTTTAACGTGCAGTTGTATACACACACAATGTGCAGTTCTAAATGGATTTTTTCAGTTGTAGAAGCACTTCTGTGCAGTTAAAACTAGCAGAAATGGTCATTGTCCTCCGATTGGAAGTAATTTACCATGGAGGATGGGAAGTAAAAGAAGGGGTTGTGCAGTTCTAAAAATTACTTGAAAACAGCCCTGTCATGGGTCACTCCACTCTGTTCAATGAGAACCTCAAAAACTGATGATATGACGGTGTCGTTAAACAGCAACAGCTACGAATCCACCCAAGTCGCCGCGTAGGGAC
This sequence comes from Lumbricus rubellus, assembly GCA_945859605.1. Lineage (NCBI taxonomy): Eukaryota > Metazoa > Annelida > Clitellata > Crassiclitellata > Lumbricidae > Lumbricus > Lumbricus rubellus. Next base: position 7,898,010 of record OX243828.1, read on the forward strand.
CTTGGGCAAGTCCTTCACTCGCAATTTCTCAGCGCTTCGGCATGGAACTCCGATGCAGTGTCCGCGCTGTAGTCGGGAACGCCTCTGAGTAGCGAGCTTGAAGGCGCTGTGGAAATGAAGAAATAAATAAATGATAGCAAATACTACATTTGCAGTTATTCTAAATCAGCATCTATACTGAATTACTTTTGTTTTGAATTCGATTGTTGTAGTTGTTTTTCCTTATCGTCAATCAAGGTTTCGCTCCTTGTCTTGACGCCGTCTTCAGAGGTAAGACTTCTGGAAATATTGAGAGTAACCTAAAATGTTGATCAATTGTTAATAAAACGGAAAAGGTTGGAGGGAGAGCAGGTTGAGAATTGCCGGAGTTATGGGGTTTCAACCCCCAGTCTTTCTTAGAGCTCCATGTATATAGTAAAGTCTGTTTTTCATACCCCCAATTCCAAGTGGATAATGGTCCAACCCCCCACAGTTATTTTTCCACAATTCTTATGCTGAGGGAAAGGGACTTGGAAGGGGGATGAGTGGGTGAAAAGAGCTGGAGGAGGGGATGGGTGGTAAGAATGAATGCATGAGAAGGTTGCGGCGTCCATGCACTTTTATTACACTTTATAAGCACTGTATATACACCGTGACTCAAAAAAAACTAAGCCAAATTGTTTTGCATATATCTCTAATACCTGATGACATATGAAGCTACAATTTTCCAAATATTTAGAGAAGTGGACCAAAAATATGATTCCAAAATTTCATGAAATAAAGTTGAACGGATAAAAAGATATGAATATTTAAACTTCATATACCGAAATTGCAGTTTACAAGCAATTTTCTGTCAGATTCGATAAACTGTTTCCCTATTATCTCCAATGCCTGATGATTAATCATTCTAAAATTTTCCAGATATGTAGAGAATTGAACTACCAATATGACCCCAACAGTATGGTTTGATAATTTAATTAAACAAGATGCTCAAAATGTCCCCCTCCTGCTTGCACGCAAGCCTGAGGGCGCTGGCGCCATTGCAATGGCAACAGCAACGTCGATTATCCTCTGGTTCAGGCCATCCCGCACTTCCAACAAGCGTTGCTTCAGATCGTTTATATCATGGATTGTTGTCTGGTAGGCTCGATCTTGCATCACGCTCCTCATTTTATAGTCGACAGGATTCAAATCTGGACTGTTCGGAGGCCATAATGTGGGAGAAATGAAGTCTACACAATAACAGACTTGCTGAAAACTGAAATTTCGGGTGATGAAGTTGAAATATCCATATCCTTCTATCCCTTCACATTTATGACATGAAATTTTGGAATCCTATTCTTGGTTCAATTCCCTAAATATCTGGAAAAAGTTTTTATGATTGCTCATCAGACATCAGAGATGTAAAAAAAATTGTTTGGCTTACTTTTTATTGAATCTGACAGAAAATTGCTTGTAAACTGCAATTTCGGTATATGAAATTTAAATATTCATATCTTTTTATCCGTTCAACTTTATTTCATGAAATTTTGGAATCATATTCTTGGTCCACTTCTCTAAATATTTGGAAAATTGTAGCTTCATATGTCATCAGGTATTAGAGATATATGCAAAACAATTTGGCTTAGTTTTTTTTGAGTCACGGTGTATATATATATATAGGTCGTATAGGACTATGCATACATAGGCCTGCATGTAGACAGTCTGGTGCAGGCTACATGCAGCCTACCCCAGTGCGCGGATATGCAATTGGCTCAATATAGAATTTTATAGGCTATATGTTTATGATATAGCCTACATACATATGTACGTCTATACACGGTCTACTTAGGCCTACTCATCTTATTTTCTTAGCTGATAATCAACATGTCCTTGGCTGATAATTATTATATATTTTCAGTGTTTGACGCCCACGGTGTTTTCCATCGTGAACGATCGTCCGGTATTTACCGTCTAAGCGCCTATTACCTGTCGATAATGACGGCCGAGATTCCCTTTACCTTCATCATATCCGGATGTTTTGTCATCATCGTTTACTGGATGACAGGACTGTCGCCAGATGTCGCCAACTTCTTCGTCTTCCTATTTCTCCTCGAACTGTCCGCTTTCGTATCTCAGGTACAGAATACAGGGGAGGAGACCTTCATTTTGTTCCTTTATTGACTTGCAATGTCACATCAGCATTCACATAAACCTGGTCGGAGACTTGTGGGGGGGGGGTGGACGAACGAGTGGCCGAAGAATTTTTTTTCTATTTTGGTCATCAAAAAGTTGATGACATTTGTTTTAGTCTTGACGCTCAACGTTTGGGGGGGACAAATGCATGGACCGTCCCCCAACACCTCCGTTAGGGGGGGGGCCGTCTCCCTGTCCTCCCTATAGGTCTCCGCCCATGACAGAATACAGGCCTCGATGAGCCCATAGTATTATAATGGGGCGCGGTGGTGTAGTGGGTATGTTCGTTGCTTGCTGCCGGAGGGTTGCAGGTTCGAATCCACTTTAAGCCGCCGCGTAAGGACCTTAATTGGGCATAGGCGTACGAGGCGGAGGTCCAGAGGCAAATGCCCCCCAACTTTCGGGCAAGTGCGGTTTTTCGGGCAAATTCAGCCCCGAACGACTAAAAAAGGTCATCAACTTTTTTGCCGTATTATATTTTTCGGGCAGAAGTTCAATCTTTGCCCCCCCCCACTGCTGAAATCTCCCGAACGCCTATGACCTTGGGTGAGTCCTTCTCTCGCAATTGCTCACCGCTTCGGCGTGAAACTCCGATGCAGTGTCCGCGCTGTAGTTCGGAGCGCCTCTGAGTAGCGAGATTGAAGAGGCGCTATAACAATAAAGTGCACATACAAACATGTATACACCGGTAGACCTAATATAATTATAGTGACTGATCCAGGAAGTTAGAAGGGGCGGGGCAAGTGACGACGGAAAAAAAATTTTCCCAAGAATCTGATGACTATTTTAGTCTTTCTCCTAAAAATTTCTGCAAAAAGTCCCAACTCCGATTATACTATTTAATTTAATTAAAATCTGATGACTTTTTTTAGTCATTCGCTACTTTTCTGTCTTAAGACCTTTTTCTTCTGCATGAATATAATTTATTCGAAGCCGGCGTTCGGATAACTAATCGACATTTGTTTAATATAATGTTTAATTTTCAGAGCTACGGATTATTTATTGGTGTTTTGGTGACAAACAAAGGATTCGTTGTTCCAATCGGAACAACTTTGATCATCGCATTCCTCCTAATAGGTATGCACAGATTCATAACCTGTATCCAATTTATCTATCCATCCATCCGTCCATCCATCTTTTCACCCATCCATCCATCCATCCATCCATTCATTCATCCTTCCATTCATCAAACCATCCACCTGCCCGTTCGATCGTCCGTCCATCTATTCATCCATCTTTCCATCCTTCCATTCATCTATTCATCCATCAATCCATCCATCTGTCCGTCTGTCCATCTATCCAGCCATCCATCTTTCCATCCATCCATCTTTCCATCCATCTGTCCGTCTATCCATCCATCTGTCCATCCATCCATCCATCCATCCATCCATCCATCCAGGTATACCTAGCTTGATAGCTAATGCTCTGTTCCCCACATCTCTCTCTCTCTATCTGTATGTATGTCTCTCTCGCTCTCTGTCTCTCTCTGTCTCTCTCTGTATGTCTGTCTGTCTGTCTCTCTCACACACACACACACACACACACACTTTCATGATTTCTACCTTCAATTCCTGCTCATTGATTTGATCCTGCTGTCTCCTCTATTCGTTGCAGGTGGCTTCTACAACGCTCACGTTGACGAGTGGTTCATTTGGATGCGCTATTTTTCCTACATCACATTCTCTCTGTCTGCAATGGGAAAAGTTGAGTTCATGTGGGGAGATCCATTCCTGTGAGTACCACACGTATACACCGACTCTTTTACATTATGATAGGCAACGGTAGGCCTACATTGGTTAGAACTAGGGCAGCCGAGATGGGGTGCCAGGGCTTTGGGGGAAGGCACAGAAGCCCCGGAGACTGATAGGCCTACCTAGGTAGTCTTACACCGATCATCGACGATGGATGGTTTAATTTTGCTGCTTTTGCACAACACCGGATGGAAATAGGTGAGTGTGGACTTTGCTCATGACATCACCTTACTGGAAAATACCTGGGATGGAATAAAGGAATTAACAGGCAAAGTTCAAGAAGAGGCAGCTAGGGTTGGGCTTGCCATAAACCCGGAGAAGACTAAAATAATGAGAATAGGGAAATGGCAAGAAATGGAAAGTGTCGTAGGCCTAATTAATCGATAATTAATAGCACACCCAGTGTGGTAGTTAATTAATAGTTAGGCCTACACCCGGTGTAATAGCCTAGCTAATTAATAGCCACACCACGGTAGTAGTTAATATTTAGTTACACCAGGTGTAATAGCCTAGCTAATTAATAGCCACACCAGGGTAGTAGTTGATTAATAGTTACACCCGGTGTAATAGCCTAGCTAATTAATAGCCACACCCAGGGTAGTAGTTAATAATAGTTACACCAGGTGTAATTAACTAATAGTCAATTAATAGTTGCACCGAGTTTAATAGACTGTAATTGGTAGTAGCCAACTCACACCCGGTGTTAATTTGACTGCAGGTGTAATCCTCCGGATCGCACGATATTTCCTGACTCGTGCAACAACGGAACGTATGTCGAAGGCGTGGAGTTCCTTGAAGTCAAGAACCTCAACTTCAGTCCGTTCTATGCTGATGTTCTCGTTCTCATTGGACTCGTCATCGTGCTCAGAGTCATCACTTACGTCATCCTACGCTACTTCCGGCGACCAAAGGCGTAGTCTCCGCCCCCCAACTAGTCCCCAATCAGTTTCCCCCCCAAAAGTCCCCCAACCAGTCCCCGAATCAGTTCCCTCAACCAGTCCCCAGATCAGTTTCCCAACCGGTCCCCCAATCAGTTCCCAGAACCAGTCCCCCCCAACCAGACCCCAACAAGTCCCCTAACCAGTCCCCAAATCAGTCCCCCCCAGCCTGTCCCCTAATCAGTTCCATCAATCAGTCTCTCCAACCAGTTTCCAAACCAGTACTCCGACCTGTCCCCAACCAGTCCCCTAACCAGTCCCCAAATCAGTACCCCCAGCCGGTCCCCTAATCAGTTCCCCAACCAGTTCCCCCAATTTTTTTAGAGAAATGGGGGATGGACTTGTCCCCCAAAAGTTTAGGTTGATTGGAACACAAATGATCTGTTTAATTCCAAAGAATGCTTTACGTTTGCTGCCTATTAGCATGGAAACACGTTGGTGTAGTGGAAAGTTCAGTGCTTTGAGACCAAAGGTTCGCAGGTTCGAATCTACCTCAAGCCTCAGCGAACAACCTTGTACAAGTTGCTCATCCACAATTGTCTGCGAGGAAGGCAACGGGAAACCACCTCAATCATATCATTCCCAGGGGCATTAAGAAAACGAATCTGCCTTTAAGCAGAGAACTCGTCATCATCATCACCTATTAGCAATGCTTGCTATTGCACAATTAGGTGTGACTCATGTAGGCTCCATACAGGTCCCTAATGGGTATAGGAGTCCTGTACGCGCCCAACCCAAGACGATTGAAATCCACAAAAACCACGACATAAGTTACATAGCGACCCAGATGCTTGATCCTGGGTGTCATGATGTGGAGCAGACATGCACAGGCCGGTTAGGACAGACCAGTGGAGAGAGTTGGAGGAGAGAGCGTGGGACACATACGGGCATTGACCCAGGTTGTCCTTCATGCCTCTCTCCCAATATTCTCTTCAATCAGACAAGGTGGTCTATCTGCTTCAAGATGTTAATGGTATGGAGCAGACCTGCTGACCCGTCCGGTTGAAGCTGGGCAACAGGACGCGAGACAGACTCAGACAGAGAGTGGCGTCGGACTCCTACGGGTGTTGAGCCTAAGGATATTGATGATAATGATGATGATGCGCCCAATGGGGCATGCTGGCAGAGTAATTCATCAGTCCTTGTTTACTTTCTTACTCTATCGATTAATAATGACAATGATAATTTTAATAATAAGAATAATAATAGTAATAATAATGACAATACCAATATGTTATCAGCCTACGAAAATAACTCGTAAAACACACAAGTTCGATACGCAAATATTTTAATAACGTGGAAAGGCAAAAGCAAAGGAACATCTGCATTTGAACACGTAGCAAATTTTCACCACAGATATTTTCCTCTATCATTAAAGTGCTTCAAAGATGCAGCAAATTTCACGTTGCTACCATTAATTCTAAATTCATTCATGCATTCTACTGTCTGTGCAATATATTCTCCAGCTGACCGACTAAGAAAGGTTTTGTTCATCCGCTTTAGCAAGTTTTAATGAGTCCACCCAGCTCTGAATCTGCACGTTAACTGCTCCTTCCTTCGTGTGAGCTCGGATTGTTGGAGGATCAACAGCTCCCTTTTGTAGCAAATTTCCTGAAAGATATGAACATAACAGGGCTGTTCTTAAGAAATTTTTAGAACTGCACAACTCTTTCTCTCCTTTCTCATCATCAATGGTAAATTTAATACTTCCAATCGGAAGACAATGGCCTTTCTTGCCAGTTTTAACTGTACAGAAGTGCTTCTACAAGTGCACACTTTGTGCACAACTGCACGTTAGAAAAGCCACGGAACATAAATCCAATGACGCAAAGAGAGTTCAACAAATAAAAAAATAGGTCAAAACTTCAAGAAGAGAATTTTAAGTAGACACAAACTAATCGAAGTTTATGGGGTTATGACGAGAAAAAGAAAGTTCTAGGAAAAACACAAGGCCACGAATTCTAATTCTATTTGATTTATATAGCTCCTTCAGCAGAGAAACTTTTCCAAAAAATACTCCTTGAATAGCAACATGACATCACAACATGAACCATGATCAAACAGAACAGTTCCCAAGCCCACATTTCAGTGTCCTATTCTCCATTAAATACATTGGCTAAAACTACGATTGTAACGGTATTAGATAACATAATTATCGCCGCAGAAATGACACTCGAGTAGATACTTGCAAAATATACCTAATATTTATTTAACTTAGAGACAACTGGGCAAAATGCTCATACAGATGCAACACCATAGAATAGATAATGATGAGGATGATTAAAACAATGATGATGACAGTGCTGATGACAACGACAATGATGATGATGATCCTATTTACAGACACAGGTTAGGAGGCTCAGAAGGTGCTTGAGAGATAAGCACACGACCTGCTTAAATTTAAAGCATGCAATGTGTCCTGCATGGCACAAAGCTAATGTGCTGCTAATTAATGTATATCTGATAAGTAATCTACCTGAAACGTTGACTATACCATCAGCTGCTGTACTACGGTTTGTGTCAGACATCTGAATCTGATCATCGACACCAACCGTACTTCCCTTCAGATCCAGGTGGACGGTCAACGACTTCGAAAGCTTCAGATAAATGTCTCCTACATTGCAAATAACAATAATAATACTAATACTAATTACAGTAGCGACAACAATAATAACAATAAATACTGCTGCTGCTACTGCTGCTAATAATAGTTATATCAATCAATCAATCAGAATTTATACAGCGCCCTTCAAGATATCTACAGATACTAGTACTGCTACTACTGCTACTACTACTAGTACTACAAGTACTACCACTACCACAGGACTTGCTCAAGGTCAATACGCAGCGATTTGAAGTGGATTTGAACCTCGAACAATACGGCTCCAAGGCATTGAACCCACCACTACACCACCACACCCCACAAAAATTTATACTGTCTATCCAGCATAATCTTGGTCTGCCTCAGTTTCTTTCTAGTGAAATTTTGCATGTAGTACTATGTGTGGGATTCTTCTGTCAATCGCCATTCTATCTTACATGTACAAACCATCACATGTGAATTAAATAAATCCAACCAACCGGACTGCACTTCAATGTTGACACCGTCCGATCTGCTCACGAAGAGTTCGACATTTCCTGAGTTTATTGACGCAGATAGATTACCGTCCAGTGAATCTAAAATGCAAAGTAGCACTTTCATTAATATCTTATCCAACGTTCCTTGAACAAAACATCTCCATGAATCATTAGAATAACTGACACTAAATCGATATAATACTTAAATGTAAACAGAATATTCGTAAATTGTTCGGATCCATATAACTCAGAATAATGACTCAGCAAAACAGAAACTAACTTAATGACTCTCTTTCGAAATCCAGAGTATGACAATTGTATATTGTAAATACTATCACAGTACCAATACATTCCAAATTACCAATAGGACTAAATCTATATCTATAAGAGAGGATGTATGTATGTTTGTATGTATATATGTATATTTGTCCAGAATGCACGCCCACAGTTTCGCAGCTATTGATCTGAAATTTTGCATCTACACAGGGGTCCTTCAGACTTAAAAAGTGCAGGGGTTGGCGAATTTCTAACACCGTGGGGGCCAGGATGGGGGTAATTTTGGGAGGGGGGGCCAAATTTTTTTTGCACCTATTGATGTCATTTTTTTTATTTAGACAGAGGACCTTCAGGTACCCCCCGGTTAACGGGTTGGCGAATCTCTAACACCAGGGGGGAAATGGGGGGGACCCCAAAACTCCATTTTCCATATTTTTACACCATCACCATAGTTTCGCAGCTATTCACCTGAAACGTTGCAGCTAGATAGGTTGACACCGGGACCACCTTGCCCCCAACCAACACACACCTCGCTCGCCCCGCAGGGGCCGAGTGGGGCATGGCGTTGTTTAGGGGGGGCGAAATTTTTAGGGGGCGAAATTTTTTCAGCAATTGATGTCAAATTTTGCATTTAGACAGAGGACTGTCAGGTCCTCCCAAAAAACGAGTTGGCAAATCTCTACCACCAGGGGGAAAATGGGGAGACCCCCAAACTCCATTTTTCTTATTTTTACACCATCGCCATAGTTTCGCAGCTATTCACCTGAAACGTTGCCGCTAGATAGGATGCCACCGGGACCACCTTGCCCCCAACCAACACACACCTCGATCGCCCCGCAGGGGCCGGGCGGGGGCAGGGCATTGGTTAGGGGGAGCGAAATGTTTTGGGGGGGGCGAAATTTTTTCAGCTATTGGTGTCAAATTTTGCATTTAGACAGAGGACCGTCAGGTACCCCCCGGTTAACGGGTTGGCGAATCTCTACCACCAGGGGGGAAATGGGGGGGACCTCAAAACTCCATTTTCCATATTTTTACACCATCGCCATAGTTTCGCAGCTATTCACCTGAAACGTTGCAGCTAGATAGGTTGACCGGGACCACCTTGCCCCCAACCAACACACACCTCGCTCGCCCCGCAGGGGCCGGGTGGGGCATGGCGTTGTTAAGGGGGGCGAAATTTTTAGGGGGCGAAATATTTTCAGCTATTATGTCAAATTTTGCATTTAGACAGAGGACCGTCAGGTACCCCCCGGTTAACGGGTTGGCGAATCTCTACCACCAGAGGGGAAATGGGGGGACCCCAAAACTCCATTTTCCATATTTTTACACCATCGCCATAGTTTCGCAGCTATTCATCTGAAACGTTGCAGCTAGATAGGTTGACCGGGACCACCTTGCCCCCAACCAACACACACCTCTCTCGCCCCGCAGGGGCCGGGTGGGGCATGGCGTTGTTTAGGGGGGGCGAAATTTTTAGGGGGCGAAATATTTTCAGCAATTGATGTCAAATTTTGCATTTAGACAGAGGACCGTCAGGTCCTCCCAAAAAACGAGTTGGCAAATCTCTACCACCAGGGGGAAAATGGGGGACCCCCAAACTCCATTTTTCCTATTTTTACACCATCGCCATAGTTTCGCAGCTATTCACCTGAAACGTTGCAGCTAGATAGCATGCCACCGGGACCACCTTGCCCCCCAACCAACACACACCTCGATCGCCCCGCAGGGGCCGGGCGGGGCAGGGCATTGGTTAGGGGGAGCGAAATGTTTTGGGGGGCGAAATTTTTTCAGCTTTTGATGTCAAATTTTGCATTTAGACAGAGAAACGAGTTGGCGAATCTCTGCCACCAGAGGGAGAATGGGGGGAGCCATGTAGACAGAGGACCGTCAGGTCCAGCCAGTGGAGGGGGCCATGGTGGGGCGTGAAAGCCCAAACCGTTGCTATTTCTATTCCGTCGACACAGCTTCACGGCCACTTACATAAAATTCCCGGGCATCGCCGGGTATCCCAGCTAGTTCACTATAAATCTGTTCTGAATACATCACATTTTTAAATCTCATAGTCTAGTGACATCCTCACTACAAGCATACACAGCCAAAACGAAATTTTTCAATGGTGACAATATTATTGCATTAACATAATTAGTTTAAACACTTAATAAAGGTCACCTTCCTTTCCCTAGACCATGTTATAATCACTTCTTCACCAATACCTTGACAAGGTACCATGTATCCTTGCAACACATTTCATTTACCCACCCGTCTGCCCTTCTCTAGATATAGCATTTACATCCACAATGTTCCAGCTTCAAACACACAGACATGTACTTACCAACAATTAAATCGCCTTCACTTTTCACATCAACAGCAATGTTCCTGTGCGCATTTCCAATGTGAACGTGTCCATTGTTTGTCGTGAATTTGGAATCGACAGCATACAGCGACTTGATGTCGATATCACCGCTGTCAGTCGAAACCTCAAGTTTCTGACATAAGAATTTGTTTAGGAAGACACCCTAAAAAACAATCAAACCGTTTGATATACCAACAAAATGATGACATATTTCAACTTGATTCCACATCAGATAGGTGACTCAATTCACCCGTTAATTTATTACGCTAAAAAATACCATCCCACACCAAAAAATGCACAGTTAGTTATAGTATGATACAGGAAGGTCCTTTTAGGCAGCATTTGTCTCGCTAACTCCCAAATAGTGATGCCATATGTAATGTTAATTATCCAAAAGTCTCGACAATTAGGTTCCTCTATTTACTAAACCTGCCAAAATCACTACCTGGTAATTTGGTACGCCACATACAACACAAGCAAGAGGCGTGTGGACTTTGCAATGGATCGGCGGATCAATAGAGATCATTACATCTTGTGGGGTGCATTCGGGAGCACCTCTGAGTAGAGACAGCTTGAAGGGGTGCTATAACAAGTGCACATACAAACATACAAACAAATCTACTGCTGGCTTGGCTGGCTAGCTATGCACTATTTCTATTTTTTTTTCTACAAGTCACTTTGAACTTACACCATTTTGCTGAGTTCTCAAGATGGCATTGCTGTGCACAAGACCTTCTGTTATTATGTTTCCTCCGGCTGTATTCACTGTGACGTCGTTTGACTACAAATGAACACAGAGAATGTTTATGACCATTTATATAGCACCTTATCAAGAATCTCACAAAGGGGCTTAATGTATCTACCCAACAGATCTAAACAGATGCGATTTAAATATTTTTTAAAATAATTTTAATATTTGAATATCCACAAGGCAGCAGCAGAGTGGCCAGGAAAATCTAAAAACAAACAAAACTAAAGTGCTAAGAAAAAGAAGAACAGTACCGACTGCTGAGGAGTCAGTACTAACGATGTTCTGTCATAAGATCTTGAACTTTGCCAGACGCATGATAACACAAATAGAATTACATGTATGTTCCATTGTACTTACCTGAATGTTTGATAGCCGGCAATCTCCACTTTCAGTCGTAACCATAATGCGCTCATTCTGTAAATCTGCTACTTTGATGCTGCTCTTTCCAGCAACGCAGATATCAGCATCTGACAACAGTAACATTATCAAAAACAAAATCATAAATCATTCCAGAGTAATGAAGAAGGTCATGTATCATAAAATACTAAAATGTACACCCTAATAAAAAAAGGTCGAATTTTCAAAGAGTTCACAGTTTAAGTAACAAATTTATCCATTTATTTGTAAAGCCATAGCAACAAATAAAACCGAAACATTGATCTATCCTGGGATCCTTGGCAATCAACTAATTAGTAAATAATTCAGCAAATATTCAGTTTAGCGTCAAAATCATTTCACGGTCACAGCGACTAACTTATTGCAGTTAAACTAGAAGTTGTCTGAGTTAGAAAAACATGTCATATGACAAGCAGAAGCTGGCTGAGTGATGAAAATATGTAACAGTAAAATTAGACGTTGGAAGAGCGATGGGTATACATGTACAATCCGAGGGCGAAAATTACTTACTTATTTTTGAAGTGCCGTCAGCATTGTCATTGCACGACTTTTTCGTGAGTATTGGTTAGGTTCAGGTTAGGCGTCGTGAGGGTTGGTTAGGGTTAGTGTTAGGGTTAGTTTAGCCATTAGTATGGTATTTTTGCTGCGAAATCAGGCCATCGATACTAAATTATTGCCGTTAAAACAGAAGCTGGATGAGCTATCAAAAATTTTATAGTACAAGTAGAAGTTGGATGAGGGAGAAATATGTCATAGTAGAAGCAGAATTTGGATGAACGAAGATAACATGTCTTATATAAATAACGCCGCAACAACAATTCAAAAAAGGTCGTGGATCCGCTCACGCCCGTCACGTGAACCGTCTGGAAGAGGCGAAGACCGCAGGGGGGGGGAGAAGGTAGTTGATGTTAGCAGTTGATGGTCAAGCTATTAGGCTAGGTTGGCCAACAACTGCTAAACAACCAAGGCAAAAATCTTAAGAATCTAATGACGACACTAACCCTAACACTAACCCTAACCGACCCTCACGACGCAAAAATCTTAAGAATCTAATGACGACACTAACCCTAACACTAACCCTAACCGACCCTCACGACGCGAAACCTTATACCCTAAACGCGAACGACACCTAGGTCTTCTATGTTATAACCATGCTTAAATTTAACGATAAAGAGCGCATAATTACCTGTGCAAAATGTTCCTCCATACGTAGGGTCATTTGTAAGACATTTTAAACGTTTTACATTGCAATTCGTCTAAAATCGTGAGACCCTGCGACACGCAGCACGTGCTGTTGACAGTAGGGTTTACAAAGGATGGGCATAAATTGTACTCGACAACCTCCTCCCCTACGGTATTCGACTCTTCCACATTGTTTTCCGCTAACCTGATTGGCCGACGGGTGTTAGCCCGAATGGTAGCCTGCAATGCACCGTCCGTAGCCAGTGCGACCAATAATGTTACGGGCGTGAATGTAGCACATGGTTTCCGCTAACGCTCGGGGCGTGAGCGGATCCACTACGTTCAAAAAAATATGCGAGAATTTCAGAGAAGCTGACTTTTACTGTTAGATGCATCCAAATGAAAACCTAAAACTCACTGTATTTAATAGGCACCTCGATGTTACAAAAAGGCGGGTGGTCTTCCGAGTCACTACTTTCCTTGCCTTTTCTTTGCAGGGACAGAATACTCTCTCTACAGTCGACCTTCAGCTCAACGCCCTCCGGCAACTCCACCGACGCCCTATTCTGATCTGGATTCAATTCCGGATTGACGCGATCAACGATAAAGCTGCAGTGTGACACATCTCTGATCGATAGGTCGCCGAATTTGCTAACGTTAAAAGTCAATCGACGTGAACTGTTTGAGTCGTCTCCGTCAACTTTTCCATCAAGATTGCTTGCCGTCCTCGATAGTTTCGCAGAGGGAATTTTCGTTAGAAAGGGTTTACACTGTTTACGTATTAAGTAATGCAAGCATCCCATCGACAAAGTTCTCAGCGATGACATATTCAATTAGGTAATTAGGTGTGATTATAGGACATAAATTAACATACAGCTAAAGTTTGTTAAACAGATTGGTACTCTTATGTTTACGAATCTATATTATCGTTCACATAGCGCTAACGCGCGCTGGTTCTCTACTATAGTTAGCCGTAATCTACTACATAGAAAATTAAGTAAGTAAGAAAGTATATTCTTTAATGTATCCGCTGCAAAACGCACTCTGATTTACCAGTATTATAAAAAACACGATACATACTAAACAAATACAAGACAAATATGGCACAACGACCATATTAGCGCAATACCTTTTTCAATCTATGTAGGCCTAAAATGTTCTAACCGATAATAATAATAATAATGAAATAACAGATATATAATTATAATAATGATAACCGATATAGCTATGATCTAACCGATACAATAACGGTACATTTAGTATATCCATCGGATACTGTTTTGGCGGCACATTCCTGGAACGATGCCTTCTTCACCTTTGTTTGTCTGCCAGTTTCTGTGTGTGGTAAATTACGGTATGCACGTGTCGTATCCCGTGTAAAAGGGCACTTTATTATCCTAGTGGTTAATCGGTTGGGTTTAACTTACTCAAGAAATTCTTCCAAATTCAACAAACTCCCAGTTCTTATGAAATATATATAATATAAAGTTATTCAATATCATTAAATTGCACAAACAAATAACAATCCTATTTACCTAGTGTGGCGAGTTACTTAGGAAATATTATATTTGCGCTTATCTGTCGAGTTGTTTGAACTCGAATGTCTTCGGCTCTCTCCGTCGTCCAATCGTCGCAGTCAAGAATGTTGATCAGACGGTTGAAATGCAGTCATGGAAGCAACCACACCAATCGCCTTACTCGTATCTTGCCGTGAATCAGTTGCACACAAGATGAATCGTCGCATTCACCTCACAGCTCCTCTCCAGTTGACCAAACGTCCCTCGTACTTCACACGCCGAATCAGCTGTTCGCTAGCCGATTCAAATTACACGACTCTTCAGACTGTTGCCTAAGAGTTCGTCTTCTTCGCAAGTGTCTCACACTTCACACGATGATTATTATGCACTAACGCAAATTTCTCATTTAAATTGCGTTGCACTTAATGCACAATACTTTGAACTATCGGTTGATCGTCCGAACAGTTCAATTACCTTCGTCTCTACTCTGAAAATCACAACTTTGGATTGATCACCGCAGCGAAACAACCACCATTTCCAGATATACCTGTAGAGAGTCAAAAACTCAACGTCCACTTTGCTGACGTCATTTTTAACTCGTCACGTCATTCGCTTCCAGTTTGCACCAATCACGAATAGGCTTAGCATCCTTTGTTGTCATGGTACCTTGACCACTCGTTATTACGCTTAGCTGCAGTCATTGGTTTTATGTATTAATATTTTATATGTTGCCACACATATTACCTAAACTCGCCAATTAAATTGCCTAGCTTAACTTCTACCTATAATTAATAATTATACATGCATAGCAAGTGTTTAATTTGATAATCATTTAATATAACCACGACAAATACCCTTTCTTCAAAAGTCTGTACACAGGCTTTATCAACTTATCTAATTATCAAATTACAATAACTGCTTATGCCTATGCTTATACTACTTTACACAACATCACAACCTAACACAACTACTTCTTATCTACCTATAGTATCACCATTGATTTACTTAAATCTTAGGTCAATCCTCTACTTAAATAATCGGACATTACGTTATTACATCCCTTAATGTAACGTATTGTAAAACAATAATTTTGAAGGGCGAGGCTCCACCTCATGACTCTTGCATTCTTCATCCTCCCTTCTTTCATATACTGTAGTCCACAGTGGTCCGTCTCGATCACAAACTCTCTTCCACACAAATATCGATCAAATCTACTGATTCCCCACATTATGGCTAAACATTCTCTTTCCTCAACTGAATATCGCATCTCTCTTTCCAACAATTTTCTACTTGCATATGCAATCGGATGGTTTATTCCTTCATATTGTTGAATAAGAACACAACCTATCCCTTTTCCTGATGCATCTGTCTGTATTATAAATTCTTTCTCCAAGTCTGGTAACCTAAGGATTGGTGTCTTAGCTAGTGCTTCTTTCAACTGCTTAAAACTTTCACCTAACTCTTGGTTCCATTCAACATTGTTAGGAGCTAACTTTTTAGTCAAGTCGCTCAACGGTGCCATCAATTCTTTTTATTTACTCACATATAAACTCAATATTTCTTCCTCTTCATTCTCACCATCTTTATCGTCATGTATTATTGCCGATATGTATGCTGACGTTTCTACATCAACTCTCATTAAATAAAACTCGTCTACTTAATCAATACTGTTCTTTTTTATTATAAATTGATGATTCACTCTCATCTCATTGTGCAGAATTAATTTCTTGTTCACATGAATGTTTGAATCACAACACACTCAAATAACAATATACTACTCACATGAACTAATTTCTGTTTCACTTCTTAACTACTCATTCACCTACTACTATATCACTACACTATTTGACTATGCATTCCACTTAGTCAACTACTCTTAAATTTCACACCTGCTCAACTAAACAACTCAACTTAACTTAAACTCAACTTTTATTTATTTACAATCCTCTTAACTATCCACCCTACCTATATACACACTTATCAACTCACTTTTACATCTATTCTTCTCTTGTTTTGACCACTCGTCTGGTCCACACATGAGTCCCATGTTTTACTTCTGGCTTTCTTATCGTATTCAATGTACTACCATTTCGGATCTCTGAATCCCTATTATTCATTTCTTCGCATCTGTACCTATTTATATCTCCATAAGTCTTCCATCTGATTCCTTTCAGTGACTCATTTTCTCTCCTATAATAGTTATCACTATTACCTCCTTTGTTTACAACATCTACAGGATATGACCACCTTCTGTCATTCCATGTTCTATCTCTCCACTTATTCTCATCATGGTGCACTCCACCAGTTTCTCTCTGTTCCCTTACAGATTCATTACCATTGGTCTTTCTGTACCATGGTTTATTCTCATAACACTTTCCCATTGTTTCAACTATGTTACTATCATATCTGTCTCTCCAATTTAATCTACTAGACCTATCACTGTCTATTCTATTGTTCCTATTAAACTCTCTCGACTTATATTGATAATTTCTCATATTATCATTGTTTACATTCCTCTCGTTCCAACTCACATTTCTCCTAATCACTTCATTATCATCTATGCATCTTCCATTCATCCATCTATTTTGTCTCTTAGATTGGACCTCACATCTCCTGTAATTATTCTCCTTATTCTTCCAATCAACATGTCTTCCATACATCTTCTCATTCTCATCAATATTACTCGACCCGCATCTATTCCTTGAGATCATGTATCTATCTCGAGTCTCTATTACTTTAAACGGTTCATGTTTGAAATTCTTTTTCACTTTTGGCCCATACGGCCAACCATTGTGTTTCTTATACCGAACCTCATTCGTTCTTCTGTTTTTCTCACTCCAGTGTGATACTTTATAATTCACCTTTTCGTCCACCGACTTTTGGCATATATCACAGCTCAGGACATACCTTCTAATATCTGGTCCTATCCATGGCCAATAAAATTCATTCACAATTTTATCAAAGGTCTTCTTCATGCCCAGATGAGCTGACAATAGCGAGTTATGGGCCACGGCTAACACTTTATTTCTAAGTTCCTTCGGGACCATTAACTGCCATTTCGCATCATCTTTCGATATTTCTTTGAACCTTCTATACAATAATCCATTCTTTTTCACATAAAGAACCTTTTCTGTTACACTGTCATCACCACTCCAATCAATTGCTTTATCCCAAAACTTCTTCAAAGTCTCATCTTTGCTTTGTAACTCTTTAATTTCTTTTGTTGATACATTTAAATCCGGCATCTCAGTAACTTTCAACTGTTTGTATTTTGTTACTTTCTTTGATTCCGCTCTGGTTTCAACTGCTGCTGTCGTTTGACACACATCATCACTCTCTATGACGTCATCCGTTACATCATCATTTAATTCACTTGTGACTTCACTCGCAAAATGAACTTTCTTTTTGTCACTTTGTCCTTGTGACTCAACACTTAAAGATTTCTGAATCTTTTTCAATCTATCCTCTCTATTCTCGTTATCATCTGTATCACTCCGATCACAGTTTATCATGTTATCTGTAGTTTCTTTCACTACCAGATATTTTAGTCCCTTCATCCTACCGATAATTACTGGTTTCACCGGTTCTTCCATCACCATTGCTTCAACGTTTCCTGTAAAATACTCACTTTCAATATTAACCTTTGCTGTCGGAAAATTTCTCAATGTCCCATCGATTAATATGCATTGGGCTTCTCTTCCCGTGAAATCAACATCATTTACCAGCGATCTCTTGACAATACATGTGCTTGACCCAGAGTCATATAGACAACTGGCATTCACACCGTTCACCTTTAGCTGACCTTCATTTTTATTCTCAAGGTCATCGCCATCATCTCTCCGATCAGTAACCATTGTACTTGCTGCCAACTGTATCGGTAATTCCTTCTTACGTTCTTCCTCTTTTTCAACTTCATTTAGTTTCAACTCTTCATTTGCTTGCGCTATCTTGTACGCCCTATTCTCATATACTTGTATAGCCGCCGCAGTATGTTTAACAACTCCTTTTTGTTTGTGTGAACAATCATATGACTTGTGTCCGGTTCGGCCACATGAGAAACAAGTTATCTTATGTTCAGCCGCCTGTTCTCTTTCTCTACTAAATCCTCTATTCATACTTCCATTATGATTCGTCTCCCTGTTCTGTTTCATGTCTCCTCGTCCTCTATTTATGTTTCCATTAAACCTCTCTCTTGATTTATCGTCGAACGGTTTCACATTCGGCCTTTCGTTACTGAATTTCACTGGAGGCCTTAGATTACTTTCTGTGTATTTATATCCGTGCGCCTCGATATAAGACTCGGCACAGTTTAATGTGTCCTCTAGACTCATCTTGCCTCTTTCTTTGAGGAACATCTTAAGTTCATTGCTACACGTAAGGTAGAACTGATCTCTTAATAATAAGTTCTCCATTCCTTCGTAGGTTTTCTCGAATCCAGCTTGAAGTAGCCACTGCTGCATATATCTCCTCAATCTATGCACAAAATCTGTAGGTGTTTCACCTGACTCCATTTTACTCATCTTAAACTTGTTACGATATCCACCCTCTGTTAATTGAAACCTTTTTAACAGATGTCTTTTCAAACACTCGTAATCTTGTGTCTCCTCAGATGACATTCTTTGATACACCTCTAACGCTTTTCCTTCAAGATGCTTGGCTAGCATCAGAGACCAATTTTCTGTTGCTATCTCGTATGCCGTGCATGTCCTTTCAAACCTTAATAAATATGCATCCAAGCAATCTTTATTCTCATTGAATACAGGGAATTTTATATCTTTCATTCCTCTGTTATGGCTACTGTTTCCTTGATATGAACCATCACCAACCATTGTGAATGTGGCTTCACCTCTATTCTGATTATTCCTAGAATCAATTTCTCTCATTCTTAATTCACATTCAAGCTTCTTGACCTCAAGATCCATTTCTCTCCTAGCTTGACATTCGGCCGCTTCACGAACCAATCTTGCCTCATTCTCACGACTTTCCCGTTCCAGTCTGGCGTCATTCACCTCTCGTTCTCGTTGAACCCTGGCATCATTCGCCTCTCTTTCAATTCTGGCGTCATTCGCCTCTCGTTCAAGTCTTACTTCATTCGCACGACTTTCCCGTTCTCGTTCAAGCCTAGCATCAGCTATTTTTGCTAACTCTAATTCTTGTACCCTGGCTGCTTGTGCCTCTTCTCGTGCTCTGGCTGCTTTAACTTCTGCAGCCGCGGCCTCATCTTTAAGCTTTCGATCTTCTCGTTCATGCAGTCTGTCGTCTCTTGCTTCCTGCTGTCTATCACGCACATACGTCTTCAACTCATCACCTTCCATTCCCATCTCTTTAGCGAGTTTAACCCACTGTTCATGTTCTCCAAATGACGACATGGTCTACTTACTTGTTTACTCAGTTAACAAGTATTTCCCAATAGCTTTCGCTATACAAGAATTAAATTCTTCAAAAGATAATCTTAAACAAGATTAATAAAATGTTCCCTCTTGAAATGCGTACTCTATGGTTACGCGAGGTTAAACAAATCGCATCGAGTAAACGCTTATCAATAAAGTCGTTCTTTCGCAATCGCAAAAGCGATAACTTTAAAACTATACATTTTCAATACTTGAGATTATTGTTCGTTGATATTTCGAGTGTTAGTTAAAAAATCCAGTTTTAATATTCCGGAACGTAGGACCCCATAGTTGTCGTATCCCGTGTAAAAGGGCACTTTATTATCCTAGTGGTTAATCGGTTGGGTTTAACTTACTCAAGAAATTCTTCCAAATTCAACAAACTCCCAGTTCTTATGAAATATATATAATATAAAGTTATTCAATATCATTAAATTGCACAAACAAATAACAATCCTATTTACCTAGTGTGGCGAGTTACTTAGGAAATATTATATTTGCGCTTATCTGTCGAGTTGTTTGAACTCGAATGTCTTCGGCTCTCTCCGTCGTCCAATCGTCGCAGTCAAGAATGTTGATCAGACGGTTGAAATGCAGTCATGGAAGCAACCACACCAATCGCCTTACTCGTATCTTGCCGTGAATCAGTTGCACACAAGATGAATCGTCGCATTCACCTCACAGCTCCTCTCCAGTTGACCAAACGTCCCTCGTACTTCACACGCCGAATCAGCTGTTCGCTAGCCGATTCAAATTACACGACTCTTCAGACTGTTGCCTAAGAGTTCGTCTTCTTCGCAAGTGTCTCACACTTCACACGATGATTATTATGCACTAACGCAAATTTCTCATTTAAATTGCGTTGCACTTAATGCACAATACTTTGAACTATCGGTTGATCGTCCGAACAGTTCAATTACCTTCGTCTCTACTCTGAAAATCACAACTTTGGATTGATCACCGCAGCGAAACAACCACCATTTCCAGATATACCTGTAGAGAGTCAAAAACTCAACGTCCACTTTGCTGACGTCATTTTTAACTCGTCACGTCATTCGCTTCCAGTTTGCACCAATCACGAATAGGCTTAGCATCCTTTGTTGTCATGGTACCTTGACCACTCGTTATTACGCTTAGCTGCAGTCATTGGTTTTATGTATTAATATTTTATATGTTGCCACACATATTACCTAAACTCGCCAATTAAATTGCCTAGCTTAACTTCTACCTATAATTAATAATTATACATGCATAGCAAGTGTTTAATTTGATAATCATTTAATATAACCACGACAGCACGCAACATGGGTCATAACATAAATAATTGTACATCTGTGTTGTTTTATCTCTATTGGTAGCAGTTCGACCCAGTGGCACCGAATGTCCTGGCATTGTCCTGGCTCTTTTCGTGCGTTTTATTGCTTAGGGCGAATTCTTGGCGTACAGCATTCGCTTTTTGGCCCTGAGAGACTGCAGAGAAGTCATAACATCGAGCTATTAAGCGCGCTTATCAGATCTAGCCTATTATTTTGTTGTCGCAATATATTAGGCTATATATATATATACATATATAATTTTATACACATATATATGCCTTAGGTTTTTTCTGCTGAAGATACATTGTTGGTCGGTGTCGGCTAGAGTGCATGCATGTTATCTCAACTTGGCCATGTCTGCTTTTATGTTCCGATGTAGACTATCATGGTTCCATCTCACAACACTTCCAGACGTGAGCAATTTCTTAGAACTGGACGACCTTTTTTAGTCTTTAGTCATCTGGTCGTAGGCCTAATCTCTTCGGAATATAACCTAGGCTACTATGACCAGTCTATTCTAGTCGTATTGCAACTTTTTCTCTCTCGCCTTGTCGCGCTGCATTGATCTAAAGGTTCTTGAAACCAAATGGTGGGGGGGGGGGCACGTCCATGCAATTTTTAAATGGGAGCCATGACCGAATTGGCCCCTGGATCCGCCTCTGTGTCTGTCTGTCCGTCCGTCCGTCCGTCTGTCTGTCCGTCCGTCCGTCCGTCCGTCCGTCCGTCTGTCGGTCTGTCAGGTTCATTGCCTGCCTTAGTGTTCTCTTGCTTTCTTGCTTAGCCTACTTCTTTCTGTTTGCCTGTTTTGCTCTGTGACCATCACAATAGCCTAGGCTAATACACAATAATACAATTATAGAGCAAAATAATAAGCCTATCTCTGTATAATGTAAGCGTGCCTTTCTCCGTTAATCCCACGTTGTCTATTAATGCGCATGCAGCTTCATCTCGCGTGGCTCGCTAAAGCAACGCAGAGACAAAGTTCGATGGCTTCATCTGCTGGCGTAGTCTCCCCAACGGCTGCAGCCATCTATGCTGCTGCTGCTGCTGCTGCTGCTGCTGCTGTCTCAACCCGCATCCAGCGAGAGCATCATCATCAGAGACAATTGATCCGACAACCGACGCTGCAGCACAAAGACAAGAGACATTCGGGAGGACTCAATTGACGCTGCTGGCTAAAGCTCGACTGCAGTTTTTGGTGAAAAGCAAGGTATAGGCCTACTTGTGTTCGTTAATCTACGTTTCATTCTGTTCATGCTGATTATGATTGGGTACTTATTTATACTGTCAGATATCATTTGTTTGTAGGCTATGCAGAATAGATACATTAACCCTCGGGCTACCAGGGGGGGGGGTGGTATCCACCCCCCCCCCTAGGTTTTTTCCAAATCAAACAAACTTTTTTCGTTAGGAATAAAATTTTGACGTTTTAGGTAGCTGTAGAGGATTCATTTGCACACATTTTGAGCTAAAATGTGTGATGATATACCATACCATTCAAAAGTTATACCCGATATACCCGAGGCACCAGAGGGGGTGGATACCACCCCCCCCTTAGATTATCGGCTGTATCTTATCCGTCCTTTGACATGAAGAGACACGAATTACACCATTCTGTAGAGGGAATGTGGGGCTACATTGTGGTGGTCACGGACAACCGGAAGTGCTCAAAATAAATTAAAATATAAATAAAGGTGTTTTATTTTCATAAAATTTTCATGTTTTTCCTATTAAAAATTATTCATAATTAATTTTTTAAGAGAAATAATTTATGTCATTCTATAGAGGGCATTCAGGGCTATTTTTTGATACCAATTAATATGACATTTGATGACCGGAAGTGCTCAAAATAAATTTAAATGTGTGAAAATGTTGGGTTTTTTTACAACGCAAACCAATAAGTCTGCGTAAACGTTTTTCAGCATGTTTTACATGTTTTTTCTGTTTTTATTGTAACTAAAACTAACTTATTACTAGTTTTTATAGTTGAATATTGGACTTTATTATATGTAAACTATTTTAAATTAAATAAATTATGTTAAAACACACAGAATCTAATATTTTGATTATGCGAAAGTATACATCTTGTGGAATCGACGGGTGCCTACGGTAAAAAATTCATAACTTCGGGGTGTTTTCATATATTTTAAACCTAAATATACCATTTTGTGCAGAAATGAATGCTGAATCCATTGGTGTATTACAAGTTATGATATCTCAAACCAAACCCAAAATCCAGGGGGGGGGGGGGTGGTAACCACCCCCCCTTGGTAGTCAGTGTTACAAAAAAGCTTGGTAGCCTGAGGGTTAAACAATTTATTTCATTTATCTATTTCATTTATTTCTCGCAAATGCTATAGCGCCCTTTTAAGCTCACTAGGTCTACCAGGGGCGGATACAGAAACTTTGGACAGGGAGGGGCCAAAAATTCTTGGCCTTGGGTGTGGAAAAGTTGATGACCTTTTTTAGTCATCTGGTGTCGAAATTTCTGGAAAAGTAGGCTATGCCATCTTGTCCGCCAAAAAGTTGCTGACCTTTTTTAGTCATCCAGTCTAAATGTCCTCGTTATACATTGTTCGAAAGCTTGTTGAAACCAAATGGGGGCTACGATACATGGGCAGTTCTAAATGGGGGGGCCATGGCCGGATTCCCCCTGGATCCGCCCTAGAGGTCTACTCAGCGGCGCTTCCGATTACAGCGCGGACACTGCATCGAAGTTTCACGCCGAAGCGCACGAGCGATTGCAAGTGAAGGATTTGCTAAAGGTCTCTACGCTGCGACTTGAGGTGG
This sequence comes from Lumbricus rubellus, assembly GCA_945859605.1. Lineage (NCBI taxonomy): Eukaryota > Metazoa > Annelida > Clitellata > Crassiclitellata > Lumbricidae > Lumbricus > Lumbricus rubellus. Next base: position 7,921,902 of record OX243828.1, read on the forward strand.
ATTCGAACCTGAAACCCTCCGGCTCCAATGCACCGAACCCATCACTACACCACTGCGTTCCACAATCTGGTTCTTCACTTGTGAGCTTCGGGCCGGTGAAATGATTATATTATTGCACCAGTAGCATATTAATTTAAAGAAATTCTTATCCTATCTGATCTTTTTCTTATCTGACTGTAGTCTCATTTAGCTCTAATTTGCTTCCTCAGAGATGGTGCGGGCCTGATGATTATACTTGGCGATCCGTATAGGCCTAGGCATATTATGAAGAATCGATTACTAAAAGCGTGACACGGGCCACCCCTTTGTTTATGTTTGCCCAATGATGATTAATTGTGGAATAATAATTGTGCTGTTTGCACAATGAATAACAAATGTTGACGCACCTCTGTCATAATTATGATAAGTCCCTGCTGGTATATGCTTGGCTGTCAGTCTTCCCTGTGAGAAAAAGACAGGCAAAATTATTGTAAGGCCTATACGAATTGTTCAGCTATACATAGTATGATTGTTATCGTTCGGCAAAATATGCTTCACGTTATTTCGGAATTAATCTGCTATAATTAGTTCTGTTGCCAACTGGCCGGTAAGTGCGTGATTAATGCATTCCTGCATCAACATTTATGAATGAATGAACATTCCTACAGCTCAATAACTGTAGGAATGTTTGAGTCTAGGACTCTAGGTAATGATCGGAATGTAGGCCTACATAACAACTATAATATTATAGGCACATTGAAAATTTCTTCATAAACCTATTTGACATTTAGCTCAGACGTATACATACATGGGATTAACCTAGTACTGCACTGCTGCAATATTTTCAAATTTATGCCGCTAAGCGCTACACACTGTAGGCCTATGGCAGCAGCATAAACTAGACGGATTTTTGTAGGCCTAATGCAATATTAGCCATTCAACAGTTTTGTAATGTGATATAATTATCAACCGGTCTGCGTTTTGCAATGTTTATTAACCAGTAAACATTTCACAGTGCAATATTAATGAGACAGCATTTTGTAATCTTACCATAATTATGCAGTCAGCATAGGCCTACCCAGTATTGTCATAATTTTAACCAGAGATCATTTTTCGTAATCTACGTGTAGGCTATAACCTAATTTAGCCACACTGCAGGTAAATTAATCAGATATTACGAGACTCTGAAAATATTGCGAATGTGACTAATTCTAATGTAGGCTATACCAGCAATGTAATAAAATTATAATGTTAAAGAACTGAATTTCTACAGCATGATTTAGAATTCTGTACATTATTATGATGTAATGCGAATTCAGTGTGATCCATATTTTGTGCTGCATTCCCTCCAGATATTTACACAGAGGAATTGTGTTACATACAAGAAGCATTCGGAGAGTGGTTTGCAAATGTAGAGCCTGTTTGCATTGATATATAATATAGCCTATAGGCTATATATATATATATATATATCAATGGGTGCATCAACGCAAACTCTACACCACATACAAATATAGGCCTTCATGTATAATTATATATATATATATATATATTGGGATGCGGTTGTATAGCGGTATGTTCTGTGCCTTGTAACCGAAGGGTCTCAGGTTTGAACCTCAAGCCACTGCGTAGCGACCTTGGACAAGTTGCTCACCCACAATTGTCTGTGATGAAGGCAACGGAAAACCACCTCACTCATCTCATATCCGCAGGACTGGTGGCTATAGAGCCAGTGGACCTGCCTGTGGGCAGAGAACTCAACATCATCATGTGTGTAGCCTACATAGTTGGGTGCGGTGCAGTGTTTCTTTAGTGTTGCTTTTAAATATTAGTTTCCAGTTGACCTGCGTTTTGTGGTAGGCTTAGGCCTGCATCCTGACATTGCTCACGTTTAGCAAAGGCTGATAACCAGAAAGTTGTGATGGTTTCTTTGCAATTGCTTTTACTAAAATCAGTAGCTAACTACTGAAAAGATCTGTCATGCAGGCAAATTTCGTATTTAATTTTTTTAAAGAATAAAACATAAACATGATATTACGTAATGAGATTCATTCATTCATTCATTATTAGAATTTATATAGCGCCTCTTCAAGAATCTACTCAGAGGCGCTCCCAGCCCAGCCACGACCAAAGAAAAAAGATTTAAGAGACTTGAGAAATAAAGATTGATTGGTCAGATGGAGGAGATGGAGGTTTGAGGGGAGGTCATTCCAGATTGACGGTCCCACAACCGAGAAGGCTCGGCGCTGTCTGGTAGCTAAGCGAGCCCGTGGAACAAGCAGTTGTCCCTTCGCAGCGGAGCGAAGGGCCCGACGCGCTTCAATGTCAGAGACAGGACGACAGAGGGCGCGCAGATAAGATGGAGCACAACCAAGAATACATCGAGAAACAAGGGCAGCAATGCGGTAATTTATGCGTTGGGCTATTGGCAGCCAATGCAGCACATCACGCATGTAAGCAGAGACAGGCGAAAATTTAGGAATTCGTCCGATGAGTTGGGCAGCAGAGCGTAGAACCCGATCTAACCGTCCCAGAACCCCAAGGGGAAGGCCAACAAGGATTGAGCAGCAATGGTCAATACGACTAGTTACAAAGGCGTGAACAAGCACAACTAGCGCATCATGAGAGAGAGAGCGAGCAATCACACGGAGTTGACGAAGCTGATAATAACAGCTTCGAGCGACAAGGTTAACATGCTGGGTGAGACTGAGTTCACAGTCAAGGGTGACACCCAGGTCACGGACCGTGGAAGAGAAAGTAACATCCGGAAACAGTTGAGCTAGCAGAGGCAGGTCAATATTCTCAAGTTGCCGACGGATGTTCCTTTGGTGTAGGCTATTTACTCACTGTCTGTTTTTCAGCAGCAGTTGCAAATGAGCTGCATAAGTGGGCTGGAAATTTTCCCACCTATTGTACTTGTTTAATGTTTATATCAATCGCACCAACCAATCACATAAGTCTAAATATTTATATCTACGTCTATCTACGCAAGGCCAGATGCACTAGCTCGGCCAAGAACACAGGACCAACTGATATTGGTTAACTTTATTTCAGGTCAATGCCAATGGAACTAAGAATACTACATTTATATAATGCCATTATTATGCCAAGGGGACTAAGAAGACCGCATTGCACAAGGATGAATTAGAGAATTTTGACTGAGGAAAGATACCTTTGGAAAAGACTGGCCTATAGGCTAAGTATCTATATGAGTTCTGCTGTCCAGTATCTGTTGTCCTAGCTCGCAGAGCCATTCGCTGTACGTCAAGCGGGAATACCTTGATCCCACGTGTTGAAACATCAACCGGTCAGCGTCGTGCCTTTTCAGTTGTAGGTCCGTCCATCTGTTAGGAATAGTCTCCCATTGGAGATATGCCGGTAACTTAGGGCTGCTGTCAGTCTTAGGACTGTTGTCAGTCTTTTACAAGCTCCTTAAAACCTTTTTTGTATCACCGTGGATGGACTGGGAGCGCCTCCGAGTAGATTCCTCTAAGAGGCGCAATATAAATTCTCAAAATGAATGATTAATTTAGCACCAAGCTGGTCCTTCCTGAAGCTTTCTCCCAAGTACAGTGCCTGTATAATAGTGCCAATTTGCCGATACTTCTTCACGACTGTTGTCCAAGTTGTTTGAGTCTATAATTACTATTTGTCTTCAGTCTGTCAGGTGTGTGTCAATTGTGATCCACAGAGCTCTCCAGCAAACCTCATCTTCCTCTGTGCGTGCGTGAGTGCTTGCGTGCATGCGTGCGTACATGCGTGCGTACATGCTTGCGTACATGCGTGCGTACATGCTTGCGTGCATGCGTGCGTACATGCGTGTAGCGTGACTCGTCGTGGCTCTTTAGCTGCAGGACTGTGGCAGACTGCAAAGACGAGTTTTCATGCCATTCTCGTAACTGTCATGACGTGCCACGTGTACTCTCTCGGGATAAAAAAAATTGTCTTGAGACCCAAGTATAATAACAATTACTGTCGATAACATCTTTGTGCATTGCCTGTTAATTAGCCTATAAGTATAGGCCTATAATATTCATTGCTATAAAGACTCTCAACGCAAGATCCGTCATTTCCTTCAACAAAATCAATTAGGCAAATCGTAGATGCATTTCCATGGGCGGAGTTTGGTTTCCGTTCTTGGGGAGGGGGCTCTAATGCCTTCTTGGGGGGGGGGGGGGCTAAGCCCGGACAAATAAATCATTCTCATGGAAAAAGTTGAATCTGGGCCTTCTTGGGGGGTTATCCCCCTAGCCCCTGATAAACTCCGCCCATGTGCATTTCCAAATGATGGGTCGGTTTAAAACCATACGGATATCACTGTGTTTTGTTTCATTTGATTGTTACCATATGCATGGTAGCGTGTGAGATTATATTTCATTCAGTTGGTTTGAGATACATTAAAGTTTATATTTCTTTCTTCGTGTGATATCAAAATTAATGAGCAATATTACAGAAATGATTTCCTTGTCACGCAAGCAGGAACTGCTTTGGCAGAAACTCGAGCTTCTGCCTTCAGTGGTCTTGCACTTTGGAATATGCAGCAGCTTTGCAGCTCTCTTTCCAATGACACGTTCTTTGTTATTAACATTTGCCCGAATCACATGTCATTTTCGCAATCTAAATGTCAGCTTTAAGCCTTTAACTACTTTCTTTTCCCTGAGTCTTTCGCCGCTGATTATGTCCACTCTAGGAGGCGCTTTATAAATATATAGATTAAATACAATACAATACAATACAAATCAACACAATACAATGCAATACAATACAATGCAATACAATTCAACACAATACAATACAATTAAACACAATACAATACAATAAACGTAACGTTATGATCGTTATCACTGACGTGGTCCGACGTGTAGCTGATCAGCAGAAACCTCTCGTAACACTGAATGTCAAGAACCTGTCAGGAAACATCTGCAACATGATTACATGCTTACATGCCGTTACAAGTATGGCGCCCTTGTAACGGCATGGCTGTGCTACTGCGCCATATAAATTGTCGTTTATTATTATTATTATTATTATTATTATTATTATTATTATTATTATTATCATTATCATTATTATTTTTATTATTATTATTATTATCATCTTCATTATCATCATTATCATTATCATCATCATCATTTTCTTTATCTTTATCATTATCATTATCATCATTATCATTATCATCATTATCATTATCGTAATCATTATTATCATTATCATCATCATCATCATCATCATCATCATCATCATCATCATCATCATCATCATCATCATCATCATCATCATCATCATTATTATCATTTCAACGGCATGCTAAAATTAGATCAAATAAGAATATATCAAACTGGTGAATTTATGTTTCGCTATAAGCATGGCCTATTACCTCAAACTTTTGCCAACTTTTTCAACACCGGTTCGACCTTTCACTCTTACAGTACTAGAACAGCCTCCAATTATAGACCGACATTTGCTCACACCAACACTCGCAAGTTCTCAATTAGGGTAGCTGGTCCAACTGTTTGGAACAATCTTCCTACCGATATACATGGTGCGTCTAATCTTCTCCTCTTTAAAAAACTTTTGCGTGCACACCTACTAACTTCAATTGTATAACTATTTTTGTTTGTTTATCTAAAATATCCTTACACTAGACAATGCTAATATAAGTATTATTTTATTTTGAACTTAGATGGCTCCCGCTGCTTATGTTACCAACTTCCATTTATTGTTATACTGGTGCATAGGTGGCCCTGCTAGCGGGACTTTGGTCCCTTTAGGTCCTCCGTTTGTAGCCCAACTGAGAACTGATCTGAAATTGTTTCATGTTATGTTTGTTTTGTTTTTGGGAGCAATAAAAGCCTATGTTATGTTATGTTATGTTATTTATCTTTCAGATCTCATCCATAGTTTCTCCAGGCGATGTACAACACAACATAAACGACGATGACGATGTCGATGACGATGTATAATAGCAAAAGAAATCTGCGTTCCTATCGTCTGCCGCTGTTGAAGGCAGTCGCATGGCACGTGACCACCTGTATGCTTCTTCTATCCTGTCACGTGACCACAACCTCAAGCAAGGTCAGAGGTCACGGGATCTACAAGGACAACTCGATCAGCACTTACTACAACTTCGCCGTTCAACGTCAGAAATGCAAAGAGAAGACCCTGGAGGAGAACGCGCGCCTGGCCAACCTCATTTTCACGGGGACCGTCAGGGACATCCAACCGGACGCAAAGGTTCAAGGTCAGGAGACGGCAGAGGTCGAGGTGAAGAGAATCATCAAGGGAGCGTCGTTCGTCGACCAACTTCCGGTTCAGTTCGTCGAGGGCAAGTTCGTTCGTCAACGGGTCGTGACTGTTCGTGGGATCGGACGAGATGATGTGTGTATCAGTCACGTGAGAAAGCACGACACTTGGATCTTCTTCACGAAGTTTGTTGCTCCTGACAGTCTTCTGCTGAACTCATCTCTGCTGAGGATCTCACTGACGAACATCGCACACACGGAAGCTGCAGTCAAGGGTGAGTACGCACGGGCGGGTGAGTATGGGGTTGGTGAGTATGGGGTTGGTGAGTATGGGCAGGTGTGTATGGGGTTGGTGAGTATGGGGCGGGTGAGTATGGGGTTGGTGAGTATGGGGTTGGTGAGTATGGGCAGGTGTGTATGGGGTTGGTGAGTATGGGGCGGGTGAGTATGGGGTTGGTGAGTATGGGGTTGGTGAGTATGGGGCGGGTGAGTAGTATGGGGCAGGTGAGTATGGGGTTGGTGAGTATGGGGTTGGTGAGTATGGGGTTGGTGAGTATGGGGTTGGTGAGTATGGGCAGGTGTGTATGGGGTTGGTGAGTATGGGGCGGGTGAGTATGGGGTTGGTGAGTATGGGGTTGGTGAGTATGGGCAGGTGTGTATGGGGTTGGTGAGTATGGGGCGGGTGAGTATGGGGTTGGTGAGTATGGGGTTGGTGAGTATGGGGCGGGTGAGTAGTATGGGGCAGGTGAGTATGGGGTTGGTGAGTATGGGGTTGGTGAGTTTGGGGTTGGTGAGTATGGGGCGGGTGAGTATGGGGTTGGTGAGTATGGAGTTGGTGAGTATGGGGCGGGTGAGTAGTATGAAGCAGGTGAGTATGGGGTTGGTGAGTATGGGGTTGGTGAGTATGGGGTTGGTGAGTATGGGGTTGGTGAGTATGGGGTTGGTGAGTATGGGGTTGGTGAGTATGGGGTTGGTGAGTATGGGGCTGGTGAGTATGGGGTTGGTGAGTATGGGGTTGGTGAGTATGGGGCGGGTGAGTATGGGGTTGGTGAGTATGAGCGCATGAGTATGGGGTGCGTGAGTGTGGGGCGGGTGAGCATGAGATGGGGTAGTATGATTGCATGTATCATGGTAATCAGTAAAGTATTGATTGGTTGATTGGTTGGTTGATTAATATAAAAAGGTATAGATCATTAAAGTCCGCAATAGCCATGCTGCTCTATCCGTTCCGGTATCAGGTCAGAATCCTGTTGGATCAATCCGGATTTCGTATAGGTCTACATGTATAATATTAAAATCAACTACATGGAGAGCAAAGCAAATCAACTCATCGTTTAAGTGTAAAACACACAAGTGCTTTTCGTACGCGTGCCGTTTATTGAGAAATTAATATGTGCATTAAGTTCAACATCATTTCTACAAAATATGGCTGGTCAATGATTTTCCAGATATTTCTATATCAGTCCCATCATTATCTTCTGGCGATGGCACAGTGCCAATACTGTATAGGCCTATGTATGTATACATTTATATATATATAATATATATGTATATATCTATGTGTATATATAATATATATGTATATATATATATCTATGTATATATAATATATATGTATATATATTTATGTATATATAATATATACGTATACACTGTGTCCGGAAAAAAAGGGACCCATTTTGTAAATATGAAAATAAATAGTAAATATTAATCGATTTTCACAATTCAAAGACCGTTTTTATCCTAACATATTTCTCTAACAATTGTGAAAATATAAAAGTTCCAGTCCAAATAATGACGTCATTATGACGTCATTTGCACAAAAAGTCAAATTTAAGAGATAAATGCACAAAATCATCCAAAGTTTCAATATTTTTATGATGTAATTTATCAATAATAAATGTAAGTTTAATTTAATTTTTATATCTGTATTAATTTATGATCAAAGTGTACACCTTTGGCCTCAACGTAAGCTTCAAAACGGTGGCGCTAATAGCCAACAGCAGCATCGATAACCAGCGTATCAAAATCCTCCCCAGCAGGCATTAACAATTCGCTCTCAAGGAGTTCTTCAATGTCTCTTGTCCTTGCCTTGTAGCATACACCTTCTCCTCCATCAGTCTCCAAATCTTATTATCAGCGGAATTTAAGCGGGCGGTCGTTTAGCGGCCAAAAATTAAGAGGAATGAAATCCGAGTCTCATTAGTCAACAGTTCAACATATTGACGAACTCAGTGAGCTGAAGCACCATTTTGTTGAAATGTGTAGGCTATTGTTCCGAATATTCCCGGATGTCAGACATGACTTTTTTTTATAAAACAGACAATCCTTTTAATAAGCTGCATTTATTTTCACTCCTGGTTCTATTAAATGGATTTCCATTTTACCAAGAACCAATATACCAACCGAAACCATGCATGAATGGCCGGCTAAATGCATTTTGATGCAACTGACGTCATTATGACGTCATTATTGTGACTGGAACTTTTATATTTTCACCAATGTTAGACAAATATGTCAGGATTAAAATGGTGTTTAAATTGTAAAAATCGATGAATATTTACTATTTATTTTCATATTTACAAAATGGGTCCCTTTTTTTCCGGACACAGTGTATATATTTATGTATGTATACCCCGATGGAGGCTCATCATCGACCAATGCACGACTTATAAGCTGCAGTAACGTTTGCTTAAAATAAACAGAGCGGCGGATTGATTTTGATATAAATAGATGGGACTCGCTTCTTCCTCTTCATCCGTCCATGCAACTTAATGGCTCCACCACAACTCGCGAAGAAGACTTGATGAAGAAACCAGACACACACGAAATCGATGCACAACCCCCCCAACCCCCAACCCCCAACCCCGTTTGTCGCAACCGATATCGCTATGGCGCCTTCATGTCCTGGGACGTGGCTGCAGGCAGTCCTACGCTATATATCTATATTATATATACATGTATATTCATACAAAGTCTATATATATATCCATGGATATATATATATATTTAGTCATACATATATATAATGCATCAATATGCATGTGTATGAATATGTATACCTATATGTTTCTGTATATTTATATATGCGCAAATAGAAATATATATATACATTGATTTATACGTGATGTGCAGTAATATAAGTTATATATATTGCATATCCATTTATATGTGTGTAATTGTAGGTTTCTATATATTTATAGATATTACATAATATGGATTCTCGCGATCGTGAGCTACTAATAATAAGTTATAAGTGTATTTGTACATGCATACGTATATATATATATATACATATATATATATATATATATATACATGTATACACAAACATACGTATATAATTTTATACATACATAATACATAAATACATACATACATACATACATACATACATACATACATACATACATACATACATGCACACATACATACAAATTGTACATATGTATGTATGTACGTACGAACGTACGCACGCACGCACGCATGCATGCATGTATGTATGTATGTATGTATGTATGTATGTATGTAATTATGTATTTATGTATTATGTATGTATGCATGTATGTATGTATGTATGTATGTATGTATGTATGTATGTATGTATGTATGTATGTATGTATGTATGTATGTATATTATACATACATTCATACATGCATACTTAGGCCTACTTACATAATTTATATGCCTTTATAAGAGTCTCATATATTACAGATATTATCTACATGTATTATATTATGTCCCATGTATATATATAGTATATATTATGTATATACCATATAATATAAGTTGGAAAGCAAAACTTGGTCGACGTATTGATCGAAATCTGGTCGTGCATGTCTTATCGTGATTTCTCTTGTCTGATCTGCTTTCCTGCATAGATGTAGATGTTTATGCCATCATGTGCCATCCATGGACATTCGATGGCTCTTCATGTTGACTGCACTTCGCCCATCATGATATTATTGATTGAATTAAAATCAGAGTTGGTCGCAAGCACCACCGCCTCCTCCTCCATCTCCGTCTCCATCTCCTCCTCCGTCTCCTCCTCCGTCTCCTCCTACGCCTCTTCCTCCGTCTCCTCCTCCTCCATCTCCGTCTCCATCTCTACCGCCGTCTGCCAATTACAGACGTCATTCCATAACAGAATCATCATCCACACAAACACGAAATGCTGTTTTCCGACTAAACCAATAGCTAGACTGCGTGAATGGGTTTGCACCCTCTGCCTCTGGTTCGCTTTTGAAGGGTGCATGCAAGGATGACATGGCTGTAACAGAGACGCTGTTATAGCTACCACGCCTGCCCGTCATGTCGAACGGCTGTGTATCTGTAGTTCGTATCTGAGGAGAAATTGACATGGGAGTCATAATGATTCTCGGGTCGATGTAATTTGCCGAGTAATCATCCTTGTCATGGTTTCCGTCGAAGTTTAGGCCTACGTGTATAATGTGAGGACCGAGATGTCCTGTCAGTTTGAACGAACGCAAGGATGATATCGGGACCGTGTAGCAGTTGGGTTCATAATAATTAACATTGAATTCCCCATAATATAGGCTTTACACTCCTTATGTTTTTTTTAAAAACTGAATGTTATGATAGCAGTATTTTTTATGTTTAGCCTACACCAGGAAATAATTATGTTATATAGCGCTCTCTTTGCGGCGATGCTAAGAATCGCTTGTATCATAAGATTATGTTATATTGATTTTCTATAGTGGGTGGGTGGATGGATGGATGCGTGGGTGCGTGGGTGGATGGGTGGGTGGTGAGTGGGTTGGGGAGAAAGTGAAGGAGGGAGGTGGATGGATGGGTGTGTGTGTCTTTGGAGCATTGATGGGTAGGTGGAACTTGGATGGGTGGATATTATGGATGGGTATGTGGGTCCACTGGTTCGATAGATGGATCGATGGATGTATCGATGGATGGATGAACGAATTGGTGTGTGAGGTGACGTGAATTGGTGTGTGGGAGGGTGGTTGGATGGATTGATGGGTGGATCTATGGATGGATGTTGGATGGATGGATCGATGGATGGATGGATGGATGGATGGATGGATGGATGGATGGATGGATGGATGGATGGATGGGAGGCGGTGGGTAGACCGGTAGATGGGTGGATCGACGTTTTGAGGAAGGTATGGGTGATTCATATAATGGAAAGTAATGCCCGGATATTAGTGGGGGTTTAAAAGATTACGGTAGTTGCTCAGTTTATATTGGCCTGACTGCCTGGCTTCCATGCCTGTGACTGACTGACTGACTGACTGACTGACTGACTGACTGACTGACTGACTGACTGACTGACTGACTGACTGACTGACTGACTGACTGACTGACTGACTGACTGAGGCTGGCTTACTGACTAGCAGGCTGACTGACTCACTTATCAATTTGTCAATTAAAATTAAGGACCAATGAACAAGCCTAGAATTCAATATAGAAGCATGCTTTATAATATTATTTATGACTGCTTGGATGGACTGCCTATGATTAGAATCGGAGTTTCGTTTGGGATGAGATGCCGTATCGTGGAGATGCATCTGGATTCAATTTGCAACAACATATAATTATATGCTCTCTTGCAATTCGCTTTTCATAGGCTATATATAAAATGTGATGAATTTGACATTATTTTTTATTGGTCATGGAGTGTAGTTGAATGAAACTACAGCTTAATTAGGCCTAAGTATAAGCTTAGGTCCTATAACTTTGTTGTTGACACGTCTTAATGAAATAACCAATAGTCATCATGATAACTGCATGATCCAAATGGTTGATTGCTACTGAGATGTGCATGTTCTTTATATATTTAAAAAAATATCGTATAGGTAATAGGAAGAGGTCGTTTGATCTGCCGTCATTATGACTGATGCAAATTTTACAGTTAGAATAGGTCCTATGTTTAGCATGCTGTAGAGTTGCAAAACGCGGTTCATAGTGTTAACTTCTGCATTTCCTGTAGTCCTAGAAGTATTTCTCTTTTCTTTAGATTCCTGTACATTACATGCGAACTTTCGACAGAATAATAGGATTAAGTATTTTGTAGAAATTCTGTACGCCATTTCTTCATTGCAAGTCTGTTCAGTGTTCAATTTCAACTCTAGGCTACATTGAATTTTGGTTTAAGCGAAAATTAAAAGAAGAATTTATTTCACAACTGATTCAATATATTATTTTCAGATAAGAATTACGTGTCGAAGAACATAGATCATGTTGGTAAGATTATGTTCTGATTATGTGTTCTGAATCTATGTTCTGATTATGTGTTCTGATTATATGTTCTGATTATGTGTTCTGATTATATGTTCCGATTATATGCTCTGATTATATGCTCTGATTATGTGTTCTGATTATGTGTTCGGATGCGATGGACAAGTGGTTAAATCGCTAAGTTTAAAAACGAAGGGCATGATTTAATGCTGATTTGTAGGCCTATAAGATTTAAGAGTTTATGCAATGAATCTAATTATTTCGTCCCAGTTAGACTACTCCAGAATCTGATAACTTAAAACATAGGCCTAGTGATACGACATATATTTTTATGATAATTAAAAATCGTGCTTATTTTGAGTCTCAGGCCCTATGGCCCATATTTAGTTAAATGCTAATTAATTGCATATATTGTGTATAAATAATTAATTGCATACACATAGGCCTACCTCTTCTATAGGGGCAAGTGCCCTCTTGCAACCCCCTCCCACCCACCCTAGAAGTTGGATTGATAAAAATAGTTGTTACAGAAGTAGAGGCTGTATTGATTAGACGAATTCTCGCCTAAATGGAAGATGGATTGATGAAAAAGATTCATAAAAAAGTAGAATTCTGACGAATGAAAAATAATTATGCTGTGCCAGACGAATAATAATTTAGAACGCCATAACGATAGATTACCGATGTTTTTCTTTCTTTTAGTTTCCTGTCACCCTACTTCGTGTCCGTTCGGTGGTCAGTGTATGGTCAATCATCACACGCAGTCGGTCGAATGCAAGTGCTTCGAAACCTGTGAGAACAATGTCTCTCCGGTTTGTGGAAGTGACAACAAAACTTACGACAACGAATGTCAATTGCGCGTCGTCAGCTGCGCACAGAGACGTCGCATTCGAGTTCGTTGGAACGATTCATGTGGTCGGTATCTACATTCTACAGCAGAGGTGTCAAAGAGCTGGCCCGCCGACCATTTTTTCTGGCCCGCGGAGCCTTCCCTAAAGATTAAAAAATTAGTTTTAATGTTGTCAAAATTTAATAAGAAGCGAAAAGTGGACATTGAATCAAGATCTGTTCGCAATATTTGGACTTTTCTGGGAATTGGCTGACCAAGCCCGGAGCTCCCTCTCAGATCCTTTAGGCCTAATATCCAATTTTTCTCAGGAGCTTCGACACCCTGGCCCGTCACTTGATAGAAAATGTTCACACTGGCCCGCCACTTGTTAGAAGATGTTCAAACTGGCCCGCCGCTAAAAAGGTTTGACACCCTTGTTCTACAGCAAATACCTTTCGGATTTATTTTCACTAGAGCTTCACTAAGGATTTAAGGCTTTTGAGGTTTTAAATTACGGATGCAATAAATCAATTAAATTAAGTGGTGGTTAATAAAATTTAATAAGATGGCTAGTGCTACTAGGGAATCAGCTCTCTCTCCATGGATGGAGAGAGAGCTGATTCCGTAGTCACGCAGTGCGGGATCAATGAAAAGTAAAAGCTCGAGTTTTGGCCATTATGGCCATAACAGCCCTTGCTCGAAGGACAAGTAGATCATTGCTTGTCACGTGAATCCATTGATGAACATACATGTACACATTGTACAGTGTACACAGGTGCCATGCTCAAGATTTAAGAGCGTCAATGCGACCAGTAAAAGCAAGACTGACTACAGGTGGCAAGAAAATGGTTTTGAGACAGAGGAAATAAGCGCTTGGAGAACCAATTAACCGAGGCAAACACACATTGTGTATAGGCATTATTGCTTTATAGTTTTTTAATTTATTTTTATTTTTGCCATGACAGAAGTTGTTCGTGATCCGTGTCGAAACATAAAGTGTGGCTTCGCAGCAAAGTGTGTCCCATCACCAGACACCCTGTCCTTCTCCTGTCAATGCCCAGACAACTGCTCGGACTACGGCATCGAAGTGTCTGAGGAGCAAGCGACCCCAGTGTGCGCTGAGAACGGAATCGAGTTTGACAGCTTGTGTCATCTGCATCGGATGTCTTGTCAGGAGACGAAACACATCAAGATCCAACATTTCGGCAAATGCGGTGGGCTGTGTTTTTGTACTGTATTGTATTGTATTGTATTAAAACATTTATATTTATGTGTGGGCTGGGCACCTAGAAATCTATAGCTATTGCGTGGTTGTTTGGTAACTCTACTTATGTTTCTATCTATCTGTATGTCTATCTGTTTGTCTGTCTGGCTGCCTGCCTGTCTGCCTAATTGTCTGTCTGTTTATCTGTCTGTCTGTCTGCCTGCCTGACTGCCTGCCTGTCTGTCTGTCTGTCTGTCTGTCTGTCTGTCTGTCTGTCTGTCTGTCTGTATGTTTATCTGCATGTCTGTCTGTCTAATTGCCTGTGAGGCTGCGTGCATGCAGACTATGAGTATTGGATGATTCTGTGAATGCGCGCGCGCGCGCGCGCGCGTGCGTGCGCGTGTGTGTGTGTGTGTTTGTGTGTGTGTGTGTGTGTGTGTGTGTGTGTGTGTGTGTGTGTGTGTGTGTGTGTGTCTATTAATGCATATGTGTTACTTGCGGTTTCTTTTTAGTGCTTTGAGGTCTGATCCATATCTTCTTCTTCTGTGATCCGTTGTTCCTCCCTTGTCTGCTTCTGTATAAGTACACAGAATACACATTCCAAGAAGACATACCCTATCCATATTTCTCTGTGTTCTGCACCTGTTCAACAACAGCTATATAATATTCTTGTAGCAGATTGAGTTACGTTCGGTTATCTTGTTCTTTCTTATCGTGTATGTGATTTTTATATTAAGACGCATTGCCTTTGTTTATCTATTGCCTTCTGCTGCACTTTAGATCCCTGTTGGAATGTCAGATGCGATTTCTATGCAGTCTGCACAGCCGATGAATCTAGCCGCAGACCAACATGTGTCTGCCTGTCGAACTGCTCAGAAGTAAGTGGTCTCGTGTGGGCACACGCAGACAGTTTTGCGATATGTCGCAAACACGCAATGATCGCGATTAAAGTTTTTTCAAGAGCTTGAAGATAAATGCAGATTAGGAAATTGAGAATATGGGTATTTTTTTATAAAAGATTTCCTTGTGGAAATTTATCACTTTCGCTTTGTGTATCGTCAGACGTCAGTGTTCTAGTGCGATTTAAAAAATAAAACCCCAAAAGTTGTAGTTGAGTATAGATGTCCAATATACAAAGTAGTAAAGTACAGGGGTACCCCTTTTGACCCTATGTGTGAGGCGCCCAGTAGTGGCCTGTTTATATGCTGTTATAATATATATATATATATATATATATATATATACACATATACAATGCTTATCTTGTAACACTGGCTTGCTTTCGTCCAGTGTGTAAATGTCCTCCCTACATCTAGATGTAGGCTAAATATGACGATTTGTTTGCTCATTTAAACAGGGTCATGACCAGGAAAGCATTTGGGGGGCTTTTCCATTTCGATGGAGCTTTCACATTTCACAATAATCAGAGCAAATTGTTACCGCTTAAAATATAATTTCTGTTGAATAGAGAGCAGTGAAACAGACTATTTCTGGGTGAAATAGAACCAGTTGTTGCATCACTACTATTGTGAGTGGTGAGACAGACTATTTCTAGGTGAGGTGTAACCAATTGTCGTATCACTACTATAATTGTGGTTCTTGCAGGACAGCAATCTGGTGTGCGGTAGCAATGGTCTGACTTATCGGAGTCGATGCGAGATGGAGTTGGCGTCTTGTCACAGTCAGCAGGAGATATCTGTTGAACATACGGGACCCTGTGGTATATATACTTACTTTTCTATGTGTTCAGTGTGCTTCACTTTGGGAAAATACCATAGGCCCTATGTCCAAATGCTAGGATATTTAATTCTTTTTCTTCTTCTTCTTCTTCTTCTTTTTTTTCTTCTTCTTCTTCTTCTTTTTCTTTTTCTTCTTCTTCGTCTTCTTCTTCTTCTTCTTCTTCTTCTTCTTCTTCTTCTCCTTCTCCTCCTCCTCTTCTTCTTCTCCTTTTCTTCTTCTGCCTCTACCTCTACTTCTTTCTGCTATTCATCTTAGCCGTAACACACCACAGCTTCAACTAAATAGTGGGCTTGGTGGCGTAGTGGGTATGTTCGTTGCCATGCAGCCGGAGGGTTGCAGGTTCGAATCCACCTCAAGTCGATGCGTAGGGACCTAGTGCAAGTCCTTCACTCGCAATTGCTCAGCGCATCGGCGTGAAACTCCGATGCAGTGTCACCTCTGTAGTCGGGAGCGCCTCTGAGTAGACAGATTGAAGGGGCGCTACCGTATGCATGTGTGCATACATTCATAAGATTCCATCATGTACATGTAAGCTTAGATCGCCTTTTCGGTTATCGTCTTTTGTTATCGCGCTCTTTTAATTGGCGCCCTTTGAAGCATAAGCGATGACTTTTGGAACTCGGCCTTTTTCTGATCACTCTTTGAAACAGGGGTGGATACAGAAATTTTCCAAGGGGGGCCAAAATTCTTTGCCTTGGGTCCGGGAAAATTTTGCTGATCCTGGGCACAAAAAAATCAGATGACCTTTTTTAGTCATCCCATCGAAAAGGTCCGAAAAAGATACAAATTTCAAACCGAATGGGAGGGGCCACAATACATGGAAATTTCTAAATTGGGGGAAATGGCCGGATTGCCCTTCTTGGATCCGCCCCTGCTTTCAAAGTCTCTCTTTTCGACAGCTGAACCCGCTTTTACACTTACGATTACAGTTCCCGATGGTGTTCGTTTACCTACAGCTGGTCCGTGCGATTACGTGGAGTGCAAGTATGGCGCTCAATGTCGAAATGGATCGTGTACCTGTCCAACGTTCTGTCCCATCACTGAAGATCCAGTCTGCGCCAGCGATCACGTCACCTACCAAAACGAGTGTGCCATGCTGAGCAGAGCTTGCTACCAGAGTCGGTCTACTCCGCTGACGGTTGTCCATGCAGGAGATTGTGTCGAGATGTCAGGTTCTGAAGGTTGGTTTCTGGAGATAGACTGAAGCATTCGTTGTCTAAATCAGTTATTGAGGATTGTCATTGTCGTGATAATATAATTTATGAGTTTAATTCTTTGTATTTGTATTGCAAATAACTTAATTCCGAACTTGCACTTTTACTTATCCATAATTATCAAATGAAGAAGAAGAAGAATCTTCCACTTCCTTCTTCTTCTTCTTCTTCTTCTTCTTCTTCTTCTTCTTCTTCTTCTTCTCCTCCCCTCCTCTTTCTTCTCCTCCTCCTCCTCCTCCTCTTCTTCTTCTCCTCCTCTTTCCTCATTCTTCTCCTTCTTCTTTTTCTCCTCTCCCCTCTTCCTCCTTCTTCTCTTTCTCCCCTCCTTCTCCTTCTTCGTCTCCTCCCTCCTCTCCCTTCTTCTGCTTCCTCTTCTCCACCTCCTCCTCCTCCTCTTCTTTCTGCTGCTGCTTCTTCTTCTTCCTCCTCCTCCTCCTCTTCTTCTTCTTCTTCTTCTTCTTCTTCTCTGTATTATGGAGATTTGAATTTTGTATTTCTCTTAGAAATCTGTGATGATGATCGATGTCAATTCGGTGGGACATGCGAATATAACGACGAGGATGAGCTAGAGTGTGTCTGCAATTTTGACTGCGGTGCCATCAGGTTGGTGTCTAATAGTGTGGATTGTGGAGACAAGCAAGACATAGATCAGTCAATAATAATGGTCAGAGCAAGCTTGTATGGAGCCTATCAAGGCCGTACACAGAATTTTATTTGGGGTGTTTTTATTGGGGGGGGGGTGTTTATTTGGGGTGGGGTGTTTTTATTTGGTGGTGGTTTCTTTGGGAGGGGGGAGTGGGGGTGTTTTTATTTGGGGTGGGGTGTTTATTTTGTTATTATTGCTACACCAAGCACATCTGTAACCTGTCTCAAAGCTACTTTCTGTTCTCTGTGTCTTTCTCACTGGGAGCGCCTCTGATTGGTGTGCACTGTGAGAGGCACTTTATATATATCTATGCAATTATACAATGCAATACAATACACGACGTGTCGTTGTATGTATCATGTTAGGTCTTTGGTATGTGGGTCGGATGGAATGACGTACAGCAACGAGTGCTACATGAGAGAAGCCGCGTGCAAAAAGCAAACGGCAATCCGAGAAGAATCAGCCGGTCACTGCCAGGGTTCGTACAAGTTAATTAAATTATGCACACCTGCGTTACTAATCATGGCTTTTTAACGTGTAGTTGTACTCAAAATGTGCAGTTCTAAATGGACTTGTGCAGTTGTAGAAGCACTTCTGTACAGTTAAAACTATCAAAAAGGTAATTGTCCTCCGATTGGAAGTAATTTACCATGGAGGATGGGAAAGGAAAGAAGAGGTTGTGCAGTTCTAAAAATTCCTTTAAAAATAGGCCCTGTTACTAATTGGCACCTTCCATTGCAGTGGACATTCTCGCTGCTAAAACGATGTAGTATGTAGGCCTAATAACGACACAAGTAGTGATGCAATTTATATGCACACTCACTCACTCACTCACTCACTTCACATCCTCTATGGTAGAGCATTCCCAATAGGATGACAGTGAACATTTTGACTACGTTTGATTAGGCTACACAAAAAATGAATCACCGTTGCACAAATTCATTTAGAACTGCTCTTTCTGCATAGAACTGGCACTAAAAAGTACTGTCGTTTTCTTCAGTCCAAAAAATAAACTGGCCTGTCACATCATGGAACTTTGTCATCAATCGTTCAGAATTTATATTGCGCCCCTTCAACATCCCTACTCAGAGGCGCTCCCGGCCCAGGCCAAGCGAAAAAGCAGCTTTCAGCAGTAACTTGGTGAAGCTGAGAACAGTTTGGGAGGTGTCGCATCATGATGAATGTTTCAAAGTAAATTGCTTGTAATAACGCCTACACCATGGGACTCTACCAGGATCGTTCCTTACTAAACTTAAAACTGTTCTTTTTGGGCGCGCTGGAGTCTGGAGCGCCTCTGAGTAGTTTTTCACTTGAAGGAGCGCTATATAAATGTCTGAATGAATGAATGATGCTGTTGTATCGCCCGTTAGAGTTTGAGGAAGAACTTTGCGATGGAAATGAGATTCTTGTGAACCCAGAGACGATGTTAGAGTACGACTGTACTCCAGGCGGAGACAGCTGTCCCAAAGGAAGCTACTGTCACATCATCAACGACACTGCACGCTGCTGTGTTGGAGGTAAGTAGCATACTGTGTGTGTGGCTGGATACTTCAGCGCTCGTGAATAAGCTGGTGCTCCGCGCTTATCGTTTGAGTATCGCTTAAGAAATTTGAAGATTACGATTACTGCACTTCTGTTTGAACTTACGAGGCTGCTCATCGTAATCTCTCTGCTTTGAGTTATGCAATTCAAATTATATAGCGTCTCTTCTATACAGAGGTTGGGGCGCCCCCAACCTTACAGCGGAAAACCAGGATTAAGCCAAAAACGGATCAACAATTTAATAGCAAAGAAACTTAGAGGAAATTCTGGTACTGAAAACCGCCAAACAACAATACGAGGTCTCAGAAGATATCCTCTGTATTATACATTGTGAGGCGCGGTGGTCTAGTGGTGGCGTCGTTGCCATTGAACCGGAAGGTTCGAGGTTCGAATCCACTTCGCCGCGTAAGGACCTTGGGCAAGTTCTTCACTCACAATTGCTCAGCTAAGTAAAACGATAAAAGAATAGAATGAGTCTGTTTTGTCTTTGAAAATTCGCAACTCTTTCTGTTGCAGATTTTGTTAGAGACCTGATATTGTTGGTCGGAGGATTTTCTGTTCCAAATTGAGAGTTCCACCTATAGTACTTTCGTGCTCTTGCAATAACTGCTGAAAGGCTCCAAAATATAATCCTGTGTACGTTTCTTAATGCTTTCCATTTCTAAATGTGATACCGGTATTCGATCATAGGCGTACGAGGCGGGGATACAGAGGGGAAAATGCCCCCCCCCCCAAATTTTGGACAAGTCTGTTTTTTCGGGCAAGCAGACCCGGGAAAATTTGAAAAAATTGCGTATTTTTCACGACATAGCCTATTTCAACTTTTTTGTATGGGAAAAATAGCATTTCCCACCACGAGATTTATTTTTCGGGCAGAAATAAAATCTTTGACCCCCCACTGCTGAAATCCTCCGTACGACTATGCCGGTAGGCACCCTATTCATTTTTTGGATAGGTGGCCACACATCAATATTGAATGGTTTCATTTCTGAATTTTCAGCTCAGGGTCAACCAGCTTCTTTCTGTGAGGAGACACAATATGGCTGTTGTCTGGATGGAACCACAGTTGCCATGGGACCCGGACTCCTTGGATGCTCGATGGGTAAGACTTTATGCTTGGTAACAACATTATTTATTTATTATTTACTGAAAATTTGATATAGCGCTCCTTCAAGGTTACTACTCAGGAGCGCTCCCAGTCCAACCCCGGTCGAATAAGACAGTCTTGAGAAGAGAAAGAAATGAAGTAGAAGTAGAAAGGCCAATAGGTATTTGACGAAGGATAACAGGGAGCTCATTCAGCGACACAGAGCGATTGCATGTAGCCTAATGTGTAACATGGAATGTGATATCATTGTAATTTGTACAAAACCACTTTATAGCGCCCTTTGATTAATTTAACTTACAAGGCTGCAGTAAATTGACCAACTAATATAATGCAATACAGCGTGTTGTAATTAAATTAAATGTATGGCATATCTTAGTTCATTAATAGACATGATCATTCTTTACATTAGGCTAGACACTTTACCATTGATCTAAACTATGTAGGCTAAGCTGAGGAGAATATAATCACATGACTCTAAGTCTTGTTATGTATCGTTTGAAGTGCTCCTTCCACTTTTAGGGTTCCAATTATTATTATCGGCGCTCGTGAATAAGCTGGTGCCCTGCACTTGGCTTTCGAGTGACGCTTTAGAAATCTGGAGATTACGATTATGTTTACGATTAGGATTGCCCATGTAAACAGTTTAGCGCTTTAAAAGCAATGAACAATTATTATTATTGCATTGGTTTCCTATAGTCACTGCCAGTGCTCTCGAGATCTTGTCTTATAAGTACAAATCGCCTTGTGGGGCGCGGTGGTGTAGTGGTGGCGTCGTTGCCTTGAAGCCGGAAGGTTCGAGGTTCGAATCCACCTCGCCGCGTAAGGACCTTGGGTAAGTCCTTCACTCACAATTTCTCAGCGCTTCGGCGTGAAACTCCGATGCAGTGTCCGCTCTGCATTCGGGAGCGCCTCTGAGTAGAAAGAGCTTCGAGGGGCGCTGTAACAAGTGCACATACAAACAAGCCGAAAAAATACATCATTGGTTGTTGGTTGTAAATTTTCTGCAGCATGTCGCTGTCACCCGCTGGGTTCATACGGTGAGGATGACTGTGACCCTACGACTGGCCAGTGCAGTTGCAAGACGGGGGTTGGTGGCCCACGATGCGATCGCTGTGAACCAACCTACTGGGGAATGCCGAAAATTGCCGAGGGAAATGACGGATGCATACGTGAGATTTTTAACTTTCTTCAGTAGAGATTTTGCGCAGGTCAGCTGACTCAGCTCTGGTTTTGTATTGTATTGTATTGTACCGGTATTGTTTTGTATTGTATTGTATTGTGTTGCGTTGCGTTGCATTGCATTGTATTGTATTGTAATGTATCGTAATGTATTTTATTGTTGTCACAAGTCTTTTCCCTCTTCTTCTCTACGTGTGACCTTCAGTCTCTTCGGAAGCTTCTTCGTATAAGTTCGTGGTAGCGTAGGCCTATCCCTAGATAACTGTTTCATTAGCTAAATGGCTAGGTTAAAGAATCTACAGTCTTTCACTGTTTTGTTAACCAACAACGACGACGTGTTTAACTCTTCTTATTATACTCCAAAATCCGATATAAAGTAAAACGATCAGCAACAACACAACAATGACTACACTTGCGTTATCATAACAACTACACGACTACTATCTTCATCAGTCTACTCTATCGCAACTCAACAACAACTCTTACAGCCTATCTCAACGGCTCTCAACACGCAACTCTCCTTCTTCACTTCCACTCCCTTCTTGTACAATTAACGTACGCTCGTCTAGACGTCACGTGCTGTCCAGACAATCACCTGTGCAGACGCCGCGCGGCAATTTGCACCTGGCCTACTTACGTCGCTGTACGACAATCGGCGTGCACTGATTAAATTAGCTGACATTACCTCCTTCCTTTCTTTTGAAGAGAGCTAATTAATCTTAAAAATTAGCGAACGTATAATGCTTAAACTAAATACAAACAATTCTTATACTAAATGCAATCACAAAATACCTTATACTACAATCTCGATAAGCAGTCTGCTACTACATTCAACTTTCCTTTCTTATAGTTCAACAGAATGTCAAAATTTTGCAATGATAAAGACCATCTGACTAACTTAGCAGACTTCGACATTGACTCAGTCAAATAAACTAAAGGATTATGATCAGTGAACACATTAATCTTGGAACCAATAATGATTTCTTTCAATTTGTTTAAAGCCCATATGATTGCATAGGCTTCCTTCTCAATCGTCGCCCATCTCCTCTGGGTATCTGTCAGCTTCTGGCTGATAAATGAAACGGGACGTTCTATCCCCTCATCGTCCACTTCTGCGCGGTATATCAACGGTATTCGATAAGCCGTGAACTCCTTCTCTCGAAAGTCTGGTCTCAGCACCACTTCGTGTTCTACCAATGTACATAATCCAGGTTTGTCCGAAAATCTGTCTGCATATCGGTTCAGTACATCCAGTAGCTGTTTCTGTTGCTCGCTCGTAAGATGTCCGATCTGTTCATAGTCCAATTGCAGCGATTTCTGTGTCGTCTCTGCATGGTCTTCTTTCAATGGTAGCTCTACCACTGATCCGAATTCGTCGTCCTCTTCCACGATGAGACCACACGATAATGTTCTTGCGATGAACTTCCTCATTTTGTTGGCATGGACGATTCGTCGGCCGTTTTCATTCATGTCCACCAGATACGAATACTTGGATCTTCTTTGTAGCATTGTACATGGACCATGCCATCGTGAGATCAATTTATTGGTTGACGTTGGATACAGGACGATGACGTTTTCTCCTGGTTCGAATTCTTTATCCTTGGCCCTCTTGTTGTATTGACTGGCGTATTGTTTTTGCTTTTCCTCTGCACAATTCTCAGCAAATATCAAAGCTTTCTCCATGTCTGCTCTTAAGTTCTTCAGGTACTTTGCTGGTTGTACTCCAATGTTTGGCGGTAGATTTATTTCTTTGGTCCAGCTTTCCTTTAAGATAGTTAATGGTCCTCTTGGCATTTTTCCATACACCAGCAGATATGGTGCCACTCCTGTCGTTGCGTTGGGAACTTCTCTCAATGCCCATACGGTAAACGGAATGATTTTATGCCACTGTCTTGGATTTTCCACAATGACATGATGCACCATCTTCTTGAACGTCTGATTCCATCTCTCAACTAATCCAGCTGCCTCAGGATGCCCTGGTGAATCGAATCGTGGACAGCATCCCATCAATTTCAAAAATTCTCTTGTGAGACTGGCTGTAAAATTTGTGCCTCTGTCGCTGGTGATCACAGACGGCACCCCCACGTCAATGAATAGCTTCATCAAAGCTTCGCACACAGCCTTAGCAGTCAATGACTTCAGCAAAAAGATTGTCGGCCATCTTGTACATGAATCCACTATGCACAAGCAATACTTATGCCCAGCTGCTGACTTCGGTTCTATTGGGCCTACCACGTCCATAGTCATCCGTCGGAATGGCACATCTTCCCTTGGAATTGGTGTAATCGGCACTCGATCCATCACCAAACTTCGTGCCTTCAGCTGACACTTCTCACAGGACTTACAAAATTTCACCACGTCTCGACGCATCTTTGGCCAGACAAAGGACAACTTGATTCTCTCTCGTGTCTTCTCTTCTCCCAAGTGTCCGCCAAATACTGACTCGTGAGCTAATTCCATTACTTGAATTCTTCTCTCTTTCGGTAACACCAACTGATACACAAGCTGATCCAGCATTTGATGCTTCTTATACAGCAATCCATTCACCACGCTAAACTCTGATCCTTGGTCTTCAGCGATCCTCCACCACGATTTCAGTGACTCGTCATTTCTCTGCTGCTCCTCGAATTTCTTCGCATCTTCCAGCTGTCTTTCATCGTTCGAATTCTCTGTGAACAAGTCCCTCATACTTGTCTCCAGTTCAGCGTCGCTTCCGGAATCTTCACTATCATTTCGTTCACATGCAGCCATCTCTTCTTCAGTTTCATTGTTCTCAGATGTTGTTCTTTCGTCATCTTGGATGCTGAGTTCATCTTCGCTTTCCGTGTCATCTTCTTGCGAACTTTCGTTTATCGCTTCATCTTCTCCGTCTTCGACTTCTGCTCTCCGACTTTGTGCTCTTGTAGTCACATTCGCTTGTAGCTCTCCTTGCAATATACTGATTGGTGGAACCTCTTTCAGTTCTGCAATTATCTCTGGATGTAGCAGGAACTTTTCTGGGTTTTCTTTACACAGTTCTGCTGAAATGCTGGCACACACTAAAGTTAAATATGGCGCGATATTTATTGTCCTGTCCTCTGTAGCTGTTCCTTCGTTACGACCGCTCATCCGCACTTCGATTTTCACCAACTTAGCTGGAATCGGCTCTCCAGCTACACATTGCAAATGAACTCTGCCGATTTCTTCTACTGTCGTTCCTTTCAGTAGTTCCTCGTTGATTACTGGTATCTCGGTCCCCGAGTCAATCAACGCCTCGACTTGCACAGGCTGCCCATCAGTCCCACGTATCTCCACATTTACATGCTGCAACGATATTTTCTTTATGCGTTGACACTCCTCTTTACTTTTTGTTTCTCGACAATTTTCTGCAATGGAAGTAGTCTTTATCGCTTCTTTCAGTATGGTGAACTGCGGCGTACACTTCATCACTGACTTTACTTCTGTTTCTTGGTTGCATTGTTCTTCCCAACCAGGAGGTGCATTTATCACTTGTATCTGGTTTACTCGAAGATTTTCTGCACTTCTGCTAAAGTTCTTCCTCAGATTTGCCGCTCCTGGTGCTTGGCAATGTTTTATTAGGTGTTTATCAGAATTGCAATTGTGGCAACGCTTCTTGATAAAACTTCTTTGCTCCTTGTTCTCCCACTTGTTGTACGGCGTGTAAGATGCATTACTTTCTGTTGGGCGTCCCAGCGGCGGAGTTCGATTGTAGGCTTGTCTGTCCCACGTTGACTGTTGTTTATCTTGCGACCACTGCTTTCCAGAATAATCATCTTTCTTTGCATCATTACTCTTGGCTTGGCTTCCGGTGTCTTTGCTATCCTTGTTCCACTTGGGTTGCTTTGGACTATTGTCCCATGCTTCAAATTTCGGTTTGTCTTGGAACATCACACCAATCCGATTGTTTACATGTATATCTGCGAGATCTGCAACATTACTAGCTTCCAAGCATTCTGTGCCCTCTTTTGCTAAGACAAACTGCAGTGGACCTGGTGGTAAACATTCTTTCAGCTTATCCGCCACTAACAAATCAAACAGCTTCTCGTAGTCTTTGTCCACTCGTCTACTTCGGACATAATAATTCAACAGGTTCTTCAGCCTAGCCGTGAACATCGTATACGTTTCTTCGGCTGTCTTCTTGGCATCTGCAAACCTTGACCTGTACTCACGAGCTGTTAACTTGAATTCCTTCAACAAGTGCTCTTTCACTGCATCGTATTTATCTAAATTCTCAAATGATAATCGATTCAATACCGTTCGTGCTCTCGGGGTCATCAATGGCAACAACAATTTCACCCGGTACTGCTTTTCCACAGCGAAGCTATTGAATGCATTCTCCACGATCTCAAAATATAATGGCACTTCCATCATATCATACGGCATCTTAGGCAATACATGCTTCATGGCATCACCAATCTTCTTGATCTTGGACACCATTGTCTCACTTTCTTTGAGCCTAATCTGTTCTGACACTTCTCGGCTCTTACGATCATCTTCGTCTCTCTTCTTCAGTCTATCTTGATCTTCGATTCTCCGCAGTTCTTCTTGTTCTATCTTCTGCTGCAACAGTTCTAACTGCTTTCTGCGTTCTTCTTTTTCAATGGCCATTTCTTTAAGTTGAGCCTCCTTGATAGCAAGTTTCATTTGTTCTAACTGAAGCTGGAACTGCTGCTTCTGCATATCTATCTCTTGCTGTCTCATCCTTTCTGCTTTTTCTATCTCTTGTTGTCGCAGTTCTTTCTCTTCTTGCTTACGTTCTTTCTCTTCTTGGCACCGTCGCTCTTCTTTCTCCTTCTCTTCTTGGCGACGTTCTTTCTCTTTCTGTCTGCGCTGCTCTTCTTTCTCTTTTTCTTCTTGTTTACGCTCTTTCTCCTCTTGTCTGCGCTGCTCTTCTTTCTGCTTCTCTTCTTGTCTACTCATCATCATGAATTGTAGCAACGCCTCTATAGACATCGGTGCCTCAGGCTTCTCCACTGGCTTCTCCGCAACGCCTCCGACAGCACCTTCTTCTTCTTCTTCTTTCTTAGCCCAAACCTCGGCTAAATTTCTCATCAATTCTTCCCTAGACATCTGTTCGACTTCTTCTGCGTCTAGATCTGCTTCAATTAGCAGTTTTATCAGTCTATCAGTAGACATTTTCTTAATATTTGCTTGCTTTTTCTCCGTAAGTTTCTCCATCTTACTTCTTTACTTTACAGATGCTCGATAAATTAGTAGACTACTCTTCAAATGTTTGCAATTGACTGACTTCAATTCTTTATGCACACTTCAATAGACAAGCAAGTTTTTCTACCTTGTAGTCGTTGTGTTGTCGTTTCTCACTGTCGTACGGATGCTCGATGTATCGTTGCTTCTCCCGTGTGCTCGGCTCCTCGATAAATTCACAGCGTCCGTTTCTCCACAACGTCTGTTGATTGAATAGAATCCCTCCGTTCGTAACTTGGCACGTAGACCCACCGTTCGTAACTACGATCGTTCTCCTGCAACTTGGATCGTTATCCTGCAACTTGGATCGTTATCCCACCGCTGTCACCAAATGTCACAAGTCTTTTCCCTCTTCTTCTCTACGTGTGACCTTCAGTCTCTTCGGAAGCTTCTTCGTATAAGTTCGTGGTAGCGTAGGCCTATCCCTAGATAACTGTTTCATTAGCTAAATGGCTAGGTTAAAGAATCTACAGTCTTTCACTGTTTTGTTAACCAACAACGACGACGTGTTTAACTCTTCTTATTATACTCCAAAATCCGATATAAAGTAAAACGATCAGCAACAACACAACAATGACTACACTTGCGTTATCATAACAACTACACGACTACTATCTTCATCAGTCTACTCTATCGCAACTCAACAACAACTCTTACAGCCTATCTCAACGGCTCTCAACACGCAACTCTCCTTCTTCACTTCCACTCCCTTCTTGTACAATTAACGTACGCTCGTCTAGACGTCACGTGCTGTCCAGACAATCACCTGTGCAGACGCCGCGCGGCAATTTGCACCTGGCCTACTTACGTCGCTGTACGACAATCGGCGTGCACTGATTAAATTAGCTGACAATTGTATTTGTTGTATTGTATTGTATGTATTGTATTGCAATGTACTAAACATTTACGAAGCGCCTCTACTAAAGTGAACCGTTCTGGGGCGCTCCCAGTGCGCACGGCCACGAGAGAAGAAGGTCTGAACAGTGTCTGTTAACGATTAAGGTTAAACTTATTGTTATCGTAAGCGAGTTTAGACTACTGTACGAAAAATGATGGCGGTACTAGAATCTTTCATGTAAGACTTAGGCCTAGGCCTACCTCGTTCTGTGGGTTTTACCATAAAAATGGCGACTTCGAAAGAGTGACCATCAAAAAGGGCGAATTTAAAAGGCGACGCTTATAAGCGCCGTTACGTTGGCAGCTTTTCTAACAGGCGTTTTTATAAACAGCGCTTTACAAAACTCGTCCTGTTGATGGTCACCCTTTCGAATTCGGTCTTTTCATAGGATAGCCTACCGTTCAGCTGTATGCTGGCAATTTAACTTGACCCACAGTAATATTAGGCCTGTTACTGTGGGCAGGGCGATTTTTAAGGATTTAAAACTATAAACAATTCCTTCTTTCCTTTCACATCCTTCATGGTAAAATTACTTCCAATCGGAGGAGAATGACCTTTGTGTTAGTTTTAACTGTACAGAAGTGCTTCTACAACTGCATAAATCCATTTAGAACTGCACATTTTGTGTACAACTGCACGTTACAAAAATTGTCCTCACTGTGGGTCAAGTATTAGGCCTAAATTGCCAGGATAGGTACATGTATAATAACCTATAGGTGTTCGGCTGTTATTGAACTTATTGGACGGCGATGTCATCTGAATCACTGGTCATGATCAGTTGGATAATGGATAGGTCTATTTTTTATATTGTTCAGCATGTGGTTGCAACATGAACGGATCGATTCGCGATGATTGCGAACAGATGAACGGTCAATGCATTTGCAAACGTTTCGTCTACGGTCCAAAGTGCGATCTCTGCGCAGACGGAACCCAGGTCACTGACCTCGGTTGTCCAGGTAACAACGGTATCCATGGCAACATGGTATCCATGGCAACACGGTATCCATGGCAACCGTAATATATGCAAAAATCTACCTTTCACCACAGGCTCTCCATTGTGTTTCAAATTTAAATTTAAGTTTATTGTATTGAAACATGTTGAAGCGCCTGTTGTATGGTGAACCGTTCAAGGGTGCACCCAATGCACAAATTAAGAAAACGAGAGAAGAAAATGGGTTTTGTGAAAAGGAAATGAGGAGTGTTGGTGCTAGCTAGAATTTGGGATCGAGTAGACGTGGGATTGCATCTTCCAATGACGTAAAGGACCGCAATAAAATATTATGTGTGATATAAATTTTGTATAAACATTTATTTAAGACAAGTCTGAGCGAACAACAATTGTTGATATTCATTACGGTACCATGATGACGTTTGTTCCAAGGGTTTGTACCTGCTGTTGTCAATAACAAACGCAGGAAGCCAGGAAATACAGATATTAGATCACCATGCTACAGTACCAAATATTTATAATTAGATATTAATGTGTTCGGCACTGGAAGATGGGCCTATAAAATTAAAGGTGCTAAGTATCTAAATTTCACGACAACATATTTAAACAACTGAGCAGATATTAGGCCTACATGCAGTACAAAGCAATAGCATTTTGATCGGTAACGCTTGAAGACGTCTCCAGGGGCGGATCCAGTGGGGGCAATCCGGCAATGACCCCATTACAAAAGTGCATAGGACGTGCCCCCCCTCCTCAATTTGGTTTCAACAAGCCTTAAATCAACGCTGCGAGACAAGGCGAGAGAGAAAAACAGATTACGACCAGATGACTAAAAAAGGTCATCAGTTATTTTGACAGAGAAAATTGGTAGCCTATACTTTCAAAACATCATCAGATTTTCTGGCAAAGATCACCGAAAATTTTGGCCTCCCTTCGACAATTTCTTTATCCTCCCCTGTACGTCTCCATTTCTTTCTATTCTAATCACACTATCATAGGCGCAACCACCCTATGGGACCCACGGGACGCGTCCCTTCAACTTTTGAGTGGTCCCCTAACTCTATTATTATGGTCCCCCAACTTTTTGAACGTGATTCATTATGGTCCCCCTCAACTTTTAGGACGTGATTGCGCCTATGCACACTATGACTTCTTTGCTTCCATCACCTTGCTTACTTACCGTACAGTAGGAATCAACATTCTGTTTGTGAAAATAATATTTGCTTTATTCCATCAGCCAACGAAACGCTTATAGACGGAGACATTCTGATCCATGATGACAGTCTCTACTTTGAGAAAGCAACGGTAAAGTCGTCGACTGAGAAACAGTTGGAAGCATTCTTGTCGTCCACTGTGAGACCTACGCCAGTCGGTAAACAACAAAGGATTATAGGCTTTTCTATCATATCCACCAACTGAATAATTATGATAATGAATAATAATTAATTAATTAATTGACTTCCATTGAGTCGGTGTCTAATCAATCAATCAATCAATCAATCAATCAATCAATCAATCAATCAATCAATCAATCAATCAATCAAATAATCAACCAATAAATCAATCAATTAATCAATCAATTAATCAATCAATTAATAAATAAATTAATTAATCAATCAATAAATGAATCAATCAATCAATTGATCAGTCAATCAATCAATTAATCAATCAGTCAGACAATTAGTTAATCAATCAATTAATCAATCCAATCAGTCACTCATTCAGTAAACAATCCAACCCATCAAACTTTCAATCAATTAATCAATCAATCAACAATGATATAGGCTAGCCTACTCGTGCAGGAACAGCTATAGGTATTACGATGCAAGAACAGACTCTACTGTACTTAGGCCTACATAGGAACATATCCCCACAAAGGACACAATTATTCTCATGCAAGAATTTTATTTTCTTTCAAGAACATTATTCACGCAACTTGTCATGCAAGACCATTAGCCCACTCCAGTGAAAGAACGCTAATTTTTCCAGAGTAGGAAATCGTTCAGGACTAACCACCGCTGACTTTGCTTCTTCTCTCGCGATAGATTACACCATTCCATCTTTCTCTGGAATGTCATACATCATTCTCAAACAACTCCAGCATGGCAATCGTGACATGTCCATTGAAATCGAGTTCCGACCTCTATCACCTAATGGAATCGTGTTCTACTCCGGTAAGAACGACGATGGCAGCAGAGATTTCGTTTCCATCGCACTTCGAAACGGATACGTGGAGTTCAGGTAATCTACGGATTTATTAGTCGACGTAATCAAAATTAATATTGTATTGTAATATTTTATTGTATTGTATCGTAGTTTATTGTATTATTGCAGGCTACTGTACTGTTTCGTATTGTATTGCATTATATTCTATTATATTATATTGTAATGTATTGTATTGTATTTAACAGGGCCGGATTAAGGCATGTTCAACATGTTCGGCCGAACAGGGGCCCCACACTTTAGGGGGCCCCCACTAAATGGGACAAAAATTTAGAGCAAATTTCGCCAGACGACAAAAAAGGTCATCGATCATGAACTTTTTTGGCGGATGAAATGGTATGTGATTTTCCCGAAAATTTCGCCAGACGACTAAAAAAAGGTCATCAACTTTTTTGGCGGATGGAATGGTATGATTTTCCCGAAAATGTCGCCAAATGACTAAAACAAATCTCCGGTAAAAAATTTCCGAACATGGCCCCCACATTGCTTAATCCGACCCTGGTATTTAAGTGTTTATGAAGCGCCTTTAGTATGCTAAGCAGCTGCTGTTCAGAAGCGCTCTCCATGCGCAAGACCTGCGAAAAGAAGCAGGTGTTGAGAAGAGCGACAAACGAAGAAAGACTGTCGGACAGAATAATTGTGTAGCAAACAGAAGAAGAAACATAGTTTTGGTTTGGCTCAATCAAAACAAATGACTCCTTCCATAATTATTTGTGCTGCGCGAATATGAAAATGGCCAACAGTCGTAGATCACAATTTGCGCTGCCTCATCTCTTTTCGCTCGGCATATTAGTTTGAAAGTGAGAATAACGGTTGGTCGTACAAAATTGGTGATACGCTGATTATAACTTAGCCTATGCTTGGACGGAATGGCCTATACATAGGCCTATACTCTATGACCGAATTACAGCTGCTAGGCCTACCGTAACGGCTGATTTATTGTTTATTTTATCACAATTGACCCAGCTGTGGCAGTAGCCTACCGGTATGCAGAATAATATTGCAGCTCGGCTCCTTACAAATTGACCTATGCAGAAGCGGTCTTGGACAGGCGGGCGTTTCAGACAAGGACAAAAAATGCCGCCACTTAGGCCTACTGACCAAGGACACACGTATACTCTATAGGCATATAGTCTTTATTCTTCTAAACTTTTTTATTTTTCTTGAATTTGCCGCCCTTTAAAAAGTCGCTCTTGTCAGTCCATCAATCGACTATAAATTATAGACTTAGCCTACGACTATCTAAAAGCTAGGGCTGGCACGGACAAGATACATGTCTATGTTTAGAGTACTTGTTTAGGTGTGAATTTGCTTTGGACGAGAGGAACTTGACTGTATGCCTATAGTCCGCGAGCCTTATTATAGGCCTAGATGTGTAGGCATATTAGCTAGGCCCTACCAAAAAATTCCCCTAATATCTATATATGGGGCCAATAATTTAGCAGCTCGGCTCTTTAACCAATTTGCCTGTCCAACTTGTTCTTATAACTGCGTCTATGACAACAGAATTAATTTAATTAAACGGAAAATATTGATAGAAGTGTCCGTTAATATCTGTACGACAGGTATGATCTTGGTAGCGGACCTGCGATGTTGCGAACGAATCAACAGGTAACACTGAAGAAGCTGCACAAGATAACTGCAACAAGATATGGAAAGGATGGTCTTCTGAAGCTGGACAAAGGTTCTGAGGCGTCTGCCGTCAGTCCTGGGGCTCTGAGGTCCCTCAACGTTGGCACGCCCATCTATCTCGGTTATGTGCCGAACCTAACAGAACAGTAAGTGATTCAGGGGTTATTTTAACGTGCAGCTGGACACAAAGTGTGTAGTTGGAAAACGAATTTGTGCAGTTGAAAATCAGGTTTTGTGCAGTTACTTTTTTACACACAATCGCACAAACAATGTAAGTAGCTAATATATTTCAATTAAACTAGTTGTAACAAACAAGATTATAAGACATTTTTGCCGTTAATCTAACTTTAAATTTATACTGACAACTCCATTGGCATAAAATACAAGAAAACAAGTCTAGAGGTAAAGACATGGCATATTCAAACAAGCTGTCTGATGCAAGCCAAATAACGCTTAGCTTAGTTGCTGTCTACATCATCGTATTACGTGAACTGTTATAATATACTGTAACAGGGGCGGATCCAGGAGGGGGGCTTATCCGGCCATGGCCCCCCCCCCCCCCCCCCCATTTAGAATTCCCATGTATCGTGGCCCCCCCATTTGGATTCAACATGCCGTGGAACAATGTATATATTGTAAAATTTGGCCCCCCCTATTAAGAAATACCCATGTATTGTGGCCCCCTCCCATTGGGAAAAAATGGGATGACTAAAAAATAAAAAATAAAAAAGGTCATCAACTTTTTGGGCGGAAAACATGGTATATTTTCTATTTTCCCGAAAATTTGGCCGGATGTCTAAAAAAGAAGGTCATCAACTTTTTTGGCGGATGCGAAGAAACATTTTTCAGACCCAAGGCCTAAAAATTTTCCCGGACCCAAGACCTAAATTTTTTGCCCCCCCCCCCCCCCGTCCAAAGTTTCTGTATCCGCCCTTGTACTGTAATACTATTAATTATTATATGGTTAATGGTTATAATGTTATTATTTACTATCATAATATATGACACAATCCTGCTAAAATGAGATTAACTTACTGCTTATATTTGTACAAATACTACTTTTGTACAACTGAATGGTATCCTTCAAATTTTAAACTGTAAAATTTCAAAATGTTTGGTCCTATTATTTGAACACATAAAATTATAGTAAAACGTAAAAACAACATCATTACTACACATGGCTACCTGAATTTAGTACCGGTAGTTTATTAGTTCTTGGTTATTTTGTGTACCATTAAACATGATTTCAGAAAGTACGTCCTGGTCAGCAATTCAGGACCATCTTGGGAAACAGGGTTAAACTGATATATAGTGCTGAAAAGTCTGCTTGTATAGGCTACTATTATATTCATGTCTGCATTTATTCATTAGAATAACTCAGCAACCGGAGAACTGAGCTGCTGAACTCGATACATAGGCCTAAAGATATTTTTATTGTAATTTATAATTTATATTGAATAGTATAACACTTTTTTATCAGTACTGAATAGCCTAATGGAGTTATTTTGCTAAAATGGCACCTTAAAATGGTACCATTATAGTGTGAAAATAGCCTCACTCCGAATATCGGTTACGTGTTGGTCATATTTATTGAAGTCTTAGCCCACTCTTATAAGCACTGAAAATTACAGGTATTTTGTTAAGCTGACACCTTAAAATGCTGCCATTGCAATATGAAAATTCAAAAAGTTTCTGATGAGGCTCTGAAAGATTACAGGTGTTTTATTAAAACGACACCTTAAAATGCTACCATTGCAATGTGGAAATTCAATAAGGTCCTGATGAGGCTCTGAAAAAGTAGAGGTATTTTGTTAAAATGACACCTTAAAATGCTACCAAATTCAAAAAGTTTCTGATGAGGCTCTGAAAAATTAGAGGTATTTTGTTAAGATGACACCTTAAAATGCTACCATTGCAATGTGGAAATTCAAAAAGTTTCTGATGAAGGTCTGAAAAAGTAAAGGTGCTTTGTTAAAATGACACCTTAAAATGCTACCATTGCAATGTGGAAATTCAAAAAGTTTCTGATGAGGCTCTGAAAAATTACAGGTATTTTTTTTATTAAAATGACACCCTAAAATGCTACTATTGTAATGTGGAAATTCGAAAAGTTTCTGATGAAGCTCTGAAAAAGTAGGCTAAAGGTATTTTGTTAAAATGACACCTTAAAATGCTACCATTGCAATGTGGAAATTCAAAAGTTTCTGATGAGGCTCTGAAAAGTACAGGTATTTTGTTAAGATGACACCTTAAAATGGTACCATTGCAATGTGGAAATTCAAAAAATTTCTGATGGGGAGGGGCACATCCCCTCCCCATACTCCTCCCCTACCCGTCTCGTCGATACGCGCCTCACAAGAGTCCTTCGGACACTCGATTGTCTCCCCAGAAACCTGATTTCCCCCCAGCGGAGGGGACTAGATTAAACACCGCTCTTTGGAGAAGTAGGTTTATAAACTTAGCCAGTTACATTACCATGATAATGATAATAATATTAATAATAATAAAATAATAATAATAAATTACTACTACTACTAATAATAATATTGGCCTACTAATAAATAATAATAAGAAGAAGAATAATAATTAGGCCTTAGTCTCAATAATGACCAATCTACCCGATGTAGGATGCTATTCTGATAAATATGTGCAGTTGAGAAATTTCCTTAAAATAACCCCTGAAGTGATTGATTGATTGATTGATCGACTGATTGACTGATTGATTGATCGATTGATTGAACGGAACGATTGATGGATTAGTTGATTGATTGACTGATTGATTGATTGATCGATTGATTGATCGATCGATTGATTAATTAATTGATCCATCGATCGATTGAATGATCGATTGTTACTATGACAATAATTCATCAATTACCATATAGCAGGGCATAAAGTGTGCCAGGACGGTCATGGACGGCGTCCAGGCACTTATTTTCGAGGCTGGACGCCCAGGCCCGGCCTTAGGGCAAGGCGAGCGAGGCAACCGCCTTGGGCCCCGCGCTTC
The DNA here is from genome assembly GCA_945859605.1 of Lumbricus rubellus. NCBI lineage: Eukaryota > Metazoa > Annelida > Clitellata > Crassiclitellata > Lumbricidae > Lumbricus > Lumbricus rubellus. The sequence continues at coordinate 7,957,713 of OX243828.1, forward strand.
CAGGGCCCCGCGCTTCTGGTATTAATTTTTCTTTGTTGATATTATATTTGAGATTGACTATGGTTAGTGGTTACGTCGCATAGACTAATAGGAACCGTGTGATATTATAACTTCGACCCTGATCACTTTTCAATTAATTGATCGTCTAATTAAGAGACTTCACCACCGCTGCTCGTTTGAATTGATGCCACACCACTTTTATAGGTGACCTAGTCCTACTCGTGTACGAATGTAGGCTACATGAAGATTTAATTAATTTTGATCTAGAAATCGCAAATATTATTGTTGAAAAATGTGTCGTGATCCATTAGTTGGCTTTTGTTAAACCTATATTCTTCAATATTTGAAATAAAATCTATTTAAAGTAAACTATTGAATTAGATGTCAGATATATTCCAATAATGAAACGAGACATAGCCTAATTGCTTTCATAGCAAACTGCTAGACTATTATACATGTAGTGTTAAGATCCTGATTTTCATTTTGCGTTCATTAACACATTTAGGCCTACTTCAATATTGCACATGGGCGCCCACGTACACCTTTTTTTTAAAAAGACGATAAAACAGGGCTTAAAGTGTGGCAGGACGGTCATGGACGGCGTCCTGTCACAGTGGCACTTATTTTCCAATCTCTATGCCGTCCTGCCACTTATTTAGCCATCACACCTGAAAATATAAGAGGTGGCCTGGCACTTCTTTTGGAAGGGTAAGGGGCGTCCAGGCACTTGTGTTTTTTTTAACTTTTAGCACTGGATAAAAGACAATGGTTGCTGTAAAATTGTTAGCAAGAGCTTGAAAATGCCTAACCTGAAATTAAGAACATAGACTTCTATTTTATATTATTCACAGAGGTGCCTAAAATAATGTCAATTTTCTCGTTTCACTTTGTGAATCATTAACATAATTCTTTGGCGCAAATAAATTTGTCCCCAAAGAAGTAGGCTATTTGTTAAAAGATCGGTGCTAATTTTCCAGGGGCAAGTGCACCTCTTGCCCCATGTGCGGGCCCCATGTTTTTGAATATACCTAAATAGGCCTATAATATATTGTGGGCCTAGTACCAATGCCGTATTGACAGTAAATCAACTCTGTAAATTTTTGCTTCGGAACCCGCTACTGCCTTGGGCCCCGCAAATCCTAGGGCCGGGCCTGTGGACGCCGTCCTGCCACTTATTTGGCCAGCACTGCCTGGACGGTCGTCCATGACTGCATGGACGGCGTCCATGCAAAAATGCGCTGGTCGCTGGGGCTCCGCCCCAGACCCGCTGCGGGAGCTTACGGTCAAGACAAAACCATTTTCTTTTACAATAAAATTGTTATTTTTATTGTTATCCTGGTAGCTTGCGACACTAAAAAACCACTTATTTTTGAAGTTTTCGCGACTTTATCGTTCACAAATAGCTGGCAAAAAGAGCCTAAAAATGGCTCCATTTGAGGTCGACACAGCCAAAAATGCGCTGACAATGTTCAAAACGGGCTTCAAGCACATAAATTTCTAAAGGAAGAGGTCCACTCCACATAACAAGAGTGTACTAAAACTTGCTGTTAAGTCATTAAACAGCTGATTGTGCAAAAGGATAAGTTTACAAATAATTAATGTAAAAAGTGTAAAAGTATTAATGTAAAAAATAAGTATAAAAGTATTAATGTAAAAAATAAGTGTAAAAGTGGTAATGTAAAAAACAAGTGTAAAAGTATTAATGTAAAAAATAAGTGTAAAAGGATCAATGTAAAGTATTAATGTAAAAAACAGGTGTAAATGAATAAATGTAAAAGAATGTGCAAAAATATTATTATAAAAAACAAGTGTAAATGAATAAGTGTAAAAGTATAAATGTAAAAAATAAGTGGAAAAGTATTAATGTAAAAAAACAAGTGTAAAGTATAAATGTAAATAATAAGTGTAAAAGTATTAATGTAATAAAACAAGTGTAAATGACTAAGTGTAAAAGTATAAATGTAAAAAATCAGTGGAAAAGTATTAATGTAAAAAAACAAGTGTAAATGACTAAGTGTAAAAGAATAAATGTAAAAAAAGTGTAAAAGTATAAATGTAAAAAATGAGTGTAAAAGTATTAAAGTAAAAAACAAGTGTAAATGAATAAGTGTAAAAGTATTAATGTAAAAAACAAGTGTAAATGAATAAATGTAAAAGAATGTGCAAAAATATTAATGTAAAAAACAAGTGTAAATGAATAAGTGTAAAAGAATAAATGTAAAAAATAAGTGTAAATGAATAAATGTAAAAGAATGTGCCAAAATATTAATGTAAAAAACAAGTGTAAATGACTAAGTGTAAAAGTATAAATGTAAAAAATAAGTGGAAAAGTATTAATGTAAAAAAAACCAGTGTAAAGTATAAATGTAAATAATAAGTGTAAAAGTATAAATGTAAAAATTAAGTGTAAATGACTAAGTGTAAAAGTATAAATGTAAAAAAGGGTAAAAGTATAAATGTAAAAAATGAGTGTAAAAGTATTAAAGTAAAAACAAGTGTAAATGAATAAGTGTAAAAGTATTAATGTAAAAAATGTAAAAGTATTAATGTAAAAAAAGTGTAAAAGTATCAATGTAAAAAAATAAGTGTAAGAGTATTAATGTAAAAAGTGTAAATGAATAAGTGTAAAAGTATTAATGTAAAAAACAAGTGTAAATGAATAAGTGTAAAAAAGTGTAAAAGTATTAATGTAAAAAAGTGTAAAGGTATAAATGTAAAAAATGAGTGTAAAAGTATAAATGTAAAAAAATAAGTGTAAAAGTATTAAAGTAAAAAAGTGTAAATGAATAAGTGTAAAAGTATTAATGTAAAAAAATGTAAAAGTATAAATGTAAAAAAAGTGTAAAGTATAAATGTAAAAAATAAGTGTAAGAGTATTAATGTAAAAAAGTGTAAATGAATAAGTGTAAAAATATCAATGTAAAAAACAAGTGTAAATGAATAAGTGTAAAAAAAGTGTAAAAGTATTAATGTAAAAAAGTGTAAAAGTAGCCTATTGTTGTAAAAAATAAGTGTAAAAGAATAAATGTAAAAAATAAGTATAAAAGATTTAAGGTAAAAAAATAAGTGTAAAAGGATCAATGTAAAAGTATTAATGTAAAAGAATGTGTGAAAATATTAATGTAAAAAATAAGTGTTAAGTATAAATGTAAATAATAAGTGTAAAAGTATTAATGTAAAAAAAAACAAGTGTAAATGAATAAAAAAAAGTGTAAAAGTATTAATGTAAAAAATGTGTATATGAATAAATGTAAAAGAATCAATATAAAAGAATCAAAGTAGCCTACTATTTAGTCGGCAGTACTTTGAGTAGAAGCCGAGGGTAATGGTTCTTTTAGCCTATAATATAAATATAAATATGATATTATCAGATAAGACTTCGAAGAGCTTTTTGTGCTGTCAATTGTTTTTTTTAGCGGTGTGCAGGTTTTCTGTGTTCGTTCTTTTTCCTGCAGGTTCTTTGCATTCTCAATTGTTCTTTTTCATCAGACACCATGGTTCTTTGTGCAGTCTTTCGTTCTTCTGTTGTCGAATGGCTGGTTCTTTTGAGCAGACGATCGTTCGTTTTGACAAACGCAAATTGCGATGATGTCGTCTGCAAAAAAATAATTCGAACAAACTGAATTTCTCTCGCGCTTTGCTGTCGTAATCTGAAATTTAGTTGAACTGATATAGGGTATCAAAATAGGGTATGACAAATATCGTTATCCAGACTCAAGTATTAGATTAGAAGCAGGTTAAGGGCTTAAGGCTGAAGATATTAAGAGCTTAGCAACAGCAGCAGCTAGCGGACCCTCAAAACTTGAACGTTTTTTTTATCAATTTCATTGGGACGATAGGCCTACACATGGGTGGAGTTTGGTTCACGGAAGAGGCAGATGAACAGTTGGCTGGGGCACATGTTGAGGGGAGACTCGCTCTTGAGGACGGTAGCCTACTCGAGGGAAGAATGGATAGAAAGAAACCACCTGGAAGACCGAGAAAGATGATGATGGACTGGTTGATGGACAGAGAAAATGGACGAGGATATAAAGAAATCAAGGAAAAATAGCACAGAGTAGACAAGAATGGTGACATTGGTGTCGTTGGAATCCTGGACCTGCCTAAGGGCAGAACACTAACAAAGAAGGTTTGTTACAGAACCTCGAATTTCACAAGGGCTGACCGTTAAGTGAAAGAAACTTGAGTAATGGTCAACATAAAATGTTTTCTCACCAATCGTCTGTAGACCCACGCTCTTAAAACGGTTCAATGTCAATGTCCTTCCCGATCCATCCACCAGCTGCTCTTTCTCGGCGCTTCCGATTCCCTCCGCAGACGATACTTCGACTTGACGCAGGTGTCTCGGTGGCTACGAAGGAGATGGACATCGGCCACGGACCTCCTGATGAAGCATGCAACTGAAACCGCCTCGTCGATCATGACCCCATGCATCCGAGTCATCGTACGTAGTCGTCAACCGTCAGCAGTAGTAATTATTGCACGAACCGAACGGTACGCTCTCAAGGATGAAGGACGCCGAAAGCACCGGCCGGCGTAGCTAGCCTCGTCATCGTCGTCTGCCCCAGTGTCGAAGCACGTCGCGGGGAGGAATTAAAAGGCTGCAGAAGCGGGAATTACGTTGGTGCAGAAGAAGGTGTAGTCGTTGTTGACAGGAATCTCTTCCGACTGTCGCTCATGACCCTCCTCCTCCTCCTCCTCGATCGTCATTTCCGGCGTCCACCACCATCGGCAACTCGGCTTCTCCAACATCTACCACGACGGTAGATTCAGCTCCAGCAGCAGATCACTCGGCGACGATCGAAGGTCTCGCGTCATTACCATGCTGCAGCTTCTTCTCCGTCACTGCAGGTCGCTTGTTCTTCTGCAGCTTTCCCTCCGTACGCTCCACGGTCGACCCGGTCTTCCTTTGCCTGGTGCTACGCAACGCAATTAATCGATGCAACTAATATAATTATACTCTTCTCACATCGCAATTTACTCGAACAAAAGAATTTCTTTAAAATTTGCTTTCGAAAATATTGCAAGCAAGTAGTAACTCCATCTCTCTCTCTCTCTCTTTCTCTCTTTCACAAAATGACGTAATTAACAGCGCAGGCAAGACAGTTAAGGACGATGACGTCACTCGGGATATAGAAAATTAATATTTATTTGATTATGACGTTGCCGTGTTAATTTATTCATTCATTCTCTGAATTTATATAGCGCCGCTTTAAGAAATTTACTCAGAGGCGCTCCCAGCCCAGCCACGGCAAAAGAAAAAGACTTGAGAGGTTTTCGAAGAAAAGTTTTAGACCTATTGGTAGGATTAATACATGCAGCTTTGAATTCCGATTTGAATTCATATTTGAATTCAGATTTATTTAAGATGGACGGCCCTAAAACCGAGAAAGCTCGGCGTTGTCTGGCAGCCAGTGTAAGAGTTGTGGAAAAATAACTGGGGGACGGGTTGGACCATTATATCATGGAATCGGGGTGTGAAAAACAGACTTTAACATGGGGCTCTAAGAAAGACTGGGGGGTTGAAACCCCGCGCCAATTCTCACCCTGCTGGCAGCTAACTTAGCTAAGCGAGCCCGCGTGGAACTATAGGAGTTTCCCATTTATAGGCATATAGGCAATAAGCGTGCTGTCCAATTCGTAGGTATAGGCGTATATTATATATTATCTGGTTCAAGATTTCCACTCCACACACATCCATGCTCACGCAGTATTCCTGTAGGCCTAATTCCTAACTGTTAAGTGTTAACGAGTATGCCATTGCCTATACTGACAAAAGGCCTACACTGTCGGCGGAAGTTAAGACGGCGAGGTAGAGAACTGGCTATACGTAGCCTACAGGTCTGCCCTCATAGACAAGGTCAGCTGTAGGCCTAAGTAGGCCTACATGGCCACTGAATTTTTTGCTGTAGCGCTTGCATTCTTGTCCCATATAATATGAGTTGCGAGTATAACAGGCAGCGACGCGCTTTCTCTGTTGCTCCATGGATCTGTGTTTGGAATGCGATAACTCCATACCTACGCCTGCTTAAGTGTCCCTTTAGTTCTGTCGCAACCCTAAAACTGTCCTCTTTATCCGAGGCTGGGTCGGGAGAGTTCCTGGGTAGTAACCTAACCTTGAATGGGCGCGATAAAAATCTTCATAATGAATGAATGAATTGAAAAAACTAGCAGGTTATAACTTATAAGGTCGTACGGTTGTAAAAGAAATTTAAGGTTTTAGATTTGCATTTAACTGAACAGAATCTCAAAGAACGCAGGGGCGAACACCGGCTTCGTCGGTTGCATCCAGCTGCTACGAATCGCCAGCTCTGAGCTGAACAAAGAATACGAACTGTCGAAAGCAATATCCGAAGATATCGACGCTGACAATGAAATCAGTAAGAGACTGAATACTGTTGCTTATTCGGGCGCCTCATTGTGGTGGCCTACCAAGTACCAAGGTGCTGCTTAAACTTGAAGATTCATTAGGTTGCCGTGCTGTATAACGGTACCGGTATATAATTGGCCAAGATATTGGCCACACCCCAGTAGTTGACAAACACTAGAGATGACCCACCCATTTACTTTACATAGCAATTGCATTGTTGTTTTGTGGCTACCTAAACAGAGTTACTGTAGTAGACTTGTTTCTCAACATACCAGGTTAAATCTGAAACATGATGTTGGCATACTGTAACAATGGGCAAACACATTCTTTCTCTGTTTTCTCTGCACATTACATTTCATGATATTTCTACATTTCTTCTTGAATTCTACCTACATGTAATGGAAGGTCAATGTTAACTGCTTCTTTTTTAGGCACATGATTGTCCAGGTTAAATATGACATGACCTGTGTATGGCAAATGCGACCTTATCTCCTTAGGCATCTTCACCAATAATCATTTGTTTTACACAATTATAATGGAACTATTTTTTTGCAAATTATGACCTGGAGTGACCTTATTTTTTTACAAACTACAACCTGAATTAATATTTGTTTGCAGCTGAATGTGATCGCGAGTCGTGCAAGACTGTCCTGTGCAGCAACGGTGGAATTTGTGTCCACCAAGATCCAGAAAACTACACATGCAGTTGTCCAAGCGGCTATACTGGTACATCAATCAATCAATCAGTCAGTCATCCAATCAATCATTCACCCAATCAGTCAATCATTCATCCAATCAACCATACAATCAATCAATCAATCATTCATCCAATCAATCAATCAGTCATCCAATCAACCATACAATCAATCGATCTATCAATCAAACAATCAATTAAGCAATCAACCAATGAATCAACCATCCAATCAATCAATCATTAAACCAATCAATCAACACAATTAAACCAATCTCTGTACACAAGCATCTTTATCTATTTAATATAAATGACATACAATAACAAATCTAGTTATAATCACGACATTTGATGTTAACCTGAATGAGCAATTTTTTCCTAACTTTAACCCTTTTCGACCAGCATCGTAATGTTCTTCATAAAGACAACAAATGTTACGCAATGTGCAACAGAAACAAGAAACGTAAAATTACATCAAAGTGTGAACAACAAAACTCTTCACTGACATCAAACAATGTTATAACTATGGCTACCGGTGGCTTGCAGCAGTGGGGTGGGGGGGGGGGGTGGGGGCGTGGTCTCAGGCACAGTTATAAGAAAAATTGGCCAGATCAGAGCCTTTAAAAGTCGGTTTTATCATTAGTGCAATCTGCAGGGGAACAAAAATCTACCATGCACAACTGCTTTAATGGATGTGTGTGTACATTCTTAACCAATTTCTCAAGCAATTATCTGGTAGTATAAAGTTGGAATCAGTTGTTTTTTTACATTTTGGATTTTCAACAACAAACAAAATATGTATTCTTCTCAAATACAAATGTCATAAAATATATTTATATGAATATAGATAGACATTTTGAAAAGTTCTTAATATACATGTATAAATGCACAAATACTTTCAGCATAATTATTTGAAAAGTACTTGAAACAATGCTGCATTAGATGCTGCTGACAGACTGTGGTAAGTTTTTAGTAATCACACCAGAAAATCCCTCTAGCATTACAAGGTCATTACGGTGGTGTAGTGGGTAAGTTCGTCGCCTTTTAGCCAAAGGGTTGCAGGTTCGAATCCACCTCAAGTCGCCGCGTAGGGACCTTGGGCAAGTCCTTCACTCGCAATTGCTCAGCGCTTCGGCGTGAAACTCTGATGCAGTGTCCGCTATGTAGTCGGGAGCGCCTCTCAGTAGAGAGCTTGAAGGAGCGCTATAACAAGTGCACATACAGTGTAGTCAGTGCCAAGATTATTCTATTTCAGCTTGAAGGGGCGCTATAATAAGTACGCAAACAAACAAGCAAACAAGTTCAACGTTTATAATAATGGAACTGCATTATATGTTTTGATAATTTTCAGGAGCCCTGTGTGACAATAAAGTGTCTGACGACCTGTAGAAACGCTGTTCTACTCGTTCAAACCAAAGAAACACATTCCAGAGACGAAGAAGAAAAGACAAAGTAGAAAACCTGAATTAGCGATTAATTTGTAAAAGCTGTGTAGCTGTAGCCGTCACAAACAGACGACAAACTTTTTAAATTAGTTTTTATCTGTTAAAGTTTTTCATCGATCATGTCTCGCCACTAAATAATAATCTGCTGGTGCCTTTCACCAATGTTGCCAAGGTTTAGGGTGGGACATAGTGGCACACTGCTAATATGTTTGCCAAATGACTGCAAGTTCAAGGTTCGATGTCTGGTGTATTGCGCAAAACTGCAGTTTATCATCAAGCTATGTAGCCTGAAAAGATTTTGGACTCCCACTGCATTTTCACGTCACCCTATAGCTCCTCCAACCTACTGATCAGTGATCATACCTCTTGGAAGTGTTACCAAGATACAAGTAATGAACAGCTAAGTTACCGTACCTTCTAGTCATAATGCCAAATGATCACAGTAAAGCTGTTTAAAAAAAATTCTTATGGACGTTATCGACTCATCACAAGGTCGCTGCCTCCACATAAATTATCTGCTTATCGTAGTCTTTCTGTTTAATATGTTAACTTGCAGCCTCGTTATATAAAATGTTCCATTGCAGATGTTACACGAGAAGACACACGTCTGTGGCTCAAACTGCATAAACACTGACCATAACATGTAGCCATCAGTTCAACGATTTGTTGAGATTTTCGTATTTACTCGTTAGTCTTTTGTATACTTGACTTGCATTTGCATATAAAGATTGCATAAGTGTCTTTCTGCTTGCGTGCATACAGTTGAACACTATTCTTCTATCTAATGAACATTTTTATTTAGCCACAGAGGTAGAAACGGCCAAAAAATAAAGATGCAGAGCAAAATGCCTATTTAAGGTGTCCTGACAAGACCAAGGTTTCTGTAAATAAGTAAGTCCTATCATGAACCACAATATCTACATTTCAGACATTATGCAATTAAAATTACAAAATGCACAGAAACTTATTTATAACAACAACAACAACAACAACAATAAAAATAATTTTAAAGATATTTTAAAGTAATAATTATAATAATTACTAATTAAAACTGATGGGTGCACGGTAAGATGATAACATGATTAAAGTAATTTAACAAATTATAACAAGTTTTAACTGTACAGAAGCCTGCAAGGCACCCTTCTATCCTACTGCTCATATTAGTCGCCCCAGGAATTAGAAAGTTAAGTGAACCTTATGGGACTGGTGGGTATCAAACCTGTGTCTTGCTGGTCTTCTTGCCAGCGTGTTACCATTCAACTATCTCCCCACCCACACACATTGTCATGATCACACTACAACATGATTTCTTTATCTCATTAAAATATGAACGTCTCGTTTTATAACATAATCTCAGTTTAACATTATTCCCAGAGGAAGTACAACAAAGAATTTCCTTTAAATTGACACATAATTATACTTGTAACAGCAATTACATCTGACCACATAGGCCTATCATACAAATTATTGGTAAAACTTCATGGTAGTTATTCGTAAAGTATAAAACATTCTTACTTGTTGGCTTCTGCAAAGTTGAATGCAGCCATGTAATATAATCTGATACTTGCATTAGCATACATTATTGAGCAATGTTATTTATCGCTACGAAGTCTAACAAATGAAAAAGGAGTGTAACACAAAATATACACACAAGAATTATTGCTAGTTTTCCGAAAATCCTAAATAGAAACGTTAGAGCTTGATTAAAAGTATGATTTATAAGCAGTAATAGGTCAAAAACAAATGACTTATAAGTAGTAATAGGTCAGAAACAAATGACTTATAAGCAGTAATAGGTCAAAAACAAATGACTTCTAATCACTAATAGGTCAGAAACAAATGACTTATAAGCAGTAATAGGTCAAAAACAAACCAATAACAGAGTGTGAGATCAATTAAGTTAATGAATGTAATCGTAAAAGATCCGCCACTGAAGTAGACCATTCACTAATATCCTAATGAATGAAAGTTTACAAGGTTAAGAAATGTGCTAAATAAATGCGGTCTTTGAAAGTGGCATGTACACAGCGTTAGCTGTTCTCAGCTGGCATAGTTCTACTGTAGAACAAATCAGCTTCGTTTTTTCATGTAAATAAAATGAATCAACTATTCACAATGTCAACTATATACAAAAATTAATCAAGCTATGTATAACAGCGGTAAACAGAAAGATAAACGGATTGGTCCTCTGTCTCACTAGATTTAAGATTATTGTTACCCTCCAACCGGAGTCCAATTTCATGATCACATCTTGTAACTGTGCAGTACAAATATCCAGTCGATACATAACTGAGGGACATCATATTTTAGACCTAAAAATCACTCAGCACCAATATACCTCCAAACCTACTCTCACTCATAACTCCTCACATTCCTTCACGTTACCTCAGATCATCAAGTACGAGTCTCTTAGCTGAACGTCGATGCAGAACAGTTTTGGGCTCACGCGCATTCCATGCCTCTGCATCCAGGGAATGGAATCGACTTCTGTTTCGCTTCGTAGCTCAATTTCACTTCCTTCAAAAAACGGCTCAAAATTCACTACTTCTCCATGGCTTTCAACCATATGGATCTCTAACTGCATCTTTCTCTGGCGACTCACTAGCTACCCATGCCTCAGATTCACATTTCGGAATGACCTTGCGCACGTTACAAATTTACACAAAATAATAATTTACAATAACAATAATAATAATGAGACGGATGGTCCAGAGTAAGGACGACCTTAGAGCACAGATGACTCACGATAAGACACATGAAAGTAAATGCATTGTATGTGTTAACGAGAGAGTGCACTTGGAATCGTTGGCTGATGTGACGAGGTGTCACACGACGTTGCTAACGTGGTGCAATCATGAAGCGGAGACGTCCGAGTTTCATGCGCGCGAGAACGACGAGGATGCAGATGGAAATGGCAGCCACTCCAGTTGGAAGGAGAACCATGACGTTGCGATAGTACCAGACACAGTCCGGACAACAATCGGATGTCCTGTCAACATACAACAATGCAACATACAACAATGCAACAACATACAACAATGCAACAACATACAACAATACAGCAACATACAACAATGGAACAGCATCAGACAACAACGCTACACAACAATACAACAGCACCATAAAATACAACAGCACCGCACAGTACAAGGACCACACAAAATACAAAAGCACTACATAGTACAACAGGATTGTACAATACAACAGCACCATGCAGTACAACACCACCATACAATATAACAGCATTGTGTAAAATTTACGAAAGGTATGCCTCGTGTCAGATTGACGACAGGGCTGCTGCACGATGCTAATAAATGGTCCTGCAGATATCGAGTCTGGCCCTGGCTTGATGCTTTTTTCAAAAGAGGCCAGAGGAAGATGCAGTTAGAGATCCATATGGTTGAAAATCAGGGAGAAACATCATGTTACATCCGGTTCTGGCATGTAAAATTTTCAGTGAGGTGTGTCAAATTTATGATGCTGGTACCTTGATTCAAATTTTCTAAAGAGCTTCCGAGTACTACTAAAAATGTGTCGAATTATCTTACTTGCACGGATGGAAGACTTGAATAAGAGCGATGCAAGCGCCACTCGAGAGCTTATCGGTGAAGCTCATAGCACCAAAGACAAAAGCACTGCTTTCCTAGAAGACACAATATGACATTCGTACAAAATGCGGCACCAAAATAAACACAACCTAACAACAGACAATGCTACCCTTAAGTACAACAACACTTCATCAAGCCTTTACAAAAATGCTATGCCCTTATGACCATGAAATGACTGTTCTAGCAGCCAGACACAAAATTTGCTATAAATTTTTTTAACGAAGATACGGCAACGTCATGTAGAGTTAAGCGTTTCACCGCTTACAGTATGCTTTCCGATGAGGTCAGCAGTCATCGAGAGTGACGTCACCAAGAGAATGCATCCTCCTGAACCGAGAAGGATCGCTGGAAACAGAACGTAGATCGCACTTTGCGCCGAAAGAAACCACATCGCAGAACAGCTGACGATCGTCAAAACAAGTCCCACCAGACATGTGCTCTATCAATCAATCAATCAACTAATCAATCTATCAATCAATCTATTAACCACCCCTTTAGCGGCCAACCAGCTAATAATCGTATACAAAATCGACGATTATAATCGGGGTTGCCGCTAAAGGGATTAATTAACCAATTCGTTTATTAGAAGTACTGAGTAGATACAGACGCAACTTAAACAGACAATATCGTTCATGACATCTACGAAGACTGTCACAACGCAAAAGATAAAATATCATGTTAGTAGGTGTGCTTCTACAGAATACGTGAGATGAAATCATGATGATCTAGGTAATAAGAAGTCATGCAGTCTAAATCGAAGGTTATATTCGTTACTAACAAGAGAAACGAATAAAGACTGGACGACTTGATTAGGTTCATTGTTAAAATGGCTTCCACAACATAAACATTCAACTCAAGTAGAAACTAATTTGCACAAAGTCTGAAAAAAACGAACTTTGCATAACCCAAACTTAATTTCTGTTAAAAGAAAAGCCGTTTAAAATCCAAGATGAGTCAGCCACTTTCAATCATGAATTCAGTTAAAAGGCAGAATCTGTAAACACGACTAAAGTCTAAGTTGGAACATCTTACGAGTATAGTTCATTTATAAGTGAAGTTAAATAAATACCTTTTGTCCCGCAATGGCATTCAGTGGACTCATCAGCAGTGACATAACGAAGCCGCTACTAAAGACGACCAACGGAACTATTGCCATGAAGTTCTGCAAGAAAACACAGCAACAAATCACTTCAAGCCTTTGAATCACATCAAGTGTCACTCGAAAGTTAACTGAACGAAAACAAAACTGTCATTGAGCAGCAAAACAGTAGCAAACAAACTACACGAGCGTATTTAGGCTTGGTGATTATGGGTTCAAACTCAAAAATGTGTAATTTACAAATTTTTAAACAATTAATGTGTATTCTGTGATCAAGTCCAGTGATAAAAAAAATGGAAAATGGAATTCATTCATAATGTTACAGTGCTCAGTGATCTTTATAACAAGTGCATTCATGGGGCCCTAAAAATAACCAAAATTACTTGAATAAACAGTTATTTAGAGAAATACTAATAATAATACTGTTTTGTAGATGAGGACTTGCATCTAACAATAAACGATATCCTATTGTTGTGCCGTTTAAACGACAGACGAAAGGAACCAACCTTCGTCAGCTGCAAGGAATCTGTTAAGTACAGTGGCCAATACGTCTGTGAAACATTTACGATCAAACGGCTGCACATGTACATCAAAGCGATCTGAAAATCAACACCAATAACAGACATATGAAGTAAAACATCGACTAACAAAGAAACGGACAAGCTCATAAACTAGAGAAATATCGGTACTCAATTAAAGAGAAATTATGGAATGGTTTAAACCTTTAGGAGTACCGAGAGCCAAAATGCCTTTTAAAATCCATTTACTAATTTTGATTGTTGCTGTGAAATCCTTCAAAAAAACAAAGTTTACTGGTTATATGCCAAAAGCACTCTGAGCTGGCAACTGGACTTGATGGAGTTTAAGGAAAACACTATTCAGAAATTAATCCAGAACAATAATTCAAATCTATATTTACCGGAAAATGCTATTCACAAGTGAATTACGAACATTAGTTCAAAACTATATTTACCGAAAAACACTATTCATAAGTGAATTCTGAACATTAATTCAAAACTATATTTACCGAAAAACGCTATTCATAAGTGAATTACGAACATTAATTCAAATTTATACCATAAAGTGCCCACTATTCAGAATCAAATTCTAAAGCCATATTTACCAGATAGAACTGATATTCCTTCAACCAGTCCAAGCAGCCAATGGTAGAACTACTAAGCAGCGTAACTTTGGACTCCACACCCAACGTTTCTTGACCTTGCTCCGTGGTTCCCAGGTGGAACAAGAGACTGAAGCAATTCCCAACAATTACGCTGACGAGCATCAAATCCTTCAACAAGATACAAGAATCACAATCAAAACATTTGCCATGATACACGCCAAAAGTAAGAGTTGATAAGAATCACAGAATAATGTTAGCAACTTAGCATCCAATTATGGTACAGCATGCTCACGTTTTAGCAGTACATGTAATTGTTTAACATGTTTAACATTGTTACAAAAAAACCTGATAATCAAATTTTAAAAATTACCACAGCTGGGTTTGATTTGTAGCAAATAATCAAATAATAATCTTTTCTTTATTGAAATGCCTGCAAGACGCACTGCACTTTACATTTACAAGTTACGCAGTAATCTCAATTAAACTTAACTACCAACTGAGCAGACAGCTTTGCAATTACAATGGCGCAGCATTGGCGCCAATAGCAGCCTACAAATTAAATCCGCCCAACGGGGCTCGAACTCACTACCTCTTGCACTCTACGCCAGCGTGTTATCTATTGCGCTACCGGGCCCCCCATATACCAAATACTGGCACTGCTTTACCCATTTTAAAATATTTTAAAACTAGATGAATAAAAGTGACTGAAAGTAATAGCAAAAAATTAAAATTAAATAATAACTTACCTTGAATTCAGCTGTCTGAATAGCTACTTGATTTGTCTCTGGAGTCGTAGCAGAAAAGAGAATCCACGCGGACCCGTAAATTGTAACACTTGATAAAACCGTAAATGCATTCCTACAAAAACAAGTAAACATGACAAATAAAATGCAAGCAAGGTTGAGTGGACTACAATAAGAGGCATTAAAGTTTAAAGCATGTTGATTCACTCCAATTTTATTTAATCTAACCGGCCATCTCTTTGGAAATGTCTTCATTTGGGTGACCCTCCCAAGCAGGTTCCCCATCCCTTCAAGGCTCCCATAGTCGCCAACGCATTGTTATTTTCTAAATTTACTGACATTTTGTGTACTCTGGTTGCAATAAAAAAATAATTTAACTGAACTGAATATTATTAGAGGATGCAGCAAAGTGGCAGAGAGGGGGAATCAGAACATTATTGGAATAGATTAGATTAGATATTTTAGTAACCTGAACGCATTCAACTGGACTCGTTCCTGATCAACTGACGTAAGCTGTGGAATCAACGCTAAATGCGCAACCTGAGTTGCCGCCCATCCAAACTGAAAGACGGCAATGAAAGACGCATAGTACACAACTACGCCAGCTTCTGACAAATTCTCGCTGAATATGATCGGTCGCAAGAACAGAAGAGGAAACGAACAGCTCACACAAATCGTCCCTGAAAATGTAAGATAAGATAAGAATATTCTTTAATAGACAAATTGCTATCCGCATTTTGGTGTACAGACATGGTATAATAAGGCGTAAAAAAAAGTGTTGTGTTTCCGGTAACGCGACCGACCCATTTTTAGGGCCGCGACCCAAATATTTTTTAAAAAAATTTTTTTTTTTTTTTAAATTTTCAAAACATTTTTTTATTTTTTTTTCAAATTTTTTAAAAAACATTTGTATTGACATAACATAAGAGACGTCAACAAAATGAAATTAATAGGACTGTTTCTAGAGCAGTTTTAGGTGCAGACAGTCGGGAAATAGGCAGTTTATACTTGCTTAGAACACGTACTTTGTTTCAGCGTGCAAAAAAGACTAGTGGGGTATACTTTTTCGGATAGTCACTGCATAAAAATATTTTACAAAATAAAAATATTTTCCGACCTACCTACCCAATTTTTTTTAGCTCTGTTACCGGAAACACAACATATTTTTTTGGGCCTAAACAAACGTACATAATTTTTATGTCCATTCGAAGTCGAATGCTTTAAAATAGCACAAAATCCTAAGTCCAAAATCCAATATAATTTTTTAAAATAAAAATGTTCTTGTAATGACCAACAATTTATGCTGCAATTTTGTTTTTAATTTATGGTACGACATTAGATAAGATAGAGCATTCTCGTTAAAAACAAGAATTAACATAAACATTCTATAGGTTTAACAGTAAAAAATTAAGTTGCTTGGCAAACTTCTTTTTCTGCTCAATGTAGCAATTCCTTGCCTGGAAGACACAAACGACAAATGTCTGGATAATTGGGACTAATAATTTTGCTTTTATTTATAGTGCCAAGAGATTTTGCTATTATGAATTGGGTCAAGAGCTGTCATTAGCCATCTGGGACTCATTTTAAGCTTCGCTTTATGTATGATAACTAGCTGTTAGCTTCATAGCTCCTCGGCTTGACCTTCCCAGGATTTTGACCTGGCACCGGAACGTAAAAAGGCAGCTTTGGCTATTGCAGACTTAATTTTATATAGCGCTGGCGAATAAGCTTGCCTCCCTGACATGGCCTTTGCGGGCGTTGAGAAATTCTCAAATATTTACATTACATTGCATCAAGTACTTCATATCCTAGGTGCACAATTTATGCCATTCCACTACATAACATACGAAAAACCTTGTACTGCTTATGCTGCTACTGATAACAATTTTGACCAGATCTCCAAAATCTATTTTAACAAGACTAAATGATTTTTAGAAGTTAAACTAACACTTAACAGGCCCATTATGCCGTGTATTCAATTTAACCCTGAATAGTTTTTGAGGTTCGGCCACTGTCTAATATAAAAAGTTCTGCTTTTGGGAAATTGGGCTTTTGTGTATTTTCAGTGTTTTCCGGAATCGGGGATTCGGGTTGATGCCAGTTGTTTACACCCGTAATTGGCTGGCACAATCAGGCATAACTTACCAACAGCGTGCCAACTCTTGCGCTTTCCATATCCAAATAAGCCGTTCATCTTATCCGACGCATATCCGATGACTGGCGTGCACAGTGCATCGACAACCTGACCCCACAGCAGCAGATAGCCAGCACTTGAGTTGCTCAGTTTAACAACATCTCTCATGAAAATTAGAAGGTACGTGAACCACATGGCTGAACACAGATCGTTGAACACATGGCCAATGCTGTAGGCTAAACGCTGACATCGTGTCAGTCGAAATTCAGTCCTGAATTCCCTCATGTTTCAAACGGAATCAGGGCCGGTGCTGCGAAGAGACCGCTACACTAGACTTGTACACGTGTCGCGCAGTAAATGATTAGCCATCAACTTCCTTCGACCAATAGTCGAATACTACCGTCCCATACAATTCATTCATCAAAAACTATGCTCATCTCATGCTTGGTACTTTGCAGGTTAAACTGTAGTTTACGTTGTTTAATTATTTTCATTATCGATATCCCGTAGTTTACGTTGTTTAATTAATAAACGCCTAAAATCATGAATATAACGCGCCATAAAACGCGCTATTCCAATATCTGAACATTCGCAACCGGAAGTAGCAATATAAACCGAAAACGCGAGAAGATGGAAGCTGGATTGACGAAAAAACGGTACTTTTTTATCCGACAACCAATTTCTTACATTCGATGACAAATATTTAGTGACGAAATAGAAGCGGGATTTTACGCATGAGGGTCGGTTATGGCTCAGGTTAGGCGTCGTGAGGGTCGGTTAGGGTTAGTTTTAGGGTTAGTGTAGTCATTCTGCTGAAAATGAAGCTGGATTGATGAAAAACGCTTGAGAAGTAGAACCTGGATAAAGGAATTTTATACATGAAATGGAAGCTGGGTTATTTTCTATAATGGCTCGGTAGTATTTCTATAATGGCTCGGTAGCAAGTAAACATTATGGCCGCCGCAGATAGATGCAGAATTAGAGCGGCCTGACATACGGCGATCGATAGATATCTCGTATCTGGCGGCCATGTGTTAAGGTGAATCGATTTTGTTGTGTTATTTAGCTTATTTTTAAGCATATTAATATTTATGAAAATACATATTTTCATGGTAGTTTTACTTACTTACTTTCGCGAAAACATTGGCCTATAGTTCGCCGTAGGTCGCAGAAATATTGGGCTATCGATCGCCGTATGTCAGGCCGCTCTAATTCTGCATCTATCTGCGGCGGCCATAATGTTTACTTGCTACCGAGCCATTATAGAAATACTACCGAGCCATTATAGAAAATAACCGGAAGCTGGATAAAGGCATATTTATAGTTGAAATGGAAGCTGGATTGAACCTGGCGATCCAGAAATTACTTGTATATCATTTATACACATGCAAATAATTTAACAACGTCACTTTTGGCCAAATAATTAAACAACGTAAACTACGGTTTAACCCTTTGCATTCTAAGTTCACGGTCCCCAGCAAACCTAACACCCAGTTGTCAAAAAGAACGGCAACCACGTAGGTCTATGTGAACACCTATAAACATTAATTTTTATCGTTTACAAAATCTCCATCCACCGAACACACACGACTAGGCCTAGCATTCAAACATTACATAAAGGTTATTAATCCTTTATATTGATCGCCTGCAGATATTATGAAATCACAGCATGTTCTTTTGATTTATTGCAATTTGAACTTTGATTTTTAGCGATAATGTAGGTTCTTGCGATTGCAATGTACATTATGTCCATTTTTAGACTGTACCGGAGTATAATCCGGTGTCTTCCCCCATTTTCTGCATGGAACAGCGTCGAGTATAATGCCATAGTTACATAGCACAATCAAAATTAATAGTACAATCAAAATTATTAAATGATGACAGTTAAATTGGACCAAATAACAAAAATTGGAGCAAAATGAAAAGAATGGAAATCATAATTTTTTTCGCATCAATTGTTCCTAGCTAGCTGGTGTCAAAACTGATGACGATGATCGTCAAATTCAGAGTTTAAATAAATTGTAGAAAGAAAATATCTTATTATCATAGAATACCTTAGCCATACATGTAACTGCTCGAACATGGACATAAAATTAATAGAATCGCTGTTCGACTGGGCCGTCACGACACCCGACTCCGATTCACACATGTTCATATTAATTAAACCTATTTCGGTGAACTGTAGTTGTTACGAATACAAACATTACAAAATCTAGGATTTAAACCTCTTAAAATCTGATATTACAGAGAATTAACTATAATCAGTTTGAACTCCAACTTTACCACTAATTAAAATCGTATGTCGCACTTGCACTTTATCTCAATTATTTGTTTAAATAACCACGCGACCCGGGTTAAATTGTCCTTGCTTAAACATTATATCGGGGTGGGTCCGTAGCTCAGTTGAGAGAGCGTTGGTCGATAAACTGAGTGTCATCCAAGCGACCCGGGTTCAAGCCTCGCACAGTCGCAAAGGGCAAAAATTTATTTGAATTTTCTGTTAGCTGATCGAAAGATAATAAACGAATATTAATTATTAAACCTTGAATCACGTGACCAAATCTAAAACCACGTGATCACGGCAAAGTCACGTGACCAAATATGAAGTCACGTGACCAAGTCACGTGACCGCGGTAAAGTCACGTGACCAGAAAAAGTCACGTGACCAGGCTGAAATCACGTGATCGTGGTAAATATCACGTGACCAAATCCAAAGTCACGTGACTAAACACGAGATCACGTGACCAAATTAAAGTCACGTGACCAAGGTGAAGTCACGTGATCGTGGTAATTATCACGTGACCAAATCCAAAGTCACGTGACTAAACACGAGATCACGTGACCAAACAGAAGTCACGTGACCAAATTAGTCACGTGACCAGGTTGAAGTCACGTGATCGTGGCAAATATCACGTGACCAAATACAAAGTCACGTGACTAAACACGAGATCACGTGACCAAACAGAAGTCACGTGACCAAATTAGTCACGTGACCAGGCTGAAGTCACGTGATCGTGGTAAATATCACGTGACCGAATCCAAGGTCACGTGACTAAACACCAGATCACGTGACCAGACTGAAGTCACGTGACCAGACTCAAGTCACGTGACAACACTGAGGTCACGTGATCGCAGTAAATGTCACGTGACCAAATCCAAAATCACGTGACCAAATATAGTCACGTGACCAAACACGAAGTCACGTGACCGATTAGAAAGTCACATGACCAAAAACGAAGTCACGTTACCAAATCCGAAGTCACGTGACCAAACCATGGTCACGTGATCGCGATAAATGTCACGTGACCAAATAGAAAAGTCACGTGGCAAAATAACTGGCTTTGTAAATAATTGTCAATAACACTCGTCTTCGCGCTTTTTAGTTCTGCGGTTTTGTTTGCTATTGGCACAAGTTATGTGAGGTACGGAATCTTACAGAATCCTCTGGCCGATGATGTTAAATGTCTAAAATCTCGAGAGGTTTTGATTGTATAAAATAATAATATAAAATCTTGAAATTACGATAACGTTAAGAAATAGGATGTTAAATGCTTAAAATCTCGAGAGGTTTTGATTGTATAAAATAATAATAACAATAATATAAAATCTTGAGATTACGATAACGTTAAGAAATATTCAAAATCCTCGGAGCACACTCTGAACGTACTCCGTCATTACTGGGAACGGGCGTGCATGTTGTGTCTTGCTTTTGTATCATTACAGACAGAACGAGGCACGTATCGTTTTTTGATTAAAATAACTATTTTATCCGAATTGAAAAATCGCGCAAAGACGAACTCTGTGTAAGTATTGATTTCGCAATTTATTGTAGTAGATGGCAAGAGCAAATTAATTGTCTTCAAAGTCTGAAATTGATGTTACACAGTTGGCTTGAGATTTGTGATGTTTATCTTGTGCATTAAGTTTTATTTCTTAAACAAAATATGCAACTGTTGACCGATTTCTTGGTTGTTTTCTGGAAGAGTATGGGCATAGAAACAGTCATGGTGTGAAGTATTTGTGAGATTTGTTCATAGTGATTGCCTGCTTGAACCCTAGTTAAGTAGTTAACTTTTGACTTATTTTTGATTTATTGCATATATGATGGAAAATAGAATATAATTTGATTGTGCTGAATTTGTTAACGCCTAGAACCAGAAAATGTGCTTAGGTGGCCCTAACCAGCGGGACTCTGCAGTCCCTTCTGGGTTTCCTTTTGTTGCCAATAACATTCATGTTTTATTTTTATGTGATGATATGTACCTTGTGTGCTTTTCTCTGGCTCAATAAAAAAAAAAAAATGATAGTTAGAAATCCCAAAATTAAACTGAAGGAATCGTTACAAAATTAAACTTAGGAATCGTTTTCCCGGAAAAACTCTTCTTTTAAATTGCAAACCAGGTTATTTTTTAGGTTGGTTGGTCGATAAATGAATACGACCACAGGGTTTGCGTGGGAACCTGGTGATCATCTGCCTTTTGGATTTGTTGAAAATAGAAATTCCATTTCAGTACTTTTGTTCCAAGCGCTGTGATAATGCAATAGAAATCAACTTGCGTATTATATCAATTCACTGTTTGTTGTTTTTGTGCCGTTAGAGTATAACTTGCAAGAGCCTGTAAATTGTAAAGCTTGTGTGAAAATAATTGAATTGTTATATCTTCGTAATTTCATTACGAGTGCGTTATTATGGTTGATTAACAGAATTGCTGTCTGCCGTCGATAGTTCTGAAGATGTGTTAAAATTGTGTTTTTGTCTGTTGGCTGCCATGCGCATGTATAATTATAATATATGACTTCTTAACGTTTCATTTCTGTTTTAGTAGCACGATGCCAACTCTAGTGCAAGGTTTCAGCGCTGAAGAGGAGAAAGCGCTGGAAGAGATGCGACAGAAGAGTCTGAAACAGTTGGAACTTCTTCGACTGAGGCAAGTGGAGTACAAAACGCGACACGTCGGCAGTTTCCAAGGCGCGGTTAAAGATGTCCGAAACACTCCTTCGTCTTTTGTTAAGCCATTCGATTTAAAAGCTGATACCCACAATGGAAATGCTTCCAAAAAGCATCCTCAGCAGTTGCCCAAAGCTAACAGATCTGGTATGACCAATAAGAATGGATATCTCTCAAACACAGCGAGAGAGTCTGACATTCACACCGTTGCTATAAGTACCGGTACTAGTGAGCAGAACGAACCCATTTATAAAAGACTGGAGAATATTTCACATTTCAGTCGATTCAGGCCAGCTGAGGAGCAGCCAGCCCCGCCTGCATCTGAAGAAGCCTTCTTCAGTCGAAATCACAGCATTAGGGACGCGATGGACGGCTCTCTGAAACAAGCGAAGCCGTTAAGTTCTGCGGGCGATGCAGACAACTTCTACAACCAAAGTTACGAAACGAAAAACACGTTGCACTACGACTTGCGGGCGCACGTCGGAGCAGGGGACTCGCAAGAAGACGAATTCTACCCAAAGTCCAGCTACTCTGACTTTGCGGATAGACCGAGAGGTGCAGACCGTGGAGATGTTTACGAAGACGATCTTGACGACGAGCCGGAACATCGTATGCAGTCGGAGCGGTCGGACTCTGACGGCGAATCTGCTCCGGACTTCATAACGATTTCCGATTCCCCGTTGGACAAGACGCTCGACGCTCGCAGCAAATTGGCTGCGATTTCGACGAATAGTCTGAAAAACGGTGAGTTCAACGAAACGCATTCTGCGCGCGATTTGGAATCCGATCTGAGGAATATTTTCACTGGAGATACTTGCTGCGGCCGTGACGCTCAGGGCTTAAGCCGTGTCGGAGAAGAATTCGTCGGCAGCATGTCGCCGCATCAGACGAGCTCGGCGGAGGGAACGCCGAAGTCGATTCTCCGTCATAGGAGGATGATCGACGACAACGTGAAGGTGGAATCGAAATACGAACACACTCCAACGACGTCAAGGTCAAGAAGACGAAGAGGTCTGAACTTCTCTTACTCCGACGTCATCGACTCCGATTCTGCCGTGCCACGGTCGAAATCGGTGAATTTTTCCGACTCCGTTGAAAACTCAGATCGGCAAGAGCAAGAAAACCGAGGCAATGTTGATCAGCGTACTTCGAAGTCAAAATCATCGGCATTAGAAATGGGTGTAAAAGTCTCCGACCATGGTGAGACAAAGTTGAAGTCTCTGCATTTGAGCAGACCTGCTTCAGATGCCGGTAAAAAACCATCACTGAGTTTTGACTCTTCGGACGAGACAAGAAATCTTCGTAAACGACCTCACTACGCAACTCCAACGGACGGGTCTTTCACAGAAGAGCGTGATTTGGATGAAAACAAGACCAGGAACGACCAGAAAGTTCAAAGCAGAACAGATAAGAGTGTAGTTCAAGCTGAGAGCGTAGGGGCACAGGACAAAGGGGTTTTGAAACACGCTGAACATCCGATTGGCCAGAATGGTGGTCAACCGGAGAAGGTTAGAGATGTCGTTCAGAAAAACCTGCTGATGCATTCTGGTAACGATCGAAAGCACGCCTCGATCGTCCGAGAGTTGGAGGGTCGACCAAAATCTGGCATTTTTGATGTCGACAACAAAGGAGCAGGAACTAAGGTAAAATATTTGTTGTAAAGTATAATAATTATGATTGTTTCATTGTCTGCTTTCATTGTTTGATCTTGGCATCACTGGAATTGGTGCCAACTGCGGTAACATTCAGGTGCAGTACTTGATAGACAGACCTTAAAGAATGTCTGCAACAAGATGGGAACGTGGTCTTGAGATTCTCTCTGTTGATACAGAGATTTTCTTCTTATGGTGACTACTAATAGATGAAAAATTTGATATGTGAACCGTATGTGTGTGTGTGTGTGTGTGTGTCTTTTAATGCATGCTTAATTGGCTAACTATTTTTTAGTGAATGTTCTTCTTATTATTATTACTACATTTAGATATTTTTGACCTCTTATAGTTGTTGATGTTGCTTTATTTAGAAACTGTCCATAATTATGTTGCGTATAATTATGCATGAGGTAGAAAACACGACTGTTTGCATTTGCAACATATGGATTGGCCCTTGACCCAACTTAATCTGTCTTCGGCTAGTTAGCGCAGAGAGCGCCTCTGAGTAGATTTCTTGAAGAGGCGCTATATAAATACTCTACATATAAAATAATAAATAAACTAGTATTATGTTCCACAGAGGAGTGGCAACGACAGGTCTCGTTCAAAGTCCTACGTGGATCATCCATCCACGAGGGAATTTTCCCGACTGATGGATGACCGGCAGGGAAGGACTCTCCTCGGATACGACTGGATCGCTGGTCTCCTTGACAACGACGACGTCCGGGATTTGGGTGGACAGCCGGATGATCTGTTCGAGGAAGTGAAGGAATTCCGACGACAGAACAAACATGAATGCACCAGCACTTCACATGTCTTGTGAGTTTGAATTAAATATTTATTATGTCTAGTCTAATACAGATCTATCTACGGAATTTATATAGCGCCACTGAAAGATAACTATTCAGAAGCACTCCCGACCCAGACACGGCTAAAGAGAAGGTCTTGAGTAGTTTATAAAAAGAGTTGGACAAGTTCTGTGGAAGGAAACGCAGGCCAAAGGGAAGGAACAGAGGGACCCACAATTGAGGAAGGTCTACTCTGTCTGTGGTTACTATGGTATTAGTAAAAACTGTAATGTAATAAATTTACTAGATGTTTGAGTAGTTGATTGTATTATTTAAATTATAGTAGGGAGTTATCTTGTTAATCAAAGTATAGTAGAGTATTGTTAGCATATTGCAATTTAAAATTTATTTGCTCAATTCCTACGGCAATGTGGTTATAATCAACAAGAAATCGGTCGATGTAGAGTTAAATCGTAATCATTTGAACGGATCAAAATCAGATAGATCGAACAAAACTTTTCACTTTTATTGCAAGTTAAAGTTTTGCTTGTCAACATGATGATGATTTTCAATACAGTTTGTTTATTACTAGAAATTCTTTTGTGGATTTTTCTTATAGTCATGGTGGTAAATTGCATTTGTTTTTGTTAGGAGAAAGAACTAATATACGAAGTTGAGTGGAGAAAAAGTAATTAAACTTGACTGTTTTTTATTTCTCAGGAATGATGTTGATCTTGGCCGCCCTATTACTCCTGAAGTTCAGAATCCTATGCACACCTGTTAGTTCTGTTTGCATTCAATGTACATTGTACACTAAAGTTTTATTTTTCAATTGCATTGAAAGTACATTGTACACTAAAGTTTTATGTTTCAATTGCATTGAAAGTACATTGTACACTAAAGTTTTATTTTTCGATTCTTTGAAAGTAAACGAAAGTTTTATTTTTCAACTGATAAGCTGCTGATATGTCTGTTGATCTATTTAGGTTCCTTTACTTTCTTGTATTCATGTAACATAACCAGAAATTAATACAGCATACATGTATTATGTATCGATTTCTCTCCATACACATAACGTGTTATTTGAATGTTTCTGAAGGCATACACGGGTACAGCGTGAACGAACGCCTTTTCACGGAACCAGTCAACGTGGATGTCAAGGGAACCAGCTTCTGCCCGGTTTGCTTGTCATCTAAAAGAGACCCTTCCCAGGATTCACCGGGATTCGTACGGTCAGTCAAATTGGGGTCCATAATACTACTTGGTACTTATAACATCAGCAATATTGCGCTTAACAGTATGGGTAGGACGCCTTGCATGCTTGCTGACAGTTAAATTCGACTCCTGTAATAACTTGTGATCATCCGTCATACTATGAATAATTGTAGATCTTTCTGCGTTGTGTCAGTTTGAAATTAATTTTTAAAAACGAAGATTATATATCACAGGTGTAATTTAAAACAGTGAAACGAGACAAAACTTGCCAAAGCCGAGTTAGTTCTAGACAGTTCATTACTTAAACTATACGAAAACAATGAATGGCTGTTTTCTTTTGTCTGTCTTTCCAGAGTGAGTATTCCACGGTCAACGCTAGAGAGTCCGTACAAAATCAAACCGCACAGACGACGAAGTTTTGACCCAATCGATTCGTGTGCTTTGTCACAGGTGACCTAATCAGTTGTTCTTTGTTAAATTAACTCTTTACCGACCAAAGTGTAGTATATAAATGGGACAAATTATATACCCTTGGTCGGCAAGCGGTTAACAGGGCTCTCTATTATTGATGTATTGTTTCTTGAACAAAAGGCGGTACTTCATAAATGCTGAAATTTATATTGATTAGCAGGTGAGTTAGTAAGATGTTTGAGGTGTGTGTCGGATTGATTTTTACGGTAGCTTCTGACGGAGAGCGATATAATTAAATGACGTAAAAGGCCGTATCATCTGGTTTGGATTTTTTTCGGGAATGGATGCATCAGCCAACATTGATGATCACAGCCATGCTGTTATGATCGGCAGCCAGCGGCCTGAAGCCAAATGTCAATTACTACATTCATGGCCACAGCAGAGGCGTTCGTTCTCTGTGGTTGGTCCAACAATCTGGAATGGACTTCCCTTGACTTTGCGACACCTCCCAAGCTGTTCTCAATTTCACAAACTGTTGAAGACTGTTTTTTTCGCTTGATCTCGGCCGGGAGCGCCTCTGAGTAGGTACCTTGAAGGGGCGCTATATAAATTTTGATTGATTGATTGATTGACAATTGTATTATGCTGGCTCACGATATAATTGAGTTGAACATTTGATTGTAGCACTGCCTGGCTGGATACGAATGTTCTAGACCGTCGAGTATTGCAACTGCCACGAATCTTGACCTCAAGCACGCTGCACACGGCATCAAGTCTCAACTGATCACGGTTAGTTTTCAACTTCATGTGGGTAATCTAGATGCGGAAATGTTGCCACAAGAAAATTCCAAAGTAATATTCACCGAAGCAGTCGTTATTTAAATAAAATTCCAAAGTTATATATTTACCACTGTAAAATTCGGGATATTCACACAAGTTGTTGCTACAAGAAACTTGCAATGTAATATTCACAAAGCTGGTTAATTCCACAATAATATTGCACAGTGATATTCGCAAAATTGTTGCCAAGAACTACTCAGGGACCATCACTGAAGTCTTGGGTCATTTGATTGTGGCTCTTAACCCTTTAACTACTAGCATGTACTAAAATGCATGCAAAGCTTATGCAGCTGGTCGTTAAAGGGTTAAGAAATGCATAAAAAGAATACTTCACATATGCTGAGCGCCTCTGAGTAGCAAACTCGATAGGACTCCATCCATATAAATTTTGATTATCATATTTTCCTTTTATTTAGACTGAAGAGGAAGCAAGAAAAATTGCCGACTCAGTGAGCAAGACTTTTCAGCGCAGTCTGCCGCGGCCACTGCTCTTACCAAACGTAGGCATAACGCGTATTGGACAAGAAATGAATTCAGGAGACACAATGACCTTGCAGTCCGTGTCATCGCAGCCGAGTCTAAGCATGTCAACGTCATCGACTCGAGACTCAAGGTCGGTTACCGATGACCTTCTGAACACGTCGCACAGCTTCCGATATCAACTGCAGAGCCTGGAAAAGGAACGTGGAATTGGTGGAATAGGTGCTCAGCCGAACAGCACGGCTTTTCCTCTGTACTAGCCGCAAGTGTAGGGACGACGTGGAAAATGAAGCATTGACCGTGTAGTTTAAGGAAAGGACCAGATCTACTGATTATTTATATTTTGATTTTAACTTTAGGCTGTTCGTTGATACTGTATAATTATATGATTTATTATTGTGGAATCTTCCATATTTTTAAACAAAATTGTTGGTGCCGTTGAATTGATTCTTAAGTCCATTTTTCCCACTTCTGCAAAATCAGGGCAATATTGTCTTACATACATGAGGAAATAAAAAACAACTGCTTCTACTGGTGACAGTGAATTGTTTCATGATTCTCATCCAAAATAATCATTATTTTTAGCCAAAAAAATACACAATAAAACTATGCACACTTGATGGAACACGAATCAAATATCTATCAACTACACCAAAACAAACGTTTTGAGCATTTTCCCAAACAATGACTTACACACACATGAGTAAATAAAAAAATCAGCTGCTTCTACTGGTTGCAGTGCTCTGTTTCATGATTTTCATCCAAAATAATCATTTTTAGTACAATTAAACAAAATAAAACTGCACACTTGATGGAACAAGAATAAAATATCTATCAAATACACCAAAACAAACGTTTCAAACATTTTCCAAAAAAAGAAGTGAACCTTTCGACCTATTCACAATTTAACTGCTTTTAACGAGAATAACGTGGACCTTCAAAAACTTTCCACTTCTAACTAATGTCATCAACCCTCTGATTCTTTAGGGTTTAGCAAAATAATCCAAATGAATACACAAATATATAGCAATTCTTTAGCAGTGTTACAGACCCACTGTCAGATCGTACAAATTAGTTTTCAGCCTTCGACAAAATGCAGGCAGAAGAAGAGATGAGATTTCTGAATTCAATTAATAACCTATTTCAAAGCGACAGTATAACCAAGTACGGTACTGCAAAGCTCCAGCTTTACAATTCTACAAAGCAGAGTTCAAAATTGAGGACTAACAAAATTGCCCCATGAACATTATCAAACAAGTAAATAACCTGCTATGACAGAGCAAACGCAACTGCAGTTCTATACGTATATTACATACTGATACATCTTTTAAATGACCCATTTCCTACCGTAGTTTCCTACGTAGGATCTTTCTGTAGGTTCTTGGCTTTCAATTACTAGGGTTGTGCCTTGAGCATGAAAACAGTGGTGCTTCAGAATCAGAAGTTCTTAGATTACGATCATGTACACGAGAACTAACATTAAAAAAATTGTCTTTTGGGTCATACCCAAGAACTGCATAATAACGATATATCAAGCATCTTAGCTTCACAGCACATGATTATGTTACAAAGACGTTGTCCAAATTTTAAAATAGATCATGATGATTCAACCGCAAATACGTAATAACTGGCACATGATTATGTTACAAAGACATTGTCTAAAGCTAAAAACATATCCATGATTCAAACGCAAATACAGTATAAAAATCTGCTATGAAAGTGTGACATAATCGGGGGAGGGGTGGAGTACACATGATTATAATAACATGCAAAGCTAACTTTTGGGTTTTTGGTGAATGGTAATACCCCGGCACGAAAAGCAGAAAATCAACAAAGATGCAGGATCGAAATCTCGATACCCTCTTAAAAATAGTCCACTCAGCCTTCCATTCACCAGGTGGCATTGGTTAAAAACGAGCAGTGTGACAAATGGATGCCTTGCATGGCTGCCTTACAGTCGAATTGGACTCCTTTAACGTTATCATCATCATTCATACTATGACCTGTAATAATAATAATAGTAATTGCAGTTTTACGTTAAAAAAATGAAGAGTATTATTATATTGGTAGTTCACATTCAAGCACACACACACATGTTCACAAATGCATTTTGCCACCAAGCACTTTGAGTTACAGTGCTCACTCAACATTTGTTGCACTATCTAAACTCTGCAAATGCTGAACACATGGGGAGTTTTTCTGCCCATGCAGAGTAAACCCCGAGCAGCAAAAAAACCCGGCTGGAACACACATACAACTCCATCACACGATGAATGGATCCACCATCTTCTCACGCAGCGACGAGTACAGCCCGATGTGCGTGAAAGTGTTGGGCTGAACAAGGTAAGCCTTCATTCCCCTCTCCACCAAAAGATTATCCAAACCGGAATCTTTTCCAAAATTATTACTACACGTAACAGTCTCAAGGTACGAAACAACCTGCCTCGCGCTGTCCGCGGGAAACAGCATCGCAGGCGTGCAGCAGCTCGGAGCGGGAGTAAACGAGTGAAGGTAAGGAGAAAGGATCATTCGCATATTGTTAAAATTGGGCCTGCCAATTGCGGCAACGAGGAGAAAACTGTAGACAAAAATACAGACGCATGCGGAAACCGTGCAAGGTTTCGCGTCGTCCGATTTACGAAACGACGCGTAGAGATACGTCAGCGTTAGCCCGATTATCGTCGTCAACGAAATGAGTTCTGGAATTCGTTCCCTCTCCAAGCTCCAGAAATCGAGCAGCCAGTCGGGGTGGAAGAACTTAACGTAGGCGATGCGCTCGTGCTGTGGGGAAAACTCTCCGTGCAGGAACCTTCTGCCGAGGTGCATCGTGAGGGTGTAGTCGAGCACGTGAAAGAAGTCCGATGTCGGAAGGGCGTCGTCCTCGACGAGCATCACGAAGTCCGGACTGTTGTCCAGCGATCGGTTGAGACAGAACACGTAGTCCTGCTTCTCTTTTTCGAGCGGGTGGACCATCGAGAAATGCATCTTGTTGAAACGAGTGAACGTCGGAACGAACCGCGAGATGTTGATCGCCTCTTCGTACGTATCCGGATCGTGATCGACATTACAGATGCTCAGCGAGACTTGGTGGGAAAATCCCTCGGACTCGATCGCGTGCAGCAGCATGAGGAACTTCCAGACGACCTGCGAGAGATACTTCGGCTCGTAGTCGTCGACTTTGTGCCGATTCCTCGAGACGGTGATGATGGTGAGAGCGATGCTAAGCGCATCGTCTGTTTTAACGTCGTTGAAATGCTGCAGCATCTGATGAAGCTTCGTCTGGTCGAGCATCTCGAAATAGCGCTGCGCCTCCTCGAGTCGCCGCGAGTTCTCCGCGAGTAGAAACCGCGTTTTCGCGTCTCCGTCGTATCTCAGATTGCAGACGGAGTTTCGAAGCAGAAAGCATAGCGCTGGAAAAATGACTACGAACGTGATTATGTAGAGCGCCACGAACCTCCGGTTAATTCTGTGTCTTGCGTGAGCCAAACATAGAAATACTTTCTTCACGACGTGGTGCCACACGAACCCGCAGAATCCAAATGGAAAGCAACATCTGCAGAGTTTCATTCTTGTCCGTCAGATCTTCCCAACACACGGAATAATTTATACACGGATGAATCTGAGGACTGAAAACTGAGGCCAAAACACACACAGGCCACCCCTACTCAGGCATAGCCAGTCTCAAGCAGATC
This sequence comes from Lumbricus rubellus, assembly GCA_945859605.1. Classification (NCBI taxonomy): domain Eukaryota; kingdom Metazoa; phylum Annelida; class Clitellata; order Crassiclitellata; family Lumbricidae; genus Lumbricus; species Lumbricus rubellus. Next base: position 7,988,952 of record OX243828.1, read on the forward strand.
CGATAAAGGAGGTCGCTGATGTACGCGGTGCTGGCGGTCATGAGAACTACTATGCTACACACACAGCCTTGATACTCTGAAACATATGTAACATTAATTATGTAATGTAAAATATATAAAACATAATATAAACATGTAATGAATCATATGTAACAAGTGATATATGACAATTTTTGAAATTTCTCATCATCAAACAGATTGGTCTACAAAGGGTATGGCTATTTTTCAGCTCAACGTCAGTCTGGATTCGAGCAAGAAACACACTTTAGATAGCTTCACAGCCCTACGTTACAATGCAGTACCAAAAATGCAGAAACGTAAAAGTAAATCTAAAAACAAAAGACTTTGAACAATAATGCAATCAAAAGTGTAACTTAAAAGTCACTGTCAAAAGTACTTTATGAACATACAGTGGAAAGCTCACTTTAAACTTTGTTTCTAACATTAAATATGATCTATAAAATATCACATTCATTCATTCATTATATGCACTTATATACGCGACTCTTCAAATGGGGTTACTCAGAGGTGTTCCCAACCTCAACGCGGCCAAATAAAACTGTCTTAAGATGAGAGAGGATTTTTACAAAGAGAGCGGAGGGTCAGAGGAAGACCATTCCAGGTAGAAGGTCCTACCACCGAAAAAGCACGGTTTTGCATAGTGGAAGTACGAGCAAATTGCACTGAGAGCTCCCTTCGTTCGACTGAACAGATTCAGTCAAACGATGGAAGCGGAAATGGTGAGTGGGAGCCAGTGGAGATCGACACGCATGCATTTGTTATGTAAATAAGATGTGTAATATTCCTGACCTCCGATTATCGTCCAAAACACTTGTCCAATAACGCCAAATAGGGAATCTCCAGCACTCCCGTGTAGAAGCCAATAGAATAGCAGGGTGGTGTCGCAATATCACAGAATAGTTAATTTCTCGTGAACTGGTTCATCTCAGGTTTGTTATGGCTCGTTTTACGACGTGGGTGTAGCCTGTTAGTAGGCCTGAGCTGAGCTCCCCAGATTACATAATATCGACACGCAGATTCCAAATTACGCTAGCAAGAGCCTTTTACTCAGGTTCTGACATTGTATGGTAATGAAAACTTCGTTATTTGTAAAGGTCATAGTAATATTTACAGTTTTAAGAATTTATTATTATTCGAGCATAGTTTCAACACAGTAATCGAACGAGAAACAGTTTTTTAAATAAAAATTATTAGTAAAATAAAGACTTCCCTCTTGAAATCTTTAAGCACGGTTGACCGGTTTAACTAAACCGGAAGTGCAACCATCAAGTATCTATGCATAGAGATTGATCTCGGTTACCGGAAGACCGGTTATCCACGGTCAAACGACGGAAATGGCAGCGCCGCTAAGGTCGGAAGATGAACTTGGTCGTAAATGGGATAGGTGTCTATCTGACACCGCCATAAAAACAGGCAAGTGTCAGCATGTGTCACTGTATGTACACGGGGAGTCCAGCGTAACATTTTTGACTGAGGGTGTTTATTTTTTCGTTTTGCCTGTGTGTTTACTTACACTTTAAGCCGCCCCTGTAGATATGTTGAACTGTCATACGTACACAACTTATTAATTCTAAAATCTCTTATGTGAATGTGCATTCATCTCGCTAAATTGTAAATTTGTGTAGCGGCATCAGCGGCTTTTATGAATTCCGTGGCACGTAATCATAGTCTCCAGGCTTCTGAAGCGCCTTCTCGAAAGCCAAGCGCAGACCTCCATCTTATTCACCAGCGCTGCTTTAAGTTATAAAGGTTGTCCAAAGGGTAATCCAAAGGAGGTCCGAGTCCGGTCTCCAGACGGTCAGTAAATGTTAAGGCTAATGTCTCTCCGGTCGAGATTCGGAAGGTGAATGATTAGGTTACTTGGGTTGAGGGGTTGCTTCTTACTTGTAACAAAAATTGAAAATGCAATGCTGTCTGCATAATTATGGTGTTTTGCTTAGGTACGAGAATGTATCAATTATTCTAAGTGTAACGTGAAACATGACATTGTTGATTTTAAATATTATTTTTATTTGCAGCTAGCGGGATCGGTCTTGGAATAGTCTTTTCTGTGATTTTCTTTAAAAGTGAGTTGTTCATTAAAATTCGTATTTTTATAAGTGCTTAATAAATGCCCACAGAAATTCTCTTTACAGTTAATGTAGTTTTTACTAGCAGAACTGTTTGATGGTCTAGAAAAGTGTTGACCATCTTTTCTGCATCATGTAATGTCAGTATGCCATGTTTCAAGCTGTTTTGTGTGCTCTGTTAGCATTTTAGCAGGTCTACTGATATATGTAACTTGCGGAGATTTATGCCGAAGCGGAGACCAATTGCGAGTGAAGGACCTGCCCAAGGTCCCTACATGGCGGCCTGAGGTGAATTCCAAACTGAACCCTCCAGCTGCAAGGCAACGAACATACCCACTACACCACCGTGCCCCACAAATTAATTAAGCGAATATTGTTACTGACTAATCAAGATATTAATGGATTTACCACTTACATAGATGAACAGTTTTGAACACCATGTGCAGAATAACATAAAAAGTTAACCCTTTACCCATTAATTTTTGACTTTTTAAGCCCGTTTTCAGCGGATATTCTTGGGGCAAACGGGTAACAGGTTAAATTTTATTCCGAACAGGGAGGCCGTGGCCGGTGGCTTTCGGAGCGGGTGTGGGCCTCGGAATGGGATACGCCAACTGCCAACACGACTTCATTCAACCGCAGTTGTTTCACGGACAACTCAAGAAGGTATTTTCCTGTTTTCAAGCCACATAATTCTTTTAACCAGAACTAACTATTTACGGTTCATCTATAATTGATTGGAACTAACCAAGGACTTCAAATCAGTAAATCCTATTCAAAATGCTGTTCTCACAAACTGCAAATACAGTACAATGTGAATGTAAAGTAAACCTGATCAATTTCTCAGCATCACAGAAAGGAAACTTCATAAATAAAATCTGCCATAGCCAGGTTGTTCCATTTCTGTACTGAGTCAGATGGTTCTGGCTTAATGAAAAGAATACTAGATTCCCAATTCATGTATAAATTAACAATGTTTTATTGCTCCTGAAACCACTACAGGATCAAGCCAAATCTGACTGGAAAAGTATAACAGGAACCAGGCAGAAAGCCACTACTTCAAGTTGATCAGCTTTTTACTATTTGTTGTTTCAAGATTAAGTGATTAAAAACTTGATCGTTAATGAGAGGAGCAGTGATAATAAACATGTGTTTTAGTGATAATAAACGATGTGTTTTTAGTGATAAACAATGTGTTTTTTAGTGATAATAAACTGTGTGTTTTTAATGATTACAAATGATTTTTTAGTGATGAAAAACTATGTGTTTTTTAGTGATGGAAAACTATGTGTTTTTTAGTGATGAAAAACTATGTGTTTTAGTGATAAAAAACTGTTTGTTTTTGGTTGTAGATTGAAAAGCCAAAGGAGGCGCAGTAACGAACCTGCCTGTTGCAGTTCTGCTTTTTATGTACAGACGATGGAGTTCTTAATATTGTCTTTGTCTCATTTATCGAATGATTTTGTCTGTAGTAGGACGTTGATCAAGTTTTGGCATTAGTGTTGCCATTATGTCTAACAACAATTCAGTCCTAACTACCGGTCGATTCGTGGATTCAAGGAAAGTCTATTTATATTTCGAGTCACTAATTTGAGAGCTCACATTACCATCTCATCCTGTTGAATCAAATAGATGGCTGTTCAATGTACTTGTGGATTGGTGTTGGCTTCTAGCACTGACCATGTGATTTGAATAATGATAATAGCACTTTCTTTCTTCCGAGTTCCTATCAGTGTTGATTGGTGTACTCGTGGCGTTTCGTAAATCGTTCCGGAAATAAAACTGAAAAATAATGGCATATCAGTTAATATTATTTATCTCAACAGTGCGATTAAAGGTTGGTTGGGTGCCATGGGAGGCGAATTGATGCAGAATTACACATTCTAAGGATTGCTTACTGATGCTTTTAGTTTGTTTTTTGGGGTGGGAAGCCTTGGAAGTGTTTTAAAATTCATTTATTACTACCTACAAGAGTTTTCTGGCTGCTTGAGTGTCCCTGTGTTTCAGTTTCATGATCTACAACTATACATAATTTCAAGTTTTCTGTGGTGGGCCCAGTGGTCTGGAGTGGACTTCAGGAGCTAAAGCGTGCTCATACTGAGGCATTTATGAAAATTCAGTTCAGAGCTGTTTCTTTTCTTCTTTCTTCTGGTTCTCTGCCCCTAGGCAGGTTCGGCTGTCCAATGTCGCCACTCTTCCCTCCGCTGGGCCTTCTCCTTTAGTCTTTGGTAACCGATCCTCTTCATCAGCGTGTCCAGCAACATCTGTCGTGGTCTTCCTCTTGTTCGTTTCCCCTCCATTTTTCCTTCTATCACCGTTGTATGTAGTAGCTTCATTTGACATTTTACTCGGGATTCGTCTAGTTTCTTTTATTACTACCTACGAGAGTTTTCTGGCTGCTTGAGTGTCCCTGTGTTTCAGTGTTCAGTGTTTCAGCATTGTGGTGATAAATCCTTTTCTGTTTCTTTTGCCATTCTATAAATGAATGCTGAAAATTGTGCAAAACTGAAATCATAAAAAATTATCACGGCTAAATATCAATGAGTTGTGTCCTACTTAAATCAGCTTCTGGACTAAGCAAACATTTTTTTCTTATTACTCCACTTGTAAATGCCAATGGGACATAAAGCATAGTTAAAAATAAATACCGTACATTGAAGTAATAATTGGTGTTACAAGGTGTAAATTAAATAAGCTGAATAAAATTACTCAAATATTAGCGTCAGGCAAGTCATCTATACAGCACTGCGTGATAGGCCTATCTCTGTGAGCGAGGCCTAGGGGAGCAACCAACGACCTGGGAGCAACCAGTTACTTGCTATGGAGAGAACAGATGTCATTTAATTAGACGCTTGGAGTCGCTGAATATAGCAGCTAAGAGAGTTTCATCTGCCTTAGCACTCGGGAAGTAAAATGTTGGAGCACTAGGCCTAGTTGCCAAAACCTCTAGCGAATTTTCCAAATAGGCTAATAACGGATAGATGACTCCTCCGAAGCTCTGACCTTCGTTTGAAAAGTCCCACATGATGATGATGATGAATACGGCATTCCCGCGACTGTGGGGGAACAACGTGGAATCGATTGACAGCTCGAGATTTTCAAACCCACAATAATAGCTAAAAATAGAAACAGTCAGTTTAGTCCACTTTTCATTTCCTTCTTCATGTAATAAATTGCGGTCTGTCAACTTAATGTCTTGAATAATGAAATTATTTCACTGCAGCAATAGACTTTTCGCGTACTTACTTATTTTCTTGCACATAGGCAAGGTGAAGGTCTTCTGCCTCCCACGTCCGTCTTTCAATTGGTCTGTGTCCGTCTGTTTGTATCTTTGTCTCTTTCTACGTATCTCTTCTTGTCTCTCTTTCTGTTATCAGCCCTACCAGATCAGCGAACTGTGTTATGTTCATGATTGTTTATCACGTGCGTGCTTATTATTACCATCAAAACATTCAAACTTGGTCGTCGAAAGCTTCAAGTTTCGATTCTTTAAGTCACTTTTAAGGGTATTATTGTCAAGTATAATTCGTGACACGACTCTCTAAATCGCTGGATCGTCGTTTTTTGTTGTAACAATTTTACGTTGTTAAAGGTTTGACCTGTTGTTTAAACTTTGTTTACAATTATTACGATTCTTCGGTGTGAATTAGAGGATAGTAATTCGATTATTTCAAGCCCTACGGCGATCCTGGCCAGTGTCCACCACATGGGTCCGTCATAATGCTATGATCTAGTAGTTTTTTATCGTCATAAAGTATCTATACTGTGGTCATACTGAAGCTGATAAGACCCTCTTCGCTCTAAATTCCGTTTTTTTTTCAGTAGGCCTACCATCAACATCATTACCAATCGCCCACCATCATTTGCCTCAGGCCTCTGTATCCATCACCTCTGGAGCATCCCACTGAAAACTGAAGTCTTGCGACTTCAAGAAGTAAGAGCTACTTTGCCCCTTTCAAACTATGAAATAAACCGACTCTTACCTTAAATAATCTGATTCCTGTGATTTCATGTTTTTGGGGTGCTGTAGAAACCTCGAGATTACGATCACCTACAGCTTAAACTTCCACGGGGTTGCTTCATCTTTCTGGAATCTCTGTAAAGAACTCTTGGTCTTTCGTTGCCCCTCTTTCGCAAGCATTTGAAAACCTTTTTTCTCTCAGTTTAGTGCTGTCAGGTCGTGAGCGCCTCTGCTGTATCTTTCTTGAAGTGGCGCTATATAAATTTATGGTTACAATTACTGTAGTTTTTTTACAGATATGAACGCAGTCGTTGCACTGTGTCACTTCTGTGAGATTCACGGTCCAGCGGTTCTCTTCTGCACTCGAGCGTTCGCCGAGCCGGAACATGATACAGAGAGTAGTGATGCGGACTCACGGGACGGTCCTGACTCCGGTCCTAGTAGCTGGTACTGCTCAACAGACTACACTACGTCTTCGAACACCACAGACTCGATCTCTGCTCCTGCCAGTCCAGCTGTAGATAAACCGAAAATTCCTGCACTTTGTGAGGTCTGACTGTTCAAAGTGAACTCTTTTCTGTATAGAATAAATTGGATTGATTATTCATTTTTGGTTATTCATTTGTATTTAAAAGTATATGCTGCCTAATGTGTGGCATGTTTTAGTCAGAGTGGCCACTCTCAGAAACTTTAATCCACATTGGGAAACTTTAATCCACATAAGTTGCTTTAGATCTGCTGGATTTCTATGCGGTGACGCCTTGTGGGGTTCGTGAAATGTGCTCTATTTAATAAGCAAGATGCATACTCATTGTACATTAGTTGTTTATTCCATTCTAAGACAGTTAAAAATACTATTTGAAAATGTAGAGAGATCATGCGTCATCACTTGAAATGGGATTGACTTTGATTCTCTACCCTGCGTGTTCCTCCCTCCATTCATCCCTCCTTGTGTTTGTTCCCCCTACCTCCATCTATCCATCCATTCGCTCCTACGCTCAGCCATCTGTCCATTTGTGTCCATTGTATAAGATTTTCATTTGATCCTTATGATGTTTCATTTCATCTATTACATTACATTGCATTTATTACATTACAGTCATTTATTACATTCATTTATTACATTATATTGGATTTATTATGTTACATTGCGTCAGGTATGTAATCTGATGCGACAATGCATGATTATGACAAGCCATATTTTCATAACCGTATTATTTGCTGATGGTCATAGGCTTGTAGGTCATTTGAAACTGGTCACTCAGGTTTCATCAGCAATGATGAGGAGTCACAAGTGAGTTACATCAGCAGCCAATACCCGCATCAACCAGACGTCTACTGCATCATTCGACAGGCATGTGTGCGCAGTCTCAGCGGAGAGGTCAGCAATTGTCATGTGACTTTGTTAACGAATTGGGTTTTACTGAGCTGTGTCTTGATTGAGTTTCTTTTGTTGGAAGCAACTGACACTGTACTGACGAGCTGTATTGGTGTCTCAGTTGCATTTAGTAAATTCTCATCGTTAAAGGGTTAAAAATAATAACATATTGTTTATTGAAACAATCCGGTTGACAGACAACAACCGGTTGCAGTGTACATTTATGCAACTGCAGTAGACAGATTTACCAAAAGCATGCATTTTCTGCCATTTGACAAACTGTTTTGAAATTTTATTGTCTGAGTGTTCATTATTAATTTTTGCTGATTTTTACAAGTTGTTAGCACATATTGAGTTTTACAGAAATAGTCTTTAACTTTACATTCAGTCATTCATTCAATCATTCAGGTATTCAATTAGCACCTTTTCAAGGAAACTACTCAGTGGTGCTCCCGACTCCAGCACGACAGAAAAGAGCAATTTCAGTTGCTCATAATTATAATTCTTATTGTGTTTCTTGTTTCTAAGGTTTGCACTGGGCGCGATTGTCCGATCTTCTTCGGCGATGACCAAGGCATTCACGTCTTAAGCCAGAACTTCTTCCTCAAAGACAATAACTACTCGCGCGGCTTTCAACGCAACTACAGCATAATCGTCGTCATGACCGACAAGATCTTCCTGCTGAACTCTTGGCCATTCCTTACGAAACACATGCGTCACATTATCGATCATCTCAAGGCAAAGGCGGATGTGATTTACTGCAAGGAATCTCTGCCCATAAGGGAACAGAGGCCTGTTCCTTTCGGGAATCAAAGACAGAGGTTGTTGGCCCGATCTAGCTCGAAACCCCCCCGATCGCTGAAAGACTTGACGGGCGATAAGCATATATTCCAGTGGCTTCATAAGGCGTTCACGTGGCTTCTAAAGGCCGGTAGCAACCGGTTGATTGAGCGGATGGTGGAGGGACCACCCACGGAGGAATCGGTGGTTGATATGGAAAAGCAGGAAGGTTTGTTCTAGAGCTTCTCCTTTTGTTGCTCCTTTCTCTCTCTGGTGTCTTTCGTCACCTTTCTCTTGTCTCAAATTCTGCCTTTTTATTGGGGCCGTTCACACTGGGAGTTGGTGCTTAATGTGCGGAAATGGAAGTGCTTGGACGCTCCTTACCTTTCCAAAAGAAGTGCCAGGATGCCCCTTGCATTTCCAGACTGTGCTGGCCAAAGAGTGGCAGGAGGGCGTTCAGATTTTAAGATAAGTGCATGGACGCCGTCCATGACCGTCCTGCCACACTTTAAGCCCTGCTGGGAGTGCTTCTGAAAGGCTTTTGCTAAGAGAATCGCTTTACAAATGGTCATGCGATACAAAACAATGTGGGTCTATGGATTATCGTCGTTCGTGACTCTTGTTCTTAGTGCATGTCTTTACTTGCTGATGACATTTCTTATCTTAATGACGTTTAACATCATTTAGATTGGCACAAGCTTTGCTTTTGTGACATTTAAGTAAAAGATACAGCTGTAGTACCCGGTACTTGTCCAGATACAGACAAACACACTTCAAGGTGTGATTAGACGCTATATCATCACTTACAATGACTGATACAGGTCTGGTCTACAGATACATGCTTCATTGTGTGATTAGACGCTATATCATCGCTTACAATGTTGCATTTCGTTTTCAAATGTGCCAACAGAAACTGAAGAGGGTTTTGTGAAGCTGTTTTTTCGTGACGAAGTTCGCAAGGAATGTCCGTCGTCGGCACCGCACAGTGACAGCGAAGAGATGGACAAACCTTCCGCCACTTTCACACATCCACGCAAATTGCTCAAGGTTTCTAATTGAAGATGTGTCATCATAGTGCAGCTAATTCTGTTGCTACATTTCTGATAATTTGCACACTTCCGATGATGGATATTAGATTATTCTAATTTAATCGATTAATTGAAGTTGAATTTTGAGATTAATCAATTGTTTTAAAAAATTTGTGGTGCCTCTTTAATTGTGTAATAATAATCTATGTATTGCCCAATTTGAATTGCTAATACCATGTAATAGAAACAGAGATTAGTTTTAAGGCTTAAGCTTTTCTGTTGAAATCATGAAATCGTACCAAAGAGGAACTGCCAGTTCATAAACACAGTTTGCTAATTAATCAAAGATATTTAGGGTTTATAATTTAACGAAGAACATTTCCGTCTCAGCACATACGCACATGTTGTACGTTAAAAATTGTACGTTAAAAATTGTACGTTTAAAATTGTACGTTCAGATTTGTACGTTCAAAATTGTACGTTAAAAATTGTACGTTCAAAATTGTACGTTTAAAATTTGCTAAACTGAAATCAAATTGTAGAACAACTCATTCTAGTCTTGAGTTTCATAAACTTATCATCTTGTTCAGATGTGTTCACCGTTATTTTAAAATTTCAGGTTCTTGGCTACGGTCCATTTCACGAGCTCGTTCACCACGTTGTTATTGGTCATCAAGTTATCGTTAGATCACGAAGCCGCAAACTTGTGCACTCTGCAATCGATTGCCTTAAAGTGAGTTGCGATCAGTGCAGGGAAAAAATTGTTATTACTCAGAAACATAACATACCAATGGTTTGGAATGTGGAGACTGGGTTTTTATAGTGACTTGTCTGCATTTGAATATCCAAATTAAGTGGACTTGAATTGCAGATTTTATAACGAGAAGTGTGTGTAAAAGTTATATCTTTATGGTAATTTGTTATATGTATCTTAACTTTACTGATTTCTAAGTTTCTTTGAACATTGTTAGAGTAGGACTGTTTCTCACATTAGAGTTTTTACTTGTTTGAGACGGGAATAGATTTCTGTAACGAATGAATAAGTGAGTGGAACAGGAAAAGGCATATCAGAATTTCGTCTATTCTGCCCTGAAAAGGCAAAACACAGTAACTATGACTCTTATAGTAAGGGATTTAGTGTGTTTTGCCTTTGACCAATGAAGAATTGCACGATGGGTCAATAATTTTAATTTTAAAAATCGAAATTTTGTAATCCCGAAATACGGGATTCAGTGACATTGTCAATCCCAGAATTGCAAAATGGTCCTGGATCCCGAGATTGCATTCCCTAATCAGAAGAAATATTTTACAAAAGTAGAGTTAGATTAATTTTACACGATCAGATAGAGCTAAGAATTACCATGCATTATGTTTCCAGATATTTCTACCGAAGGGCTGTTGCCACGTCGTCTACTTCACAAAGAATTACCACGACTGGGAGAGGTGCAACTTTGTCGGAATGTCGCTCGATGTTCCCCTTCCGGACGACCTCCCTCCGAGTATCGTGCTACAGATAAGTGAGAAATCGGAGGGCAGCCAGCCAGAGCGTGTATGCGTAACAAGTCCTGAGATGACAAGGTCGATGTTGGCATCAGATGTTGAACATGGTCTTGATGAATTCGAGTCGTATCAATGCATTGTGTATTCCCCGACGTCTACTGCGTTGCCCAAGAAAGGTACCAGGGATATTCTGCTGCCCCATGATCATGGCTTAATAACTCTTTGTTTGTCCGCCTGAAAACTAGTTTGTTTTCTCGAGTGTGCTTCTAAAATGGTGATTCCCAGCCCGTGGCCCACGGGCCAAAGTTACCCGCCAGGCCTCAATAAATGGCCCTCATCTCTCAAAGAATTACGAAAATATGTGAAAAAATTGATAATTTGGACCGGATAGATCCGATAGAACATATTATTTTATTTTGACGTCTATTAATAACATCAAACATTCTCTTTTGATTCAATCATAACAATTTTATATGCTTTTAGATAATTGAATTTTAGCATTGTGGCCCCCTGATGTCCTTCGACTAAGTAAAAGTGGCTCTCATGTCCTCCAACTTAGAAAAAGTGGCACTGAAGTCAAAAAAGGTTGGGGACCACTGTTCTAAAACACTGCAGTCTTCAGTTCACTGCCATTATAATCCAATGCCTTGATGCCATTGCCTTTCCAAGATATTTTTTGCTCTGCCAGATCTTGTCAAGTTTTAGCCATCCAGATTTTTTTATATTCTCTGAATAAATGTTTAATTTTTGAGTGATCATCACCTTTGATTTTGGTTGCATGTTCTTACTATAAGGTCTCTGCTCCTCATGAATGTCTAATGCTGCAGAATTATAATCTCAGCTTTTCGTTACATTTCGACACGTGGCATTACTCGCTGAGTCGCTAGCCAAACTACGAGGAAATTCCTGTTTTGTTGTGTTTCTTCAGGACCGACAGTGCTGGAAAAAATGGAGAAGACTTTGTTGTGTGAGACGCTGGTGGAGTGTCTTGTTGAACCGTTCTTATCTTGCCTTAAGGAGGAATGGCTCAAGTCAGTATTGAACTAGTTGATCTGTTAATATTTTCGATGGTTATATTATTTACAGTTGAATATTGTCAGCATTTTTTTTCTTTATTCCGAGGGTTCTCTTTGCCTCCAATTAATGACAGACATGGTTATGTTCACAATATTTTTGTCATTGCTGATTTTTAATGTGCTTTGACGTGTAACTGGGTGCGGTGTGTCACCTGGATTTGTCTCTTTTCTGATTAAACGAAGGTCACCAAGCATAATTTGTGTAATTTTATTAAAGAGAAGACAGGAAAGTTCCAAAGTTTTTTTCGTCCTCGCTGTTTATTCTACTTAAGCACTTTCTGCCCTACTTTAGATCTCTGTAAATGTTAATTAATTTATAAAACTTATGTTTTTATTGTCTGCTTTGACCAGATACCTACTCTCTTTCATTTTTCCATATCAGAAACTGCTAGAACAATTGAGAATTTTTCTTGCTGGGCATTTCGGTGGACATAGATTGGAGCATCTCTGACAAGTCTTTTTTCGAAGGCGTGCTGGTCTTTGATAACAGTTGAAATCAGGATTAAAGCGGTGTTGGTGTATTTTGATTGCGATATTTTCACGATCCTCTTTTTTATTCTGATCTGTGGTTTTGTTCCTGCGTAGCAAAGCGAAAGTGTTGTACAAATACACGAAGGTCGGAGGCAATCGATTGAAGGAGGATGCTAAGCTGCTGAACGTGATCGGTGCGAAGGAGGAAGATCGGACGGTTCTTGAATTCTGGATGAAGGGACTCAGTCTGCAGCACCAGTCTCGTCGATGATTAACGATGATTAATTATGATTAATGATGATTATGATGACTGTAGCTTTAATCTTGCTTGCTGTGTGTAATGGTACAGCCTAATTCGGTCAACATTTGAGCACATGTGTTCCATCTAATGCCCATACGATCCCACCAAACGCCCATATGGGTCCCCACAAATGCGCTTGTGGGTCCCATCAAATGCGATTGTGGGTCCCATCAAATGCGTTTGTAGATCCCATCAAATGCGATTGTGGGTCTCATCAAATGCGTTTGTGGGTCCCATACAATGCCGTTATGTTCTCCATCTAATGCCCTTGTGGGTTCCATCCAATGGCCATATGGCTTTCAGGCTCATGGATGTCTAACTGCATCTTCCTCTGACATTGGACTATCAACACTTCAGATTCACATTTTCAGTATGATCTTGTACACATTAAAGATTTATATAATAATAAGAATAACAACGTTTTTCTTCTTTTATTAATTAATGTTTAATTTCCTGGTGGATCATATGTACCTTGGGGGAAATTAGTAATAGATAATTGTTTATCTCTACATTTCTATGGGCTGTAGTAATAATTATGTGGACCGTAACATGTGGACATATTTTATTTGGAACATTGTGTTGCACTGGTATCATCGGTTTGTGTTATACTGAGATCGAGACTACATAACCTCTGATTAGGTCGATTTCTTTGCAAAATTCTGTGGGGGGCAGTTTCGGATATTCTACCCAGTGTGGGCCTGCTATGGTCTATTAGGCTATGTTATGGTATTGGTACAAAGTTACCAACTCTCATAGTTCGATGCGTACGCGTACCTTATATAAGGTACGCGTATAATACGTGCGTACCTTTCAAAGAATAAAATACGCGTATGAGTATTATTATATGTCAGTGTTTTGACGCTTCACCGATATTAAATTACTCACTTTGTAAGTTTGTGACTTGTGAACGGCCTGAGGTGATTTTTGTGATTATATAACATTTTAAGGCTTTAATACTTGTAAATGAGTATGTTACACCATGACATGGCATGACTAATCAATAATCCATGACTTATAGCATGTGCCACGGTTAAGTGTTGTACCGTACCTTTTACGTACCCTTCAATAAGGTACGTTAAAATACGTACGTAGGCCTACCTTTCAAAGAATAAAATACGTACCATACGTACCCTCGAACTATGCCAACTCTTCTTGTAGTGTGGCCTCCCTTGAAGTGCTTTCATTTGCAAGTGCAAATAAATGCATTGCTTACATCGCATCGGCATGATTCCTCATCCACCTTTGGTTCATTTTGATTTTTTTTATTACGATAAATTTAGATGGACCCTTGTCTGCCCAGTGCCCACCATCTTGACTGAATATTTTTTTCTTTATCCACCTGAAAATTACTTTTTCTTGGGTTAACTTCAAAAAAATAAATGTATTTTTCAAGTTCTCAACCACAGCTTATACATGTAGAACAAGCAGGAATTGAGAATACCCCCACCAGTGGTGTAGTGGGGGGGGACGCGGGGGAACGCCGTTCCCCACTTTTTTCCGCGGGGAACGCCGTTCCCCCACTTTTTCCAAGGAGGAAACAAAAAATTCAAGATTCACAGTTTCAGCTGCTTACTCACTTGAACCTTTCGCAGATATATTTATATATGTGTTCAATGGCTTGTAAATAAAAGCTAATGACAAATGAAAATAGTACAGTAGTACAGTAGTAGGCCTACTGTAATAACAATAAATTAATAATTGAGAAAAAATTTTAAGCCTAATATGAAGCGTTCCCCCCCCACTTCATTTTTTGCGTTCTCCCACTTCATTTTTTGCGTTCCCCCACTTCATTTTTTAGGACTACACCACTGACCCCCACCCTACCAAAGCTTTTGAGGTTACCACTGGAGATGGCGCATTGCATTGGAAGAGCTGTGTTGAATTAATAGGCCTACCAAGCGAGGTGACTTGAGGACTAGGCCTAAGGTTTAAACTATTTAAGATACAGACAATAGACCAGAAATTCTTCAGAGCAGTAGTGGTAGACTTGCAGATGATCCAATCTCACAATACTGTCTTAGTGAACACTCGAAACTCGAGCATGGGCTTTTCTCCAGAGAAACTACCATGGGCACCAACTCATTCTTGTAGGCACGATTATAATAAGACCTAAGTAGGCTGCTTTCCTTATTAAACATAAAATGCTCATTCCTTTACATATAAAAGTCCAGAAGAATTGTGGAAAAGAAACGACAATCATGAGGAGAAGATAAAGTAAACCAACAATAAGTGGCATAATCAGATAAAGTTCATTTTAATGCCACGCGAGGATGGCTATTACAGCGGATGGTCATTAAATTGTGTTCACCAAGGCATTGCATCCGTCTGAACCACTAAAAAATTTAAACCCATTATTTGCTATGAGAGCGCACGCACTTTCATACCTATTTAATTTATACTAGCGCTCAATAAATTATTAATCTTTTGACGTAAGCATTTTTTCCCGAGTGCTTTCATAAAATCGTGGGTTTCCGGTTCGCTAGGAAATTTTTAATTTGCGATTAATGTTCACTTATTAACTGCTAAAGTTAGTCAGGTTATTTTATTGTGGATACGAAAAGAGATCTCATTGTCTGAGTAGAAGATGGCCGACTGCTCATTAGACGACTACATAAAACAGAAAGGAATTAATTTAAACTTTAAGAAGAGGTAGAGTACCACGTAACCTAGATGCATTGCAAACGTTCTCAAACTCACGTAAATACGAAATGAACAGTGAAGGGTTGTGCTGAATTGACGTATTAGTTTTCTTTGACCGGAAAACATGACTATTCGACATTTTGCGTTGTTATCTCTGCGGGTTTGGCCCGAGTCCCCGTAGGTTTGCTTGTCGAATCCACGATACCTCGATGCCATCTCACCACATACTGAAATCCAAGTTTCCAGTTAAAACAAAGTCATTTTAAAGAATCTACCATGTGGGGGCGTTGTGTTGTCCAATATAGTGTTTAGAGCACATGTGTTCTGGATTTGAGAATTCAAACGGTTGGCATGATAATTGCTTAAAATTAGGTGTTTGATCAATTGTGCATTTTCACCACTTTTGAAGTATTGGGTTTTGGGATTCAGGCAGACCAAGTTTTAACATTTTTAATATTTATGTGCATTCATTTGAATGTTCAATTACATTGATAAAAGTGTATTTTTGACTCATTCAAAACAAATTCCTGGGTCATTGTGACTGACGTCTCGGTAAATCGTAAACAGTATGGCCGCCGTAGATGCGTGCATAACAGAGCGGCCCGACATACGGCCCAATATTTCCGCGAAAATTAAAGCACGCTTCAATTTCATCAGAATGACTGCACTAACCCTAAAACTCACCCTAACCGACCCTCACAACGCCTAACCTGAGCCCTAACCGACCCTCATGCTTTGCATGTTGGGATGCATGTTGCGATATCGTCCATAGGTGGCACTCTAATTTTATTGCATTCGTTGGCGGCCATACTGTTTACGATTTACCGAGACGTCAGTCACAATAACCAATTCCTGTTTTTCTGGCCATATGACTATCTGTTGTAAATTTTCTTGTGGTGTAACTGTGCCTTGTTATCTAGGACTCCTCCTGGAAGTACAACTAACACTGCTGGTACAAGAATAAAGATAATGTCACCTAATGGAAAGAAACCCTTCGTGAAAAAGCCAATTACTGCACCTTCTTCAGCAAAACCGGCCCAGCGATTCGAGGCACGACAATGGCTTTCAACCTCAACAGCAAAAAACTTTGGCGCCCCACCTCAGAAAGTGGGCATAGCATCTCGACTTGGCAGCGCACCATCAGCGAACTTACGCACAGCACCAAGAATTGGCGGGGCACCGGTGCCGAGTTTGATTCCAGGGCCTCAAAGCGGGCTGTCAGACGCTCGGCAGAAGATACTCGCTAGGACAAAGTTTGCGGATGCACGTCAGAGGATAGTCAACAAAAAGATGGAGAAGGAAGGCACGGCTGCGTCTGTTCCGGGTCTGTTTGACATTCGACAGAAGATTGAGGCTAAGCGGGGATTTCCGGTTCCGCCGTTGTTTCCGACGTCCATCCAGCACAGTCCTGTAAGTTTGTTTGCTCCGCTGGAGACCCAGCAACCATTTGCGTGGGGTGGTGGTCCGGTGGTTGCTCCACTCGGCGCTATCCAGCAGGGAGTTATGAGTTTTGGTGGCAACATAGTTAAGACTGTTAATTATTCGACTCCGCTCATGCCTGGTCAGCCGCAACCACTGATGGTAAGTTTTGAAGTGTAAATGTTAATCTATATTGTCATTTTTTGTGATATATGAATATATGAAGATTTATAGAGCCCAAGGTAATGTAACAAAATATGAGCTCAGTGAGCTGACATTGTAAGTTTTGAGGTGTGAATTATTAATAGTATTATTATTATTATTGTTGTCATTATCATTGTTATAGTTATTGTTTTTATTATTATTATATGAAGATTTATAGAACACAAGTTAATGTAAATAAATACACTGTGTATACATATGAGCTGATGCAAACCAACTGAAGCTGCCACTGACCAGTTCAGCAATCCATGACGACATCACACCTAAATGTAATTACTTTCTTTCCTTCGGCCTTGCTGAGGTACAGTGCTATATAAATCGTCTTATTATTAGTATTATTTATTAGTATTATTCTGTAGCGCTTTAATCATGCATAAAGCCTGAGTTGACACTGACAACCAAATAGTGATACTAAGCATATCTGGCTACTATTTCTCGCAGATTCGCTGTGGTTTCACTTTTTCTGTATAAATGAACATCTTGTCGGCCTATTCATGTACAATGTGAATAGAAACTTTTGTACAGTCAATGTAATTGTTTATCTGCACAATGTTTGTAGATTTACTTTGGGTTTCGTGTTTAGGGTAATTCAGGAGAACCGCATATGCCCAACACACAGATCTTACAGAACAATTCGAAGTTACTGATAACAATGAAGAATGATCAACGTGCGTCATGTATCGTCTCAACACAGAAATCTTTCCAGCAGGTGAGCATCAGCGTAGCAAAGTACTAGCAGATAGATAGTAATAATCATCGAAATAATGAATTTCTTCATGTCATCGTTTGCATTTTTGCTTTATGTGATATTTGTGTGACCTAAGTTGATATTTGTGTGACCTAAGTTGATATTTGTGTGACCTAAGTTGATATTTGTGACCTAAGTTGATATTTGTGTGACCTAAGTTGATGTTTGTGTGACCTAAGTTGATGTTTGTGTGACCTAAGGTGACATTTGTGTGACCTAAGGTGACACTTCTGTGACCTAAGTTGATATTTGTGTGACCTATGTCATGTTTTGCTTGGTTGTTTTTTGGTGTCAGAATGTCCCGGGTCTCTCGATGAATTCGAGAATTAACTTTGGGAAAGTAATCGAGCAGCAACCGATTCAGACGGTCGTCTCTCAGCCGCCAGTCAAGGTCGTCAATCAACCGCTGACACCTGTCACCTCCACTCAACCAAGACTTACAACTGCTGCTGCCGCTGCTGCTGCTGCAGCAAAGGTATTGGTCTGTTAACCCCTTTACCGTGATCCCCGAGTTAACTCGTCCAATTTTTACGAAGAAATTTTTTATTACACGGTAAACTGGTTAAATGTGAAATTGTAAGCAGTTATTTGTTGAAAACGGGGCAATTGGATATTACAGTTTAAGCACTTTAGATTTTATATGTTAGAAATGGTGGCTGCTTATTAGAGCATTCATCGTGAAAATATGTGGAGAGTACAGACTATGGGTTCAAGCTGAGATGGCTACTGAGCAAGTCCTTCATTCGCAGAGCTCTGCTCGTTGCCATTGATTGATGCTCGATGATTAGACAGTGGTGTCTAATAAATGCGTAAAATTTGGATGAGCCTATGATGTATGAAGTAACTAGTCACATAATGTCATGATAATGAGAATAATGTGAGCAGAAGTTTAACGCTGTTCCATTCTGTGGCACATTTGCACAGTTATTGACCGGAGAGGATGACTGTTTACTCCAGAATGACAAAGCACTTTGGATTGTTTCTTAGAGCCTGAGAGATCGTTTTTGCAAACGTTTTGAGTTGAACTATCCATGACATCACGAAAAATATCTAATTAAATTCGTTTGATATATTTGTTTATGGTGAATGCCTGTTGCCAATGCTTGTTGCCATTGGTTGATGCTCGATCATTAGGCAGTGGTGTCTAATAAATGCATAATCGTAAGATTTGGATGAGCCTATGATGTATGAAGTAACTAGTCGCATATTGTCATGATAATGATAATAATATGAGTAGAAGTTTAGCGCTGTTGCATTCCGAGGCATGTTTACACAATTATTGACCGGAGAGGATGACCATTAACTCCAGAACGACAAAGCACTTTGTACTGTGTCTTTGAGCCTGAGAGATCATTTTTACAAACGTTTTGAGTTGAACTATTCATGACATCACGAAAAAAGCTCATTAAATTCGTTTGATATATTTGTTTATGGAGCATTTTGTCTGAATCTGTTACAGCAGTCTGAGGTGGAGCTGGCGAGTCCACTGCAGGGATATCGCATCCAGGTCTTGAATCTACATCCCAATGTGTCACATGAAGATATCACGGTGAGCATCTCACGTTTTAAGTGTCTAAATTGAATACTTAGCTTGTAATAAAAGTTCTGTTAAAGACCAATCTCGCATTCCAGATTCTTCGGAGAGAATCTGGAATGCGGGCGGGGCTTAAACAATGACCGTCTGCTTCAAGTTTGACTGACAGGTTCCGATATCATTGCACTAATGATCCCAGGGATGACCGTTCGTTGGCATGTCTCAAGGGAGGAGAGGGAAGAATCTAAGTCGACTGTACAACAACTTATATGTATACAATTTGTAGGCTATATAAGACTACTCTGAACGTGTGCCATATAAGACATTACTACATTAAAGCTCCAATTGAAGATCCTGCGTGGTCGAGTGGGTTGTAGCCCGCTCGCCGCGCCGGCGGCCCGGGTTCAATTCCCGGGCGGGGATCTTTACAGCGGGTGGCTCGGTCGCAATATAAACGTGGAGTGTGAGGTTGTTCTCTGCCTCCGACACTAATCATCTTCGATATGAAACAGTGTCGTTAAGCCCTGAACATTTTTTGTGCCATAGTTATGGCGTGTGTGCAGAATGTATATGTTCATTCGTTAATTTCTATAGCACCTGAGTTTTTTTTAGGAAAACCGTGGAATTCAATTGCAAGTGCAGCTAGGTCAAGTTTAGCAATCTGTTGCATAGCAATATAAATTTAGTCATATTATATATAGGGTGACCCGTCATAATAGCCCCGTCAAAACAGCCCCGTCAAAACAGCCCCGTCATAATCGCCCAGCGACAAAATAGCCCCGTCATAATCGCCCAAGGACAAAACAGCCCAGAAAAATTCAGTTCCCGACAAAATAGCCCCGTCAAAATAGCCCCGTCAAAATAGCCCCGTTAAAACAGCCCGTGTAAACAGTTCCGCGAAAACAGACGACACGGACAACTATTTCAGATATATAAAAACATTCATCTAGCTTCCATTTCTTGAGCTTTTTATCATTCATCAACCTTCTATCTAAGATCTATAAAAACCTTCATCCAGCTACCATTAAATTTTCTGAAGCGTTTTATCTGGATCAATTTTTTAAAAAGGATCTAATTATTATTAATCGGAGCTGGATGAAGGTTTTATAGATCCTAAATAGAAGCTGGATGAATGATAAAACGCTAAAGAAATGGAAGCGGGATGAAGGTATTTATATTTTAAATAGAAACTGGACGGATGATCAAACGCTTGAGAAATCGAAGCTGGATGAAGATTTTACAGATCTTAAATAAAAGCTGAATGAATGGTAAAACGCTTAAGAAATGGAAGCGGGATGAAGGTATTTATATTTCAAATAGAAGCTGGATGGATGATCAAACGCTTGAGAAATCGAAGCTGGATGAAAGTTTTATAGATCTGAAATACAGGCTGGATTGACGATTTTAAATAGAAGCTGGATGTATGATAAAACGCGAAGTTCGTTTACTAACGCGATCATTTCCGGAAGTCATCTTAAACTTTAGGCTACAAACATTATTTTCATCAATTCGGCAAAAGGACTGCTTCCTTAAAAAGACGTTAATTTCGTCGGGCTATTTTTTCACGAAAATCGTGTTATCCCGCGACTTTGTCGGTCCCCGACAAAATAGCCCCGGGCTGTTCTGACGGGGCTATTTTGACGGGGCTGTTTTGTCGCTGGGCGATTTTGACGGGGCTGTTTTGTCGTTGGGCGATTATGACGGGGCTGTTTTGACGGGGCTGTTTTGACCGGGCTATTATGACGGGGTGCCTATATATAGGCCTATAAATTATAGTATATAGTATATATATATATATATATATATATACGCGAGTGTATATATATATATGTAAATACAGAGCTATACATAAAGATTCCGCCTCCAAGTGAGTGAGGAGATCTTGGGTATAAACTACCTAGCTAATCTGAATAGGACTTCAGCAAGTCAGCTAAGTTGGTGTACAGTCGACCTAGATTCTTCCCACCCCCTTGGGGCATACATGTACCTGTACCACGGTCATCCCTGTGACCATAGTGGAACCTGTCGGCCAAACTTGAATCAGACGCTCCATTGGTTCTAGGAGCCAGCCAATCATACCATTCTACGGAGAGAATGGGGAATGTTCAAGATTGGGCTTTAAATCCTTAAATCTTGAGCAAGATTTATATATCTGTGTAACTGAAGAAACATTGGTGCTGACTAAGAATGACCTTGTCAGAAGCATTGTTTTTTGCAGTATATAAAGTGTAACTTGCAACTTCATTTTTATTAATCGTAGCTTATGAGGGCAATGAGTTTGAATGGCCAGCCCCTTTCCTCAGAGCCCAATATTCACACTGACTGTGTTCATGTAGTGTGCTTGGTATAGCTGAGTTTACAATGTGACAGGTGATTGCAGGAAAAATTTGTCCTTCAGGAGCATTTGAATCCCAACTGCTCAAATGATGTTCCAGCATGCTAGCCACTGGACTTTTTCTGCAGTCCTTGTTGGCCTTCTTTAGTGCTTGCACATTTCTTCATCAAGAACTTTCAAATTGCATGCTGAAACTTGTAGAAGGAGGCCTTAAACGTGGATCAAATTTTTATCAGTCATTAGAAAATGACAATGACCTTAGCCAGCTCTTAATGTGGCTGTCAAAGATAGTTTACTGAGATCCATGTGTACTTGCTGTATATCGTTTGCATCATGGCTTCTGCTAAGATGATGGCATTGTTATTGCTGTGTAAATTGAACAATTTGGTTATGCCAAGTAATGCTTTCTAAATCTTCTAGGAGCTGTTTGGTGCGGTGGGAGCGTTAAAGCGGGCGCGCCTTGTGAAGGTGGGACATGCTGAAGTGGTCTACGTCAATCGGGAAGATGCAGTGGCAGCCGTTGCGAAGTACCACATGAGGGAACTGGACGGTCAGTAAAAGTAGTCGTAACAGTTATTTCAAAGTTATGGAATTTAACATAAATAATTGGAAAAGTAGCGGTATTATTTATACAAGTCCCTTACAGAATTTGGTGGAATCAGAGTACCTCTCACGTCATTCACACTGAGCCCAGCAACATTGACTGTGTAGCATAGTCTTGACCTTTGTACACTGATTAAATGTGAACATCCTCGGTCGGTATAATTATGGTCGGTGAGGGTAATGCTAAATGCATATGAGAAGCTGTGGTCTGTGTGGACAACTCTTTCCTGTATCCTTTGTCTTAAAACACGATATTGTCTTGCAGCTGCTTGGTGTCATTTTTGCTGTAGGTGTTCCTATGAATTTAGTGCTGGAAGATGGCAAAAGAGCGCAAACAACAACAGCTCCATTGTCTGATCTGCAGCAGTACCAGCCACTCAAGTGAGACAACTTGCTTTATCGATAAGTTATTTCTTAGTCAAATTTCAAGACATTTTTTTTAGTATGTTTCTTTTTAATGTGATATTTTTAGCGAAGCTCACAAAACCATGCTTGTGACGGAATTAGTTGTGTCAATAATTTTCTAGTTACCAGTGTTTTAAGAAGTTGAATTAGAGTGTAGACTTGCTAACACGAAGTCATCATGGACATGTCGTATGATCATTGTTGGCTACTTAATTTTTAACAGTAGCTTGTAGTTCTTCACTGCAGTTCTTTTGTGGTGCATTAACCCTATGACAGCGAGCTGCATAGGTTTTCCATTCATTTTAGTGCACTCTTGTACTTGTCAGGTTAACCACTATAGCATGCTTTGTTAATGGCTTTGGAGTATAACATCAGTGCATTAAGCAGAACGATTTGTTATTCTGGCTCTTGTAAAATTCACCGTGCTTGCCAGCTGTGCAAGGTCAGGACATTTTGGTCATGCTAGGCAGAGTTGAACTCTTTGTGCCTCGTGATTCACCAGTGCTTGTAGGCTATCTATTTGATCGTCATTAAATTTGTGCTGCTAGGTCAGGAGTATTCGCTTGAAGTCAACAAATCAATAAATATTTACGTATTTCATAAAGCTGACATAGATGGAACTTGTTACGTAACGTAACTGAACATGATTCTACTCTGAATTTTTTGTCTTTCAATCTCAGCTTATATTCTAATGGTCTAGCAGTTCTGTATGTCTAATTTGCTGTGGACGTTTTCGCTGTGTTTTCAGACTGAATAAGACAACGGCGCCAACACAGGTGGTGGAACTGGATCCAAACATTCTGCACAAGGCGCTCTTCAAGACCCCGTCGGACCAGCAGGCACCTGTCAAACCCGTCAGTTTTACGGTGCACATGTGAAAGCAATGCCGAACGCTTTACAGCACTTGCTTTAGTTTAAAGCAAAGCGAACATTTGATACGTATGTGACAGTTTCAGAGAGAGTTTATTCGGCACGACAGTGACATTTTCCGTGTGGTTAATACGGTCTTGGACGTGCACATGCTGGGTTTCTTAGGTACTGCCCGCAATGCTCGGATTGCTAACTTTTCAATGATGATGATTGGTTAATCGTTATGGAACAGTTTTTGAATTGCAGGAGTTAAATGTCAGCATGTTTTAATTGTGAATCATTGGATTCTTCCGATTCATCTCCAGTGATTCGAGTTTCAAAATTATTCTGTAACGTGTTTCGTTCATGATGAAGAAAACCTTCTTTGTTTACATTTTTCTATTCCTTAAATGATTTGGGGTGCATTGTGGGTAGTCAATAGTTTCAAGCTTGCAGAGATTTTTTAGTGTGCAATTTTTGACAAAATGTGCAGTTCTAAATGGATTTGCGCAGTTGTAAAAGCACTTCCGTCCTGCTGGAAAGTTTTAAAACTTTTATTATTGACAGTATACAATTTTCATATAAGGATATCATGGAATAAACGTCATAATTATAGTCATGTAGTAAAAAAGTCATTGGTAGTGAAAAGCAAAAAAAGGTTGTCAGAAAAATCTGAAAAGGAAGCTTTAGTATGGAGGATGGGAAGGAAAAAAAGACATTGTGCAGTTATAAAAGTTCCTTAAAATAGCAAGCTTGAAATGCTATTAGGCCTACTTACGTTGTAAATTAGCAGAACCCATGAAAGAGCATTCTGCCCCTACTACGATATATTATAACGATATTATTTTAATAAGGCGTTAAAAAAAATTGTTGTGTTTCCGGTAACCCGACCGACCCATTTTTACGGCCGCGACCCAAATATTTTTGTAAAAAATTTTTATTAAAAAAATATTTTTTTCAAAAAAAAATTAAAATTTTTTTTCAAAAAATATTTTTTTTACATTTGTATTGACATAACATAAGAGACGTCAACAAAATGAAATTAATAGGACTGTTTCTAGAGCAGTTTTAGGTGCAGACAGTGGGGAAATAAGCAGTTTATACTTGCTTAGAACACGTACTTTGTTTCAGCGTGCAAAAAAGACTAGTGGGGTATACTTTTTCGGATAGTCACTGCATAAAAATATTTTACAAAATAAAAAAATTTTCCGACCTACCTACCCAATTTTTTTTAGCTCTGTTACCGGAAACACAAATTTTTTCTTCAGGCCTAAAATAGTTATATATTATTTTTTATTATATTATGATTCAACTTAGGTCACAGAAGTAGACTTTTAAAATATACTCGGATTGACCTAGACCTATAATCGTATTCTCCAAATGTCTAAAGCGCCACTCGAAAGTAAACTGCAGGGCACCAGCTTATTCACGAGCGCTGTCAGAGGGGTTGTCCAGTAAGAGTAGGCCGAAGTACGTCAGAAGTGATCATGTGACAGCAAAAAGAACTTCGTTCAGGTTCGAATTCAATGTGACCAACTAGACCAAGGGTGAAAATTGCCAGAGGGTTGAGGGATTCAATCCTTCCCTTATAGTCTTTCTTAAGACCCACAGTAGACCCAAAGTCTTCACTGCACAGTGCACACCCGAACTCCACCTAAATCAAGGGCGGATACAGAAACTTTGGACGGGAGGGCCAAAAACTCTGGGCCTTGGGTCTTGAAATTTTTTTCTTTCGTATCCGCCAAAAAAGTTGATGACCCTTTTTAGTCATTAAGTCCAATTCCTTGGAAATATAAGCTTGTGTTGAAACCAAATGGGGGTGGGGCCACGATACATGGGTATTTCTAAACGGAGGGCATGGCCGGATTGCCCCCCCCCTGGATCCGCCCTTGAGTCCTAAATCAACGCATAACCCCCAGCTATTTTTTTATATTTCTCATACTTGTGTGACCGACATAGGTCTCTGGATTTGTAGGAATGTATCTGAACAGTTTATCTAGCGCCTTTCTTTTAGGAACCTCTCGTAGCATTAATAATATCATAAGGACCGAATCGAAGACAGACGTCACGAGAAGCAATAATGACGAGATGGTGTCGTAGGCTATGACGTCACTGGACGTTGCACCTCTTCTTCTCCCTCTTCCGAACCTCCTTCTCCGTCTCCTCCATCTGCTGTTTGGCCTTGACGATCAGCAGGTCAGTCCTTATGCTCGGCCTTCGCACGTCTAAGGCCACGGCCCCGCAGGCATCGCTCAACCGCCTTCGCAAGGTCATCCTTCGACGCGACCCACGCGGACTGGACGTAACGACGAAGGACGGAGTGACCTTACGATGAAGCGATGGCGTCATCTCCGTCGGTAGCTTGGCCAGCATGAACAGCTTAAGGAAGATCTCCTCGATATTTATGTTGCGCTTGGCTGACGTCTCAAGGCAGCCAACGCTCGGACGATTCTCTGCCAGCCGCATCAGCTCCCACGTCTCCACCTCACGGGTGGCGGACGTCAACGCCTCGGACCCAGTCCGCAGCTCGCATTTGTTGCCTGCGATGACCATAGGAACGTAGGGTTTCCTTTTGCGCCAGCTGCTTGGACCAACCGACCCTCCGCCGCCGCCAGTGCTGCTGCTACCCCCTCCTCCAAGACCGAAGCTTCCGATGCCAGCGCTGCTGCTGCTGCCTTTGTAGTCGAAGATTTGTTGTTGGAGGCGCTGCGCTTCCTCGAACGTCTTGCGGTTGTCTATGCTGTAGACGACGATGAAGAGGTCGCCTGTGTACAACCATGCATGTGTACAGCATCGTCATCATCATTGTCGTCATCGTCGTCATCATCATCATCAATCGTCGTCATCATCATCATCATCATCATCATCGTCGTCGTCGTCGTCGTCGTCATCATCATCATCATCATCATCATCATCATCAGCATCGTCATCATCATCATCATCGTCGTCGTCATCGTCATCATCATCACCATCGTCGTCATCATCATCATCATCGTCATCATCATCAGCATCATCATCATCATCACGAGACAAGTTAATATTGTGAAACAGGCCATTTTGAATTTCATTCGAGACTCTGCAGGAAAGCCAATGCAGCTGATCAATCAATTTAAACACAAAACCGGGGTATTGACCGTATTTCAATATGCATACAAAAGCCAATAGCCTTGTATATTACGTACAGTTATTTAACTAATTTATGTAGAAGATGCTCTCTCGTGAATACTGTAATACATAATAATTTGTACGTCGATGTCTTTGTAGTTTGTATAGCTGCTGTATACATACAGACAAGCAGATTGAAAACTCAGACCAGACAGCTTGACAAGGGTATACCAGACAAGCCATGTCAGAAGAGGGTGAGATAAGCGGACGAAGAGAAAGGGGATGGCGGGAGGGAGACAGAGAGAGGCAGAGAGAGAGAGACAGACAGAGAGAGAGACAGAGAGAAAGAGAGAGACAGAGACAGACAGAGACAGAGAGAGACAGACAGACAGACAGATAGACAGAGAGAGACAGAGGGGGAAAGACGGAGAGAGACAGACAGACACACAGACAGACAGAGACAGAGAAAGACAGCCAACAGACAGGACTGACAAACAGACACAGAGAGACAGAGACGACAGGTCAGAGAGCATTCATGGGCTACGTATGCATCCGAGTGTATACATACATACATACATACAAGACTTACAAGTGTACATGCATGTATAGACATCACGCATGCACACACGCGGTGATCAGCTGTTTTTCGTTGCGTGATGCAATGTCGTTCGGCGACTAATTTCAGTGGCATCTCTGCTTCGCTCCACTGGCTTCCTCTTATTCCGTGTGCGTGTCAAATTTGTCTGCTACTGCTGCTGCTGCTGCTGCTGCTGCTGCTGCTACTGCTGCTGGTGGCGGTGCTGGAGCAATTAAGCGCAGCAACCGCGGATGCAGAGAAGGATGAGGAGTATGTTCTTCAGCAGCTCTTGAGCATCATCATCCGCCCATAATTATCAGATGGGGAATCAGTTACGAGCGGCTGAAGCCAGCCGCCGGGGACAGCGGCTGAACGGCGTTCAAGTGACGCCAACGGTTAAGATAAGCGCAGCGGCTGACATCCGCTGACTACTGCGCAGCCGATGCCGCCACAGGCGCTCACTCGATACTCGTCATCTTCATTTGCGATGAATTCGGCTTCGCGCGCTTTCTTTCTTTCCTCTTATAAATTCCTCGGGGCTTATATAATTCCTTATATTATTATCATGACTCACGAGTCTTATTATTAATTTATCAAGCGTTATTATATGACAGACAAGCAGGGGTTATTTTAACGTGCAGCTGGACACAAAATGTGTAGTTGGAAAATAAATTTGTGCAGTTGAAAATAAGATTTTGTGCAGTAACTCATAGTGTTATAGTGAACGAAAGACTAAAAAAGAGTCAGTTTGTTCGGGGCCGGGAAAATTTCAAAATGGTAATATTTTCACGGGATTTCGACGATCAAACATTTGGTCCGGACGACTAAAAAGGTCGTTTTGTGCAGTTCTAAAAATTTCTTAAAATAACCCCTGCAGACAAGCATCGATCGATGGCGCTAAAAAGAGGAAGTGAGGACATAATATTATACTAGTCTTTGTTTGTATAGGCCCTATGCATTTAAGAAATAAAATAAAACAAAATTATAAAGTCATCGTTCACATGCAAATATCATGTAGGCTTATATACTGGTAATATAGTCGAGTAACAGCGCTGATTTTTAAGTTTGAACGATTTAGGTTCAACAGAAGTGGCATGAAATCATGTCCTCTCATCTCGAGATGCAACTATTATAGGCTCTGCAATTATATTTTTTATACATGTAGGCCATAATTAAGCCACTGAGGCGCGTGTGCAATTTTGAACTTGGAAGAAAGGCGATTTCGAACCGCTGGGGTGCGCGCGCGTGCACCGTATTATACAATAATAGACTACATCGTGTTTGTTTGCATGCGCAGTTGCGCGCGTGTGTGTGTTTAGACTATGCATTAAGTATAATGATGACGTCAAACACGGAGAAAATACACAGGCTGATTTTGCAGTTTTTACTGTTTGTGTGTGTCTACATGTGTAAACTTACTCTATATAGCCTAGCATAGATTATAGATCTATCTTTTAATAGTAACTAGGCCTATAAAAACAGATGCGACGATAATCATGGACTCTTAACTTCTAATTCGTTTGCATGATTGTTGTATGCATGGAGAGCACCTTTGTTCTATTCTGAATGCTGCGCGTTTCATTTAATGACCGACAGGTTAATAGGAATAAATAAGAGAGGCAAACTAAGAGCGGTTCATAAATGCATCTTTAAAAATAAATATTTATGCGTGACAAAAAAACACAAGACGAATGAACAAATAAGGACAGAATAAGAGACCCAGAAAAACACAGTTACAGTTACAGATCAGGGGCGGATCCAGGGGGCTTATCCGGCCACGGCCCCCCATTTAGAATTCCCATGTATCGTGCCCCCCCATTTGGATTGAACATGCTGTGGAACAATGTATATATTGTACAATTTGGCCCCCCCCTATTAAGAAATATCCATGCATTGCGGCCCCCCTATTTGGAAATGGCATGGTTTCTAACAGTCAGAATGAATCTGAGGACTAAAAAATAAAAAAGGTCATCAACTTTTTCGGCGGACAAAATGGTTTGATTTTCCCTCAAATTTGGCATTTGGCCGGATGACTCAAAAAAAAGGTCATCAACTTTTTCGGCGGATACGAAAGATAAATTTTCCACCCAAGGCCTAAATTTTTTCCCGGGACCAAGAATTTTTTGCCCCCCCCCGTCCAAAGTTTCTGTATCCGCCCTTGTTACAGATACAGACAGAAAGGCAGCAAGACGTAGATTGAGTATACGAAGAACTTGTCTACAGAGTAACAGTAACTGACTTGGACGAGTCGCCTCACAGGCAAGCAGGCTGGCTGGCTGGCAGGCAGGCAGGCAGGCAGGCAGGCAGGCAGACAGGCAGACAGACAGACAGGCAGGCAGGCAGGCAGGCAGAAACAGACAGACAGACGGACAGGCAAGCAGGTAGACAGACAGAAAGACAGGCATACAGACAGGCAGACAGACAGGCAGACCGAAGTACAAAGATGTACACAATGACCAGAAAGAGAAATAAAGAAACAGTATATGTATACAAATACAATAATACCGTAGGTAGGCCTAACCCAGTGGTTCCCAACTTTTTTTGACTGTATAGGCCACTTTTTCTAAGTTGGAGGACACGAGGGCCACTTTTTCTTAGTTAAAAGGACATAAGGGCATTTAGGGGGCCACCATGCTAAAATTTAATTAACTAGAAGCATATAAAAATTGTTATACTTGATTCAAGGTAGAATGTTTGATGTTTATAGACTTCAAAATAAAATAATTTGTAATAGAAAATGGTTATAATATTATGTTCTATCCTGTTAAAATTGTCAATTTTTCATATATTTTTTAAAATTCTTTGAGAGATGAGTGCCATTGTTGAGACCTGGCGGGCCATTTGGTGAGGCCTCGCGGGCCACTTTTGGCCCGCGGGCCACGGGTTGGGAACCGCTGGCCTAACCATACAAATGAAATGGCTCAAGGGAGAAGCAATGAAACAGTATAGGGCCTAGGCCTAGATAGAATGGTTCGTAGGTAGGCAAGCAGACAAACAGGCGGACGGACGGAGGCGACGATGGACAGGCACATGAGAAAGAAGCAGACATTGCTCAGGACTTCTGATATATACACTGTGAGCCATAAAAAACCGGGCCACTTTATTTTTAGCTATATCTCGGTCGGTATTTTAACAATTTTTAGAGTTTTTGTGCCGTTTGAAAGAAAAATTAAATCTCTACGATTTACTTATTTACTTGCGCGATGACGTCATATCCGTTTCGCAGCATAATGTAAATAAAGTTGATGGTTGAAAATTTGAGTTAAAATTTTAAAATGTTGAGCTTTGAGGATAAAATTTTAATTAAAAATCTGCGGGAATGCAAAAATTATTCTTCTAGACGATTAATTAAGGAGTTTCCGAACAAGAATTGGAAAAGAAAAACATTAGATGACTTTCTGCGAAAGTTGAGAACTACCGGTTCAGTTGAACGCGCTGCGGGAAGTGGTCGCCCCAAATCGTCGCGAACTGAAGATAATATCGCCGCTGTCAATGAATTGGTTCAGAACCAGAATCGCATCGGGCTCGTGAAACAATTGAGTATCTGTCTCGCAATGCACCATACTTCATAGGGCCAGAGATATATTGCCACCCAATTCGCCTGACCTAAATTCACTCGATTATTCCATCTGGTCCATTATGGAACAGCGCGTGTACCAAAAGCGCATTCAGAACACTGATGAACTTCGGCAGTGTCTCGTATCCGTCTGGAACAACCTCTTATTGACACTGCAATTGATCAGTGGCGACGTCGCTTGGCAAAATGTGTACGTGAAAAAGGAAGTCATTTTGAACACAAACTTTAAGCAAATAAAGGCACTGAAGAATTGTTTGCATTTAAGTAGTAAAAATGCAGCATTGATCGATTCTCAAGTGTTTTTTAGTGTCTTCAGTTTCGCAAGACAAGTTTAACATACATGTAGGATGAAATCGATAATGTTTATTTCTGCTCTTTAGAGTATTGATTCCTGTTTAAAAAATTGCAAAAAGTGTAAAAATCGATAAAGAAATGACAGAGATATAGCTAAACATAAAGTGGCCCGGTTTTTTATGGCTCACAGTGTATATATATATATATATATATATATATTTGCAGCGCTTTGACAGCGCTGCAAATCTGATTGCAAGCGAAACGAATACGCTGGTCACCTAGTCACCATCTTCTGCCAGTATACGCTGGTACCCTGTCGACAGCAGCAAATGTCATCGAGACACGCATCAGACGACGAAGGAGGAGAGGCTTTTAGCATCGCTAACAGCATCGTCGTCGTCGTCGTCATCTTCATCATCATACACGTATGCTCTTACTCACTAACTCACTCCGAGCTCTCTGATACACTCGCGGCGATATTATTATTATACGCTGATATTGAGCTGAGCACGAATTACTCTGGGATTGTCACGTGCATGCACTGAAAGACTTTGCGACTGCTCCTTTATTGGTCATGGCACAAACACACCCACGCACGCACACATACACACACGCACGCATGCACGCACACATACATACATACATGCACGCATGTACGCACGCACGCACACACATACACGCAAGTGCGCACTCGCGAACATACGCACGCACTCACCCACTCACGCAAAATTGTATGCACATTATAGCCTAAGATTAAATGGTGTGAGCGATGATGTAGTGTTGGGTTCGGTGACTTGTAGCAGGAGGGTTCCAGGTTCGAATCCACCTCAAGCGGCCGCTTAGTGATCTTGAGCAAGTCCTACATTCGCAATTTGCTCGCGCACTTCGGCGTGAAGATCCGATGCAGCGTCCGCGCTGCAGTCGGGAGCGCCTCTGAGAAGGAGCTTGAAGGGGCGCTGTAGCAAATGAGAGATAAAATAAAAAAGTATGCAAATTGTAGCCTAAATATGCATGAATGATTGAATGTAGGCCTACAATGGACATAATATTTATTGGCCAATTTAAATTATATTTGCACGTATAAATCATATACATGTATATACTATATATAAATAAATCATATATATATAAATCCTATAGCATATATATATATATAAATTATACAGAGACTAACGCTGCGTGGTTTATAAAACGAATTAATTCCTTCTTTTATCGTTGCAGTTATGAGAGTATATAAGAGACGTGTAGCGCATTGCGTGATATAGGAATCCTACAGGAATTGACCACCGCTCAAAGAGGCACCAAAGCATCAGCAGCAGCAGCAGCAGCAGCAGCAGCAGCAGCAGCAGCGACTGCGTCTCTCACACTCTCAGATGTCGACTGTCATCACGCTTCAGCTTCCGTAGCAGAAAACAAGTGCTGCTGCTGCAGCTGACTACAATAATAGCATCCTCAGCAACCGCGGATAATGGAAACGTCTTATGAGAGTTGTTCAGTTCTTGTCCATTTATGTTGCGCCCAACCTTAACCACCTGCATGCCGAGACGAACAATATTATGTCACTCACACACGTATGCTATATTATACACTCGCAGGTATAATTAAGTTTTTTGTCACGTTTAGAATGCGTGCATGAGACACGCGTACAAATTAATAAGCAAAGGTTTTTTTTAACACGTAAATATATCTGAGGTTAATTACAGCGCGTGTGCCATGTGTGAGAAACCCACACATCGACCAATCAACTGGCAGACACATTGACAGACAACAGACAGATTTGACAGACAGAGAGACAGACAGATTTGGCAGACAGACAACGGACAGACAGACAGACACACATGCAGAAATCATGTAGACAGACAGGCAGACAATTAGAGAGACGAGGCAGAGACAGGCAGAGAGAGAGAAAGCAGGAGAGAGACAGGCAAGCAGACAGGCAAACAGACAGACAGACATACAGACATACGGAGACAGAAAGAGGAAGGAACGGATAGAGGTAGGGATGATACGCAAATGCATTATTTCGAAGAGGGAGCGAGAGATGGAAGGATTGAGGGAGGGATGTATAGTGAGGGTTGTGGTGGTGGTGGTGGTTGGATGGATGTATCTCTCTCTAGAACACTTCCGTTCCTAATGCACATCGATGGATCGGAAGAAGAAGAGGAAGAAGAAGACGAAAGAAGAAGAAGAAAGAAGAAGAAGAAAGAAGAAGACGACTTCTCTTCCCTGTTCCACTTAAACCAGATCTTATGACAAAAACAGACGACAACCATTTTGTCTGTTGCGACTGCCTCCCTCCCTCCCACCCTCCCTCCTTCCCACTCTCCCTCCTTCCCACCCTCCCTCCTTCCCACTCTCCCTCCCTCCCACTCTCCCTCCTTCCCACCCTCCCTCCTTCCCACTCTCCCTCCTTCCCACTCTCCCTCCTTCCCACTCTCCCTCCTTCCCACTCTCCCTCCCTCCCACCCTCCCTCCTTCCCACTCTCCCTCCTTCCCACCCTCCCTCCTTCCCACTCTCCCTCCTTCCCACTCTCCCTCCTTCCCACTCTCCCTGCTTCTCCTGATAACTAACTCCTTGCCTCTCTCTCTGCTAGCTTCTCTCCATGCTTCCTGCTCTACCCCGTCTCTCTACCTGCTTCTCTCTCTCTCTCGGTCTCGGTCTCTCTCTCTCTCTCTCTCTCTCTCTCTCTCTCTCTCTCTCTCTCTCTCTCTCTTTCTCTCTCCCTGCAATTCTTTCCCTCGTGCGGAACTACCGCCCTCTTTCCTCCTCCTTGCATCACTCAATCACTCACTCAATAACTCCACGCTGTCCTTTTTGTCTAACTCCCTCCTTCCCTCTGTTTACCGGTACTTAAAATATACGATATACATGTAGTTCTCCGTTGCTTCTATGTAAGCCAACCATGGGCGTCCGCAGCGGGGCGCAAGGGGGCGCAAGTGCGCCCCCCTGGATTTTTCGCATAGTTGCACATAAGTTTAGATTATATGGTTGTGATTGTTACAACGCGATTTTCAATGTGATTATCGATTCGTTCTACAAGTTGATCCTTTATATATCTTTCATTGTGCGCACAACGTATATGATTCTCTCGTGGTACCGGTAATATGGAAATTCAAACTCTCACCCATTAAATTTAGACCAAGTGACAATTATTTAAACGTTTTCGCCCCCCTAGAAAAATTCCTGCGGACGCCCATGAAGCCAACTGTTTGCACTTTGCCCCGTGCAGTAAAGCATTGCCTTAAAACGCATTATTGTTTGCATCTCACAGCCATGTGAGCATCGATTTTACGAGATAATAAAAGGAGCTATATTAAGCAGCATAATGTATGTGTAAACGAACATTTATTGAGACAGGCAGACAAGGTGAGAGAGACAGAGTGAGAGAGAGAGACAGACAGAGACAGAGAGATACAGAGAGACAGACAGAGACAAAGACAGACAGAGAGAGGAAGATATATATATATATATATACAAAGAGAGACAGAGACAGAGACAGATATACAGACAGACAGAGACAGACTAAAAGAAGAATTTAAAGCCTCTATCTCTGCCTCTCTTACTCTGCCTCTCCTGTTCCTCTCGCTCTCTCTGCCCCTCTCTTCCTCTCCTTTCCCCAACGTCTCTAGACCCAGTCAACGTGCGAAGGGTTCTACTTAATCTTCCCTACCTTCCTCCCTCTCTCTCCCTTCCTATCTCCTCCCTCCTCCCTCCCTCATTTGCGCAACATGTATTCGTCGCATTTTCCCGCGGCGCTGCCTCTGCACTTCATTCGCATCATTCAATCAGAGACTCATTAATCCGCTCGTTTTCCCTGACCAGCGTCACGTGACCTGCCTGACCCGAATTCCCTCCGAGAGCTGTCGCCGCGTTGCATGACGGGAATCGTTACGAAAAACGCACAGCGCATGCCGGGAGGATTGGGCTACTTTCGTTTTCTGTCTCTGTGTGTGTGTCTGTGTCAGTGTCTCTGTCTGTCTGTCTGTCTGTCTCTGTCTGTCTGTCTGTCTGTCTGTCTGTCTGTCCGTCTCTCTCTCTCTCTTTCTCTTTCTCTTTCTCTTTCTCTTTCTCTCTCTCTCTCTCTCTCTCTCTCTCTCTCTCTCTTCTCTCTCTCTCTCTCTCTCTCTCTCTCTCTCTCTCTCTCTCTCCTCTCTCTCTCTCTCTCTCTCTCTCTCTCTCTCTCTCTCCGGCAGCACAAACAGCAGTAACTCGCCGGCGGTTGCAGGCATCGATGTGAACACGTGATGGACATGTCGAATGAGCAACAGCGCTGCTCATTTGTTGCTCATTTGTTGCTCATTTGTTGCTCATTTGTTGCTTATTTGTTGCTCATCTTTTACTCATTTGTTGCTCATTTGCTGCTCATTTGTTGCTCATTTGTTGCTCATTTGTTGCTCATTTGTTGCTCATTTGTTGCTCATTTGTTGCTCATTTGTTGCTCATTTGTTGCTCATTTGTTGCTTATTTGTTGCTTATTTGTTGCTCATTTGTTGCTCATTTGTTACTCATTTGTTGCTCATTTGTTGCTCATTTGTTGCTCATTTGTTGTTCATTTTTTACTCATTTGTTGCTCATTTGTTGCTCATTCGTTGCTCATTTGTTGCTCACATGTTGTTGCTCATTAGTTGCTCATTTTTTACTCATTTGTTGCTCATTTGTTCCTCATTTTTTGCTAATTTGTTGCTCATTTGTTCCTCATTTTTTGCTAATTTGTTGCTCGTTTGTTGCTAATTTGTTGCTCATTTGTTGCTCATTTGTTGCTCATTCGTTGCTCATTTGTTGCTCATTTTTTGCTCGTTTTTGCTCATTTGTTGCTCAGTTGTTGCTCATTTTGTGCTCATTTGTTGCTCATTTGTTGCTCATTTGTTGCTCATTTTTTGCTCATTCGTTGCTCATTTGTTGCTCATTTGTTGCTCATTCGTTGCTCAGTTGCTCGGTTTACGTGATGGAAATGCAACCCATATAGGCGACGAGACTTAAGGGCGTCATATACAGGTGTCTCCCTTCACTCCTTCCCTTGAGGACCCTCTCACTCTCACTACATTGTCTCTCTCACTCCCTACATCGTCTTGTGCTTGCGTCCATTCAGATTTCATCTGCTCACACACACCTACACACACCTACACACACACACACACACACACACACACACACACGCGCGCGCGCGCGCTACCTTAAGCTACATTCCATGTGGGAACAATTCATGAGTTCAAAACATACGTTAAAGTACATAGTACTCTGTGGGGTCAAGACACTACTTTCACTTATTTTCCACACAGCTAATAATATTCATTACTGTGTTTAACACACACACACACACACACACACACACACACACACACACACACACACAGACACACACACACACACACACACACACACTAAGTCTTGTCTCCATGTGGATGGCTTATAGAACCAGGAGCGTGTGTTGTGTGTGTGTGTGTGTGTGTGTGTGAATGGTGCCAAAACATACCTTATCGATATGCACCTAAGATTACAATCTGTCTATCCCCATTCCACAAGTCAGTTTAGCGTAAACTGATTAATTAATACACTAGCTGCCAGTTTCTTCTTCATATAATAAACCACCGTTACGATGGGCTAATAGTGAGGAGGTTAAGGTCCCAAAACGCAGTGCATTGTGCATCTTGTGGATAAAAGCAACAAATTTTCACAGCTTCAAGACAAACATATTTTAAAACTTTTCAGCTAGCTGCATCAAAAAATTCAAATGAGAACATACTTAAACAGAAGGTTGAAAGTATGCTAAAAATGCACATGCTCTAGAGTTGATATGCAGCTCTAAACTGCACTTGGATGCATAATATGTGGCCTTTTGACAACATGAAACAATACTAATCTGATTGAAACATTACACAGTGTGGGACAATTGATACAGAACAAGTATACTATGAAAGTATGCTAAAAATTCACATTTCCAGAGCCGATACTCACATCTTTATGCACACAGATGCAGAATATGTGGTCTTTTGACAACATGAAACATTACTAACATAATTAAAACATTACACATATACATACATGTGTGGGACAATTGATATAGAACAAGTATACTATGAAGGTATCTAAAAATTCACATTTTAAGAGCTGATACGCAAATCTTTATGCACTTGGATGCATAATATGTGGCCTTTTGACACCATGAAACAATACTAATCTGATTTAAACATTACACAGTGTGGGACAATTGATATAGAACAAGTATACTATGAAAGTATGCTAAAAATTCACATTTCCAGAAACGATACTTACATCTTTATGCGCACAGATGCAGAATATATGGTCTTTTGACAACATGAAACATTTACTAACATAATTAAAACATTACACATATACATACATGTGTGGGACAATTGATATAGAACAAGTATACTATGAAGGTATCTAAAAATTCACATTTTAAGAGCTGATACGCAAATATTTATGCACTTGGATGCATAATATGTGATGTTTTGATAACAGGAAACATTACTAGCCTCATTTAAAACATTACAACATGCATACATACGTGTGGCACAATTGTTAGAGCGCCAGTATGCTATGGAAGTATGCTAAAAATTCAAAACTTAAGAGCTAGTACGCAACTCTTTATGCACTTATATACAGAATATGTTGTCTTTTAACAACGTGACACATTACTAATCTGATTCAAACATTACAGATGTGCATACTTGTGTGGGACAATTGATATGGCTACAGTATACTAGGAAAGTGTGCTAAAACTGCACATTTTCGGAGCTCATATGCAACTCCATATTGCACTTAGATGCAGAATATGTGGTCTTTTCACAACATGAACATTATAATTTCCGGCTGCCATAATTATGGTCATCTGGGTTAGCACAATGTTTTGGACACTAAAACAAAGGACTTCAAGAGAACTGTCAGCAGATACCAAAATTTAATACTAATATCAGTTTGCTTCCGTCATGGAAGACATAACATCAAAATAATGTAATAAATAGACACGATGTCAAAATTCAAATTGTAAAACAGGTTTTTTACACTTTGTAAATTTCCTATATAGGCCTTAAATGCATGCTGTCACCGCAATTGTTAGAAAGTATTTTATTTACATGTTTGTATCACTAGTAATTAAATGTCAGTTTAAATATGCTGTCATCTATTTCTATCACTATTTTAACAAAGTGTTTTCTCTGCAAAACGTGTCCAGTTAGTTATTCACGATCTGCCTGTCAGTTGTCTCAGTAAGATTACGCTGAAACCAGCACTAGTGACAATAATTCCTGGTCTTTTCGTATGAAGACCTGGGAAGTTTGAAGCACACGTCTAAAGTGAAAAACTGACTGAGATATGTGGGCTGCTGAGGTTGATTTGGTAGGACAAAAACTATATGAATTTTCGTCTGCTTAATTTTATGACATTTTCAGATTTCTTCAATAACTTTTGAGCTAGAGCAGATAAACACATTTGCTGTTTTTCAGTTTTGAGTTCTGAGCTTTGCATAGATTTGCATGATCAAGTAAATTCATTGCATTTCGTATGAGGAATAAACCAGAGTTGCTGAAAAGTGTCAAAACATTTTTTGCAAACCTATTTTTTTTCATGTTTGCTGACACATTGCACCTACAGTATAATAAAATCAGAGATAATTTTGAGTGGTTTAATTCAGCTGCAACTAGAGTATTAAAGGTGTAATTTATTTGTGGCTGACAGGAACTGTTGTAGCAGTTAGCCAAAAATCTTTCATTTTCATGAGCTGACCAAATGGGTATGTAGGGCATCTGATAAATAAGTCAAACACATGTCATTGGAGAAATTGAAGGAAAACCTTTTTATTGACACCAAACTTTAAGTACCAGTACGTGATCTTTAAGTAAGTATGTAATCAAGTAAATCAACACAACAAATTAACACAATTTAAGTACGCAAATAGGACATTTAATTTTAGTATGTACAGCAATACACTAAATTGA
Source organism: Lumbricus rubellus (assembly GCA_945859605.1). Classification (NCBI taxonomy): domain Eukaryota; kingdom Metazoa; phylum Annelida; class Clitellata; order Crassiclitellata; family Lumbricidae; genus Lumbricus; species Lumbricus rubellus. The sequence goes on from OX243828.1 coordinate 8,027,804, forward strand.
AATCTACCGAATTAATGGGGAAAAACAAGTTTTAAAATTATGACGAAATAGGGATAATTAAAATTAAAGCCTACCCAATTAATTAAGAAATAAGTGTTCAAATTAATATGAAAAATGTTGAAAAAAAGAATGAAATAATGGAAGCACACAAAAAAATGGGTAGGGCGTCTTGAGTGTCGGTTAGGGTTAGGTTGTCTTCTAAAGAATAACGAATCAGAAAATGCTACTTGCCATGTAGGTCTACAGTATCTTTGGACAGTATTTAATGTCAACACTAACCCTAACCCAAACCTACCATCATGATGCCTAACCTGACCCTAACCCAAACTCACGAGGCATCAAGAGGTGCCTAAAAGTGCCCAATCAGTTTTAGAAGCGCAGGTTTCTTCACTTTCGAACTTTCTATTTACTCATGTTATTTACTTAATATTTTCATTTATAATTATTAACTTAACCCTTTTTACTTGGGATCTCGCATTGATTACTTACTGATAGCATTCTGCATCATGAGGTACTATAATTTTAATTCACCCAAATTAATTTAGGAATTATTTCAGTGACGAGTATACACGCTTTTACCAATCCGACTTCTATTTAGAATTATATAAAAAATATTTTTCATCTGCCATTTCGTCAAAAATTCGCTTCATCATCCAGCTTCTATTTAAGTAGCAACAATCCCTTTTATCCATCCAACTTCCATTTATAGATAACGGTAAACGTGTTTTTAGCGTCGTAAATTATTCGCTGGTTGCAGTATTATTATTTTTAATCAATCCAACTTCTAGTTTGGCAGGAATCCTCATAGATCCAGCTTTTGTTTGGGCAAGAATTCATGTAATCATTCCCACTTCTATTTCGGCAGCAATTATTTTTCATCAATACAACTTCTATTCAATTAAAAATTATTGTTTTTCAATGCAGCTTCAATTTCAGCGAGATGTTTTCATAAATCACATTTCAAATGAGAAGTGGGATTTATGAATTAAAATTTATTTTCATCATTCCAACTTCTATTTAGCAAGAATTCTTTTCATCAACCTGACTCGTATTCGACCAATGCTGAAACCTATGCAATGTTAAATAATTTACGACGCTAAAATACACGCTTACCTAAATAACAATTATTTTTCATCAATCCAGTTTTATTTTAAGCAAGAACATTTTCATCGTTAAAACTTCCATTTCAGTAAAATGAAAATACCCGGTAAAATTGGATAGGGGCCTAAGTTTTTTTAGACGATACCTTGATATATTACGTATGTCACTGAAATAAATCAAAAATAAATCCGAAATTAATTCGGGTGAATTAAAATTATAGTACCCTTACTGATAGCACTGCATCATGGGATGCGTCTGGTAAGTCACAGCGCTCTATTTTAGCGAGTTCTTGGCCGCCATACCGTTTACATGGACAGGACCAAAGTCTGTAAAATTACCATGAAAAAAATTCATGCCAAAAGCAGAAGTATAGGACTGAGGGAAAAACACTAATGCAGCGATAGGCGAATAATTTAGAACGCTAATATAAAGTGATAGATGATAGATCACGCGCGCACTGCGTTCAATTAACTGGCAAGCACTGGGGCTGCAGAGTCGATTAAAAACACTGCTTAGACATCGCTATGTTATTAAAATTCTAACCTTCCAAACATAAATATTCAAATGCATGCAAATTTACATAATCCTTGTTGAAAAATGTTAATGTTTTGTGCACAATACAAGCGAAAAAACAACTTTAATTAAGTTTTTAATCCCATCATCGCTCATGGTTCGGCCATGAAACTAAGTGTAGAAGCCAAGCTATCGCACAAGGTTGGCTCTGTGGAGCGAAAATAGCCCAATAAATTCGCCCAAATGGTCGATCTAACAGCAAAAGTAACCGAATTTTCCACACATTTCACTAATTTTTTGTGTTATGTTCCGGATCGAATTTTTTGATGCAGCTAGCTCAAAAGTCTTAAAATATGTTTCTCTTCAATACAAAAAAGTTTGTTGCTTTTATCCACAGTTTGCACAATGCACGAGCTTAACGTCCTCACTATAATAGATGATGAAGAAAATAAGTGATTTCACCCAAAAATCCTGTTTAATAAGTAGTTTAGGATCCATAAAAACATGATAGAATCTGACAGGAAGAGAAAAGAATCCTAGCCAAATATCATCTTAACTATCTGATCTTGACGCCTTTAATTTTGAACACAAAATGTTAGAGAAACCGACGATGCATCCCTCGGGGGCAGTGTTGCCACTGAGGTTTCAGAAAAAAACATAGATTTCCTTTTAAAAAAAACACAGAAAAACACAGACGTCGCCCGCTCGAAAAGTAAAGAAAATTTTATATTTTCGCCGGCCAAAAGTTGATGACCTTTTTTTTTTTTTTTTTTTTAGTCGTTTGGTCCGAAAAGTCCAAAAAAAATCTATTTTCGCCGACAAAAAAGTTGATGACCTTTTTTTTTTTTTTTTTAGTCGTCCGGTCTAAAATGTCAAGAAAAATGTACAAATTGTCAACTCGCCCAAAAAAACACAGATTTTCAAAAAAAAACAAGAAATCCAGACGAAAACGGAAAAAAACACAGATTTTCCCAAAAAAACACAGAAATCCAGACGATAACGGAAAAAAACACAGATTTCCCCAAAAAAAACCCAGAAACACAGACGAAAGCAAAAAAACATAGATCTATGTGGAAAAACACAGCTGTGGCATCACTGCTCGGGGGTTGTAAACTTCGGAAACTTGGGAAACTTGGGAAACTTGGGAAACTTGGGAAACTTGGGAAACTTGGAAAACTTGGGAAACTTGGGAAACTTGGGAAACTTTGGAAACTTGGAAAACTTGGGAAACTTGGGAAACTTGGGAAACTTTGGCAAACTTGGGAAACTTGGGAAACTTGGGAATCTTGGGAATCTTGGGAAACTTTGGAAACTTTGGAAACTTGGGAAACTTGGAAAACTTCAAAAACTTTGGAAACTTTGGAAACTTTGGAAATTTGGGAAACTTTGGAAACTTGGGAAATTTGGGAAACTTGGGAAACTTGGGAAACTTCGGAAATTTTGGAAACTTGGAAAACTTGGGAAACTTGGGGAACTTGAAAAACTTGAAAAACTTGGGAAACTTTGGAAACTTTGGAAACTTTGGAAACTTGGGAAACTTGGGAAACTTGGGAAACTTTGGAAACTTGGGAAACTTGAAAAACTTCGGAAACTTCGCTAACTTGGGAAACATTGGAAACTTGGGAAACTTAGGAAACTTGGGAAACTTGGGAAACTTGGAAAACTTTGGCAAACTTGGAAAACTTTGGAAACTTGGGAAACTTGGGAATCTTGGGAAACTTGGGAAACTTGAGAAACTTTGGAAACTTGGAAAACTTGGGAAACTTGGAAAACTTCAAAAACTTTGGAAACTTTGGAAACTTTGGAAACTTGGGAAACTTTGGAAACTTGGGAAATTTGGGAAACTTGGGAAACTTGGGAAACTTGGGAAATTTGGGAAACTTGGAAAACTTGGGAAACTTGGGAAACTTGAGGAACTTGAAAAACTTGAAAAACTTGGGAAACATTGGAAACTTTGGAAACTTTGGAAACTTGGGAAACTTCGGAAACTTCGGAAACTTCGGAAACTTGGAAAACTTGGGAAATTGGGGAAACTTGTGAAACTTGGGAAACTTGCGAAACTTGGGAAATTTGGAAAATTTGGGAAACTTGGGAAACTTGGGATACTTGGGAAACTTGGGAAACTTGGGAAATTTGGGAAACTTGTGAAACTTGGGAAACTTAGGAAACTTAGAAAACTTGGGAAACTTGGGAAACTTGGGAAACCTGGGAAACTTAGGAAACTTGGGAAACTTGGGAAACTTTGGAAACTTTAAAACTTGGGAAACTTGGGAAACTTGGGAAACTTGGGAAACTTTGAAAACTTTGGAAACTTTGGAAACTTTGGAAACTTTGGAAACTTTGGAAACTTGGGAAACTTGGGAAACTTGGGAAACTTTAGTAACTTGGAAAACTTGGGAAACTTGGGAAGCTTGGGAAACTTCGGAAACTTCGGAAACTTGGGAAACTTCGGAAACTTCGGAAACTTGGAAAATTTTGAGAACTTGGGAAACTTGGGAATCTTGGAAAACTTGGGAAACTTTGGAAACTTGGGAAACTTGGAAAACTTGGAAAACTTGGGAAACTTTGGAATCTTAGGAAACTTGGGAAACTTGGGAAACTTCGGAAACTTCGGAAACTTCGGAAATTTTGGAAACTTGGAAAACTTGGGAAACTTGGAAAACTTGGGAAACTTGGAAAATTTGGGAAATTTGTGAAACTTGGGAAACTTCTGAAACTAAGGAAACTTGGGAAACTTGGGAAACTTGGGAAACTTTGGAAACTTTAAAACTTGGGAAACTTGGGAAACTTTGGAAACTTTGGAAACTTGGAAAACTTGGGAAACTTGGGAAACTTGGGAAACTTTGGAAACTTTGGAAACTTGCGAAACTTGGGAAACTTGGGAAACTTGGGAAACTTGGGAAACTTGGGAAACTTGGGAAACTTGGGAAACCTTGGAAACTTGGGAAACTTGGGAAACTTGGGAAACTTGGTAAACTTGGGAAACTTTGGAAACTTGGGAAACTTGGGAAACTTGGGAAACTTGGGAAACTTGGGAAACTTCGGAAGCTTCGAAAACTTGAGAAACTTTGGAAACTTGGGAAACTTGGGAAACTTGGAAAACTTGGGTAACTTGGAAAACTTGGGAAACTTGGGAAACTTTGGAAACTTTGGAAACTTTGGAAATTTGGGAAACTTGGAAAACTTTGGGAACTTGGGAAACTTGGGAATCTTGGGAAACTTGAGAAACTTTGGAAACTTGGAAAACTTGGAAAACTTTGGAAACTTGGGAAACTTTGGAAACTTGGGAAACTTTGGAAACTTTGGAAACTTTGGAAGTTTCGGAAACTTCGGAAACTTGGGAAACTTGGGACACTTGGTAAACTTTGGAAACTTGGGAAACTAGGGAAACTTGGGAAACCTGGGAAACATGGGAAACTTGGGAAACTTTGGAAACTTGGAAAACTTGGGAAACTTGGGAAACTTGAGAAACTTGGGAAACTTGGAAAACTTGGGAAACTTGGGAAACTTGGGAAACTTGGGAAACTTTGGAAACTTGGGAAACTTTGGAAATTTGGGAAATTTGGGAATCTTGGGAAACTTGGGAAATTTGGGAATCTTGAGGGGAGCGGAGGGGGAATTTAGGTAGGGAGGGATGGTTGGACGCTCTTTTCAGCCGCAGAAACGCGTGGCCGGGTTCAAAGAGTCAACTTTATAAATTGCTTATCAAAGTTCAGTATTTTTTTCAATGAAACTCGAACATGTTCGGTCAAAATTTGTCCAAATTGTTCAAAAATAAGGACCATAATGCCTCTGAACGCCTGTTTACAAGTACTGCAATTTTATTTTATGCACCAGCCTGTGTTTTATGTAGTCTTAAGTTGATACGTAAACTCACCCTAATTTGGTATGTTTGGGACAAACGGCCAATTTATTGTATCAACTATAGCACAGCTACACGCTGATGCCCCTCTTTATCCACTGTGCTTTGGGAACAGGACAATACCCCCCGGACAATACCCCCCGGACAAAACCCCCCGGACAAAACCCCCCCGGACAAAACCCCCCCGGTATAAAACCCCCCCGGACAAAACCCCCTTACTCACATGCAAACATACATACATACATACATACACACGTGCATGCATACATACATACATACATACATACAACATACAAATATGCACACAAACATTCATGCATGAATACACACATATTTGACAATTATTTGTTCATCATGTATATAATTCTATTGAAGTTTGTATGTATGCAAGTATGTATGTATGTATGTATGTATGTATGTGTGTATGTTTGTATGTGTATATGTATGTATGTATGTAATGTATATATGTACGTATGTATGCATATATGTGCTCATGTATATATGCATGTATTATGTGTATATATGCATGCATGTATAATTGTATATATGTATACTATCTACGTATGCGTGTGTATATATATAAATATGTGTGGATGTCTGTATGTATGCATGTGTGTATATGCATGTATGTACATATGCGAGTATGTGCGTACGTATGTATATGGGTGTATGTATGTATGCATGTATGCATGTATGTATATATGTATGTATGTATGTATGTATCTATGTATGACATTGTATGTATGTATGTATGTATGTATGTATGTATGTATGTATGTATGTATGTATGTATGTATGTATGTATGTATGTATGTATGTATGTATGTATGTATATATATGTATGTATGTATGTATGTATGTATGTTTGCATGTGAGTGGGGGGTTTTGTCCGGGGGGGTTTTATACCGGGGGGGTTTTGTCCGGGGGGGTTTTGTCCGGGGGGTTTTGTCCGGGGAGTTTTGTCCGGGGGGGGTATTGCCCTAGACCCCTGTGCTTTGTGTAACATTGTGTATGCGACTGATTTGACCTCTGCTAGGGTCATGCCGAACCCTTTCTGTAATGACTCATTCATCTGGCACCTTTTATATGCCTAAAAGCGTAAACAGGTCATCATTCACACAAGTTCCCTCAGTAAAGCCTTGAGGGGACAGTGTGTGGCACTCTTTCTTCGGCGGACCTGTACACAACCCGTTTGCAGAGAAACGTCCAATTGTTCCCACATGGAGTTTGTATGGGTACAATCTAGGGCTGTTGTTCGATTAAAAAATTTAATCGAAATTAATCGCACGATTATTTTTTTTAATCGCAATTAACGGCAAATTAATCGCAATACATTTCCGTCAAATATATTAATCTTACTATTTTCTAAGGACCCTGAAGCATATAGTTTTAATGACTGAATGCATTCTTTCTATTGCAAACATATTCAATAACATTTGGCTTAGACCTATTTAATTTCTGCATTTAGTTTATTGAACAGTTTTGTATGACAGCCAGAATTGAAACACTGTTCAAATCAGTCAACTGTTCAAAATCCGTTAATTATTTCATGTGAGCCACCTTTAAATAAAATGATATCGGTTTAAATGAAATTTGTACAACCGTTTTCTGACTATCGAAATTAATTATTTATTCAGCCATGCAATTGTATACGCAGACCGGTTTACTTACATTGGTCGGTTCAAGGGATGCTTTTATAAATTAGCAATAGGTCTAGTAGGTCTACTATATTGAACCTCATTATTTAGTCACAATTTTTCACAAGAGGTTGTGGTTCTTGCCAAACCTCGTCTTAGTAACTGCTGTCCTTCTGTAAACATTTATCATTTGAAACCTGGAGACTCATCTTTAACGTTTAACGCATGTTTTGGTTCGCATGCAGGCGATAGGCTTAGGCCTAATTGACCAAAGAATTGCTACGACAACACTCAAATTCTTTGTTGGAATATTTGCCAAAGTATGTATCACTAGCTTTAAGTATGAGCCTTCCGTTTAAAACGAGTTTTTCTGTCTCTGATTCCATTTTAATCAGATCTAATTAACGCGTATGATTAACGCGTTAAAAAGTTTAATCGCACAATTTTTAACGCGTTAATCGCACGCGTTAACGCGATTAAATCAACAGCCCTAGTACAATCCACTAACAGATAGCCAACTTACAAAGCTTTTGTGGAAGGTTACAGAATGAATATATTAGTGCATATTTCCCACCAGATGGCCGGTTTTTACGAAAATGTTCATCAGGGCGGAGTGTGTGGATTGTATCTGCACACAGTACACACAGAATACACACACCTTGTGGGGAAATGTTCCCACAAGGAAACCTTAAGTTGACACTGGATATGCACAAATCAAGGGATCACATGTGGGGTCTTGAAAAATGGCCCCACATGGAATCGAGTCCGCTCAAGGTATATTTTGAACTCACGAAAGGCAGCGTAAGGTAGTGAATACAAGCGCGCGCGCGCGCGCGCGCACACACACACACACACGTACGCACACACGCACACACACACACACCCACCACTTTAATGTATACCCGGTTCCTTAATCTTATATAAGTTTACATGTATGTACACAGCAGCTGGCACCTCAGCCAGCTCTCTCCTTTTTCGTCCACTAATAGTTCCCGAGTTTTAATGCTATTACCAGATATCATGAGCGTATACTTAGGAGCTGCTACGTATACGTTCAAATGAAAAATTAGAGATTTTTTTTAACTAATTCTATTTTTTGCGACCATTTTAGCCCCCCTCTAAATCGCCGCTCTAGTCTGGCACTGCCTGCTGGGCCTCGCTCCTATCTAAACCTCAGAGCACTCTGTAGCCGATAATAAACAGTGTTATACACTGATTAGTGTTCGGTGCTTGTTTGCGCTCGCTACGTACGTGAGGCCGAATGATGTCTGCCCTCCGTCCATCTTACTAGCACCTGCATGAGACATTAATTTTCTCTCTCATCTTAACACAGTTATATTTGGCGTGCTGGGGTTGGGAGTGCCTCTGAGTAGCTCCGTTGAAGAGGCGCTATTCTCCCTTTTACCCTGCCTGTCAGTCTGGTTTGTCTCTCTCTCCCCTCTCTCCAGTCAACCCACTACACACAGCTGTGGTCTATCATAGGCAAGCGTGTATTTTACTACTGGTTGAAGAGCGAAACTGCCTCCTTATAGGTTTAATAGTTCTCCTCTGACTATTAAAGTAATCCCAAGATGCCCTTAATGAGTTATTTTTAACGACTCTCACCCCAACACCCCTTCGGTAGACAAACGACGCGCCTCTGAGACTGAGCCCTTAGGGATCTGATGGACCCGCGCATGATGGAACGGAACACAAAGTGCCTTCTCGGACGCTGGACATCTGGACCAATCTGCCATCGAAAATTTCGCCAGAAAAGGCGCTAGAGAAACATTTGCAGCTTATCTATTTAGCTGCACCTGTCCTAGAATTTATTGTTTAGCAACCATGAATGCCAACCGCACCTCCGAGAGCTAATAATTGCGCAATATAAATATGTAGATGCAAAGACAAAAATTCGTCTACGACTATAAGCACATTATCATACGTAAGCATTCACATAAAATTATACAAAATTAGGCCTATAAAATTATGGGTCAGATATGCCTAATAATGAGCTCAAGTAGGCTATTCAAAGCAATGATATGAATAATATGAATAGGCTTACAATGTTATTCATGCATATGTAATCGCATGCTGTACACGAATGGTTCAGTTTTATAAAATTGCACCAATGCATATATATATATATATATATATATATATATATATATATATATATATATACTCATGTCTGCATACTTAGGTGTATGCGTGTATGAATGTACATGTACACTTATATATATATATACATACATGTATAATTGTATATAACTATATATTATGTCTAGGCCTATACTGTAGGCCTATATAACTGTGTGTGTTTATATACAGTTATACACTTATATAATTATACATGCATATATAAATATTATGTCTATTCTGTATATAACTGTGTGTGTGTTTCTCTTGTTTCTTGTCGTGTTTATAACGTAGACCGGAAGTAGTTGCGCTGACAAATGACTTCCGGTGTCTTCTGCATCTCCACAGCACTCGTCGTCATCGTCCTCTTTTATCGCCCATCGCGAACCGACTTTCACCGTCGTCACAATAATTGCACTCTTCTTCTATATATAGCACTCGACCGTCCTCGCAATCAGTTTGCAGACTTATTTAGCGCATGCACTTACGATACGCACTGCAGAATGATATACTTTACAAAGTCGTTCTCTGCCTCTCTGTCTGTCTGTCTGTCTGTCTCTTTCTCTCTCTTTCTGTTTACCTGTCTCTCTCTGTCTCTCTGTCTCGCTGTCTCTGTCTCTGTATCTCTGTCTCTGTCTCTCTCTCTGTGTAACCTGTCTCCATCTGTCTATCTATCTGTCTGTCTGTCTTTTTCTCCATCTATTTGTTTCTCTGTCTCTGTCTGTCTGTCTCCCTCTTTCCTTAACTCTCTGCCTCTCTGCCTCTGTCTGTTTCTTTTTCTGTCTCTCCATATGTCTGTCTCTCTGTCCGTTTATCTATATTTTCTGTCTCTCTGTCTCATACATGACATTGTCTTTGTCTGCCTGTCTCTCTGCCTTTATATAAATATATATGTATATTTATTTATTTACTTATTTATTTTCGTGTGTTCGTGTTTGTGTGCACGTGTGTGATATTCTGTAATCTAAAATCCATAAGACATTCACCGAAGATAGACTAAGCGACTTGTCCGTCAGTCCGTCTGCTTGTCTGTCTCTGTCTGTCTCTGTCTGTCTCTGTTCGTCAGTCTGCGTCTGTCTGTCAAAGCCGTCCTTAAAATTATACAGTTGGCTCTGTCCGTCCATCTAATCAGCCTATCAATGATCCGTCGATTGATGGATGGATTGATGATCCTTGATCCAAGATTATTATCCAACAATCCATGCAAACCGACCCACGGAGATGTGTCCATCCGTCCGTCCATCCATCCAAACACCCATCAACCTTCTCACTCTCCAAATAATCCAAGAAAAAATAGCATCACGATACAAACTTCAAAGAGACCACCCACCGAGACAATCCACCGAGACCACTCACCTAGACCGTGCACCCACCAAACCAAGACCACCCATCGAGGTGAACCCCGCCCGTCCTACTTCCCTTCAGACAGAAGACGTGCCGTAGCCAGGATTTGATTTCGGGTGGTGTTTCTTCGGCGAAAATTTCTGACGACCTTTTATGTAATCGGAAACGACTTTCTTACCATTTTCCGCCTAATTTCATGATTTTTTTCACTATGCATTCTATTATTTATTACATTTTTCATTTCGGGGGGTGTTTTCATGGTTTTATTTCATGGTTTTTACATCATGTGCTAGTAAATGCAATATATTATTTTTTACATTTTCCATTTCGGGGGGGTGTTCAAACACCCAAAACACCCCCTAGCTACGTGTACCTACCTGTCATCAGCGACAGTCTCCTCATCGCCGGAAACGGATCATTCCCGGACGTATCGAGGATGTCGAGACGGTAGGACTCTCCTCTGATCCGGTAGACCTTCCGATGGAAGTTCTCGATCGTCGGCGTGTACTTGTCGTCATACTTGTTATCGAGGAATCTGGACACGATGGACGTCTTCCCAACCTTCGACGATCCAACGAGGACCAACCGGAAGCAGTTCTTGAGCGGAGGGTTGCTGCACCCTTCCACCCCTCCACCTCCTCCTCGTCCTTTCCCTCGTCGAAGTCCAGTTCCGCTTCCACCTTCGATGTCGTCATCGTCATCGTCGTCTTCGGCTGCTCCGAGATGAGGTTCCAACTCGGAGGCTGACGCTGCTCCTCCTATCCCTCCTCCTGCCGCTGGTTCCAAGTCTTCCTCGATCTCGACTGGTCCCAGCATCTCTTCTGATGATGATGATCCGCAGCAGAAGTTAGGTATCACTACGGAAAGGAATAAAGAAAATGACGACAATGGAAATAGCGTTATTGTTGCTGAGGCTGTTCTGGCGGGGAGAGAGAGAGTCTGAGAGAGACAGACAGACAGACAGACAGAGATAGAGACAGACAGAGAGAAACGGGCAGAGAGACAGACAGACAGACAGGCACAGGGATGGAGGGAGGGAGACGGAGACGGTGACAGAGAGAGGGAGAGAGGGAGAGAGAGGGAGAGAGGAAGAGAGGGAGAGAGGGAGAGAGGAAAGAAGGGAATAAGCGAGGAAGAGACAGACAGACAAACAGAGATAGAGACAGACAGAGATATGAACAGACAGAGGGAAACAAGCAGAGAGACAGACAAACAAAGAGACAGATATATAGACAGAGGAAGACCTAGAGCAGAGGGGGAGAGAGAGAGAGAGACAGACAGACAGAGAGAGACAGAGAGAGACAGAGAGAGAGAGAGAGAGAGAGAGACAGAGAGAGACAGAGAGAGACAGAGAGACAGAGAGACAGAGACAGAGACAGAGACAGAGACAGAGAGAGAGACAGACACAGAGACAGACACAGAGACAGAGACATAGGAAGACCCAGAGCAAAGACAGAAAGAGTCAGACAGCCATATTAACTCACAAGAATGTGACAAGCAGTCGGTTCAGTAGGCCATATCCACATGACATTGTGAAGCCAGACGACATTGACAGAGACATGTCGTCGTCGTCGTCGGCAAAGCGGTCTCCTCCAGCTCCACCTCCTTAGGTTTTCGATGGAGGGGGGGGGGCACTCGCCATGACACTAATTACACTCGGAGAATGATTGGACTACTTCCTACTCTTCCTCTTTTCTTCCTTCTCATTCTTTTGCTCTTCATCCTACTCCTGCTCTTCTTTTTACTCCTCCTCCTCCTCCTCCTCCTCCTCCTCTTCCTTCTCCTCTTCCTCCTCCTCTCTTCCCTTCCTCCTTCTATTCCTCCTCCTTATCCTCCTGTTGCCACTCTGCATGGGCGGAGTTTATCAGGAGCTAGGGGGAGCTAAGCCCCCCCCCCCCAAGGAGGCTGAGATTCAACTTTTTACCATGAGAATGGCATCCTTTTTCGGGGACTCGGGGTTAGCCCTCCCAAGAACGGAAACCAAACTCCGCCCATGCCACTCTGGCTCTTCTTCTGTCCTTGTTTACATCTTTACCCAAGTTTCTATTCATATACTGTCCGCCATTTGTTTCATCTGTGACTTCCCTTCCTCCTCTCTGCGTGTCTGTCTGTCTGTCTCTGCTTGCCTTTGCATGCCTTTCTCCTCTGGGGTCAATCCGTGCTCCGCACTTGCACTAATTACTACTCCGATCCCCCTTCCTACAGACGAAAATAACAAGGTACCACGAGGGCAGCCGTGACAATTATATAGACCTCACTCTTTCATCCGCATAACTCGCTATCACGGACGCACAGGTCGCACAAGTCAGGGCTCAGTGAACTCTAATCTAACCCCCCTTGCGTACGAGAACCCACATATACACCGTGTATGTATACACTCTAAACAGCTCTGAACATGCAACAGTAACAAAGCATTTAGTTGCAATAAACAGTGACAATAATGTTAAACATGTGACTTTAATTTTTAATATAAAGCACGCCGTTGCAATTATGTAAACATCTTACCCGGTAGGCCTATCTCCGCCTAAGAATGGTAACTGGTAAAATAATAGACGTTCTGCGTCATATGAAGGTTTCGTAATTTTGAATGGTAGGCCTATGCAGTGTTTAATCTAGACGTCTCTGGCGGGGGGGCGGTGGCGAAAGTTGTCACCAGGACTGGATTCCCCCCGAAAAATCGCTAGGTGTTGTCAGTGTGAGATTTGTAGAAAAATAACAGGGGGTTGGAGTAAAAAAGTCGTCAGTTTTTTCAGCAGCGGATATTCTAGATTTATCGGAATTTTTTACCAAATGACCAAAAAAGTCGTCAGAAAATTTAGACGACGAGGATTTTGTCGGTCCACCCAAAATGTCCAGCCAAAAACGGACTTATTATAGCCCCCTCCGAAACTCGAATTCCTCCCCCCCTCAAGCAAAGGGGCTGGATAAAACACTGAATGGTAGGTCTATTAACAATACAGGGTGGCTCCAAAAAAAATGTACCACCGGATAAAATGCAATATCTTTGCAACCGATTGAAATGTTTGTCCGAAAATTTTCCAATTTGAAGGGGAATGAATTTCCAACAATCCCTGAAAGATTCACTGAAAACTTTTTATGTTTGCAAAAGTTACAGCTGTTTAAACTTTGATTTTCGTTTTTTCAAATTTCCGTGGAAAAAATTAACGTCAATTCTTGATTTCCATGTCAAATGATATCACTTTTCACTACGGCCTCAGAAATACGTTTTGCAGTTTATCGTAGGGTATGATGGGAGTGTCCACTCCCTGCTTTAATACGAGCTCGAATTCTTTTTGTGAAGCTTAGTATGGCCTTGTTGATCGAGTCCTGCGGCAACTGATCCCACATTAGCAGCAGGACTTCCTTCAGCTAGCCAATGTTCTCCAACTCGGGATGAAATGTCTTGCAGCATAGCTTCCCAGACGTGGTAAGCAAGAGGGCTAAGGTCTGGCGATGTTGTTAGTCACCTTTGCCAATAAATTTACTGGAGTGGATTGCAAAAATAAGGTAGCGTCATCATAATCAGCCTTGCCGTGCGAGCAAGCAGGCGCACCGTCCTGCTGGGAAATAAAACCACATGTTAGAGCATGGCCTACCTGGTCTTCAATTAGTCTTGGTAAGAGAGTTCAGCGATGAGTTTGACATCTAACCTACTGAATGGGATTAAATGCAGTCTTTTCTGGCACCCGTGACACATGCCAGCAAATCTTATGCTGAAACCACGATGTGCTTTGCAAACTTGACCCTTTCGATTACCAAGCGAATTTCTTGAAAATCGTACTTTTTCCATCAGACCAAGCGACCACTTCCTGCCTCGCTTCCAACATCTGATCTTCGTTACATAAACATGTTTACAGATAGCCTTCAATATGCTCAGGCTCCACTTTTCACTGGGTATTTTGCTATGATTACGCGATGTCCCAGTCTCTGTTCACGCAGCGTCCGAATTTCCATTTTATCTTCCGCAGAAACTTTGCCCATGACGTTCAGTAATGGATTCACCAATTGAGTCCATAATCTATAAAATATCACTAAATACCAACAGTTTGCTGCATAAACAGCTTCTTTACAGCTCTTAGTGAGGTCGTAGGACATCATCATCATTTCTTACGATGTAATTTGCAAAAAATCTTAATGAAATCACATTGTATTGGAACTTTATTCTCCGGATTTTTGAAAAAAACGAAATGTTAAGTGTCGTATCCCGTGTAAAGGGCACTTTATTATCCTAGTGGTTAATCGGTTGGGTTTAACTTACTCAAGAAATTCTTCCAAATTCAACAAAACTCTCAGTTCTTATGAAATATATATAATATAAAGTTATTCAATATCATTCATATGCACAAACAAATAACAATCCTATTTACCTAGTGTGGCGAGTTACTTAGGAAATATTATATTTGCGCTTATCTGTCGAGTTGTTTGAACTCGAATGTCTTCGGCTCTCTCCGTCGTCCAATCGTCGCAGTCAAGAATGTTGATCAGACGGTTGAAATGCAGTCATGGAAGCAACCACACCAATCGCCTTACTCGTATCTTGCCGTGAATCAGTTGCACACAAGATGAATCGTCGCATTCACCTCACAGCTCCTCTCCAGTTGACCAAACGTCCCTCGTACTTCACACGCCGAATCAGCTGTTCGCTAGCCGATTCAAATTACACGACTCTTCAGACTGTTGCCTAAGAGTTCGTCTTCTTCGCAAGTGTCTCACACTTCACACGATGATTATTATGTACTAACGCAAATTTCTCATTTAAATTGCGTTGCACTTAATGCACAATACTTTGAACTATCGGTTGATCGTCCGAACAGTTCAATTACCTTCGTCTCTACTCTGAAAATCACAACTTTGGATTGATCACCGCAGCGAAACAACCACCATTTTCAGATATACCTGTAGAGAGTCAAAAACTTAACGTCCACTTCGCTGACGTCATTTTTAACTCGTCACGTCATTCGCTTCCAGTCTGCACCAATCACGAATAGGATTAGCGTCCTTTGTTGTCATGGTAATCTTGACCACTCGTTATTACGCTTAGCTGCAGTCATTGGTTTTATGTATTAATATTTTATATGTTGCCACACATATTACCTAAACTCGCCAATTAAATTGCCTAGCTTAACTTCTACCTATAATTAATAATTATACATGCATAGCAAGTGTTTAATTTGATAATCATTTAATATAACCACGACAAATACCCTTTCTTCAAAAGTCTGTACACAGGCTTTATCAACTTATCTAATTATCAAATTACAATAACTGCTTATGCCTATGCTTATACTACTTTACACAACATCACAACCTAACACAACTACTTCTTATCTACCTATAGTATCACCATTGATTTACTTAAATCTTAGGTCAATCCTCTACTTAAATAATCGGACATTACATTATTACATCCCTTAATGTAACGTATTGTAAAACAATAATTTTGAAGGGCAAGGCTCCACCTCATGACTCTTGCATTCTTCATCCTCCCTTCCTTCATGTACTGTAGTCCACAATGGTCAGTCTCGATCACAAACTCTCTTCCACACAAATATCGATCAAATCTACTGATTCCCCACATTATGGCTAAACATTCTCTTTCCTCAACTGAATATCGCATCTCTCTTTCCAACAGTTTTCTACTCGCATATGCTATCGGATGGTTTATTCCTTCATATTGTTGAATAAGAACACAACCTATCCCTTTTCCTGATGCATCTGTCTGTATTATAAATTCTTTCTCCAAGTCTGGTAACCTAAGGATTGGTGTCTTAGCTAGTGCTTCTTTCAACTGCTTAAAACTTTCACCTAACTCTTGGTTCCATTCAACATTGTTAGGAGCTAACTTTTTAGTCAAGTCGCTCAACGGTGCCATCAATTCTTTTTGTTTACTCACACATAAACTCAATATTTCTTCCTCTTCATTCTCACCATCTTTATCGTCATGTACTATTGCCGATATGCATGCTACTGTTTCTATATCAACTTTCATTAAATAAGACTCATCTACTTAATCGATACTGTTTTTTTTACTATAAATTGATGATTCACTCTCCTCATTGTGCGGAATTAATTTTCATTTCACTTCTTAGCTACTCATAAATTTCACAACTGTTTAATTAAACAACTCAACTTAACTGAAACTCAACTTTTATTTATTTACAATCCTCTTAACTATCCATCCTACCTATATAAACACTTATCAACTCACTTTTACACCCATTCTTCTCTTGTTTTGACCACTCGTCTGGTCCACACATGAGTTCCCCTTTTTACTTCTGGCTTTCTTATCGTATTCAATGTACTACCATTTCGGATCTCTGAATCTTTATTATTCATTTCTTCGCCTATGCGTCTATTCAGATCTCCATAAGTCTTCCATCTGATTCCTTTCAGTGACTCATTTTCTCTCCTATAATAGTTATCACTATTCTCTTCTTTGTTTACAACAACTTCAGGATATGACCTCTTTCTGTCATTCCATGTTCTATCTCTCCACTTATTCTCCTCATAGTGCACTCCACCAGTCTCTCTCTGTTTCCTTACAGATTCATTACCATAGATCTCTTTACACCATGGTTTATTCTCATAACGCCTTCCCATAGTTTCAACTATGTTACTATCATCTCTGTTTCTCCAATTCAATCTATTAGACCTATCACTGTCTATTCCATTGTTCCTATTACACTCTCTCGACTTATATCGATAATTTCTTCTATTATCATTGTTTACATTCCTCTCGTTCCAACTCACATTTCTCCTAATCACTTCATTATCATCTGTGTCACTTCTAGGCATCCATCCATTTTGTCTCTTAGACTGGACCTTATATCTTCTGTAATTATTTTCTTGATTTCTCCAATCAATAAACTGTTTCCTATATATCTTCTTACTCTCATCAACATCACTCGACTCACATCGATCTCTTGTGATCATGTATTTAGCTCGAGTCTCAACCAATTTAAACGGCTCACGTTTGAAATTCCTTTTCACTCTTTTGTTCACCGACTCTCGGCATATATCACAACTCAGGACATACCTTCTAATATCTGGTCCTATCCATGGCCAATAAAATTCATTCACAATTTTATCAGAGGTCTTCTTCATACCCAGATGTGCTGACAATAGCGAGTTATGGGCCACTGCTAGTACTTTATCTCTAAGTTCTTTCGGGACCATCAACTGCCACTTCGCATCATCCTTCGATATTTCTTTGAACCTTCTATACAATAATCCGTTCTTTTTCACATAAAGAACTTTTTCTGTTACACTGTCATCACCACTCCAATCAATTGCTTTATCCCAAAACTTCTTCAAAGTCTCATCTTTGCTTTGTAACTCTTTAATTTCTTTTGTTGATACATTTAAATCCGGCATCTCAGTAACTTTCAACTGTTTGTATTTTGTTACTTTCTTTGATTCCGCTCTGGTTTCAACTGCTGCTGTCGTTTGACACACATCATCATTCTCTATGATGTCATCCGTTACATCATCATTTAATTCACTTGTGACTTCACTTGCAAAATGAACTTTCTTTTTGTCACTTTGTCCTTGTGACTCGACACTCAAAGATTTCTGAATCTTTTTCAATCTATCCTCTCTATTCTCGTTATCATCTTTATTATTTCGATCACATTTAATCGTGTTATGTGTAGTTTCATTTACTACTAGATATTTTAATCCTTTGATCCGACCGATAACTACTGGTTTCGCCGGTTCCTCCATCACCATTGCTTCAACGTTCCCGGTAAAATACTCGCTTTCAACATTGATCCTTGCTATCGGAAAATTTCTCACTGTCCCATCGACTAATATGCATGGCGTTTCTTTTCCCGTGAAATCGCTATCGTCGACTAGTGACCTCTTAACAATGCACTTGCTTGACCCTGAGTCGTATAAACAACTAGTACTCACACCATTCACTTTTGCTTGAAACTCATTTCTACTTTCCAAATCAGGATCACCATCTCCTTTTATTACCGTTACCATGGCACTCACCTCCATATGCACAGGTAATTCCACGTCCTTCTTCTTCTCCTTACGTTCCTCTATTTCATCAAACTCACTCGGTCTCACAGACTCTAGGTCTTGCATTACCCTGTGTTTACGCTTTTCACACACCTGCACCGCTGCTGCTGTATGTCTAACAACTCCCTTTTGTTTGTGAACGCAATCATACGCTCTGCGTCCGTTTCGGCTACACGCGAAGCAATTTGTCTTATGCTCAGCCGCCTGTTCTCTTTCTCTACTAAATCCTCTATTCATACTTCCATTATGATTCGTCTCCCTGTTCTGTTTCATGTCTCCTCGTCCTCTATTTATGTTTCCATTAAACCTCTCTCTTGATTTATCGTCGAACGGTTTCACATTCGGCCTTTCGTTACTGAATTTCACTGGAGGCCTTAGATTACTTTCTGTGTATTTATATCCGTGCGCCTCGATATAAGACTCGGCACAGTTTAATGTGTCCTCTAGACTCATCTTGCCTCTTTCTTTGAGGAACATCTTAAGTTCATTGCTACACGTAAGGTAGAACTGATCTCTTAATAATAAGTTCTCCATTCCTTCGTAGGTTTTCTCGAATCCAGCTTGAAGTAGCCACTGCTGCATATATCTCCTCAATCTATGCACAAAATCTGTAGGTGTTTCACCTGACTCCATTTTACTCATCTTGAATTTGTTACGATATCCACCCTCTGTTAATTGAAACCTTTTTAACAGATGTCTTTTCAAACACTCGTAATCTTGTGTCTCCTCAGATGACATTCTTTGATATACCTCTAAGGCTTTTCCTTCGAGATGCTTGGCTAGCATCAGAGACCAATTCTCTGTTGCTATCTCGTATGCCGTGCATGTCCTTTCAAATCTTAATAAATATGCATCCAAGCAATCTTTATTCTCATTGAATATAGGGAATTTTATATCTTTCATTCCTCTGTTATGGTTACTGTTTCCTTGATATGAACCATCACCAACCATTGTGAATGTGGCCTCACCACGATTCTGATTATTCCTAGAATCAATTTCTCTCATTCTTAATTCACATTCAAGCTTCTTGACCTCAAGATCCATTTCTCTCCTAGCTTGACATTCGGCCGCTTCACGAACCAATCTTGCCTCATTCTCACGACTTTCCCGTTCCAGTCTGGCGTCATTCGCCTCTCGTTCTCGTTGAACCCTGGCATCATTCGCCTCTCTTTCAATTCTGGCGTCATTCGCCTCTCTTTCAATTCTGGCGTCATTCGCCTCTCGTTCTCGTTGAATCCTGGCATCATTCGCCTCTCTTTCAATTCTGGCGTCATTCGCCTCTCGTTCTCGTTGAATCCTAGCATCAGCTATTTTTGCTAACTCTAATTCTTGTGCTCTGGCTGCTTTAACTTCTGCAGCCGCGGCCTCATCTTTAAGCTTTCGATCTTCTCGTTCACGCAGTCTGTCGTCTCTTGCTTCCTGCTGTCTATCACGCACATACGTCTTCAACTCATCACCTTCCATTCCCATCTCTTTAGCGAGTTTAACCCACTGTTCATGTTCTCCAAATGACGACATGGTCTACTTACTTGTTTACTCAGTTAACAAGTATTTCCCAATAGCTTTCGCTATACAAGAATTAAATTCTTCAAAAGATAATCTTAAACAAGATTAATAAAATGTTCCCTCTTGAAATGCGTACTCTATGGTTACGCGAGGTTAAACAAATCGCATCGAGTAAACGCTTATCAATAAAGTCGTTCTTTCGCAATCGCAAAAGCGATAACTTTAAAACAATACATTTTCAATACTTGAGATTATTGTTCGTTGATATTTCGAGTATTAGTTAAAAAATCCAGTTTTAATATCCCGGACGAGCCCCCATAGTTGTCGTATCCCGTGTAAAGGGCACTTTATTATCCTAGTGGTTAATCGGTTGGGTTTAACTTACTCAAGAAATTCTTCCAAATTCAACAAAACTCTCAGTTCTTATGAAATATATATAATATAAAGTTATTCAATATCATTCATATGCACAAACAAATAACAATCCTATTTACCTAGTGTGGCGAGTTACTTAGGAAATATTATATTTGCGCTTATCTGTCGAGTTGTTTGAACTCGAATGTCTTCGGCTCTCTCCGTCGTCCAATCGTCGCAGTCAAGAATGTTGATCAGACGGTTGAAATGCAGTCATGGAAGCAACCACACCAATCGCCTTACTCGTATCTTGCCGTGAATCAGTTGCACACAAGATGAATCGTCGCATTCACCTCACAGCTCCTCTCCAGTTGACCAAACGTCCCTCGTACTTCACACGCCGAATCAGCTGTTCGCTAGCCGATTCAAATTACACGACTCTTCAGACTGTTGCCTAAGAGTTCGTCTTCTTCGCAAGTGTCTCACACTTCACACGATGATTATTATGTACTAACGCAAATTTCTCATTTAAATTGCGTTGCACTTAATGCACAATACTTTGAACTATCGGTTGATCGTCCGAACAGTTCAATTACCTTCGTCTCTACTCTGAAAATCACAACTTTGGATTGATCACCGCAGCGAAACAACCACCATTTTCAGATATACCTGTAGAGAGTCAAAAACTTAACGTCCACTTCGCTGACGTCATTTTTAACTCGTCACGTCATTCGCTTCCAGTCTGCACCAATCACGAATAGGATTAGCGTCCTTTGTTGTCATGGTAATCTTGACCACTCGTTATTACGCTTAGCTGCAGTCATTGGTTTTATGTATTAATATTTTATATGTTGCCACACATATTACCTAAACTCGCCAATTAAATTGCCTAGCTTAACTTCTACCTATAATTAATAATTATACATGCATAGCAAGTGTTTAATTTGATAATCATTTAATATAACCACGACATTAAGTTTGAACAGCTGTATCTTTTGCAAACATAAAAAGTTTTCAGTGAAACTTTCAGGGAGTGTTGGAAATTCATTCCCCTACAAATTGGAAAATTTTCAGAGAAAAATGTCAATCGGTTGCGAAGTTATCGCATTTTATCCGGTGGTACATTTTTTTGAGCCACCCTGTAGATGGCACGTTCGCTGATTCTTACTGTAGGCCTACGAACTAAAGCAGGTAGGCTATCTTATCTGATCTGTCTTATCAAAGGCAACAATCTATTTTCTTCTTCAATTTTTCTTTTCAGCTGCTGTATCCAATGCGCGGCTGGCAAAGGCTTATAATTAATGATGCGACTGTCATTGCAGAGATGGGTTCAGCTGTGCAAATAGCCTACAGCCACCACAGCAGCGTTGCCACTCTGAAAAATAGAAAAACCCAAGTTGGTCGGTCGAAAAAACCCAAGAAAACCCATGTTGCCCAAATCTTCCGAAATTTTCACAATTTTTCGTCAACAAATTTCTGATGACCTTTTTTTAAGTCATTTGCCCCAAATCTTCAGAAATATCCTAAAATTTCCGGTTCCCAGGCAAAAAAAGCCAAATTTTCCAGAAAAAAACAAGTTTTTCAGAAAAAAACCTATTTCCCAAGTTTGCAGAAAAAAACCCAAGATTTTGGGGGCAAAAAAACCCCAAGAAAAATCCCAAGTTCTTCGCAAAAAACCCTCATTTCCCAGGTTCCGATAAAAAAACCCGAGATCTTGTAAAAACCCAAGGAGTGGCAACGCTGCACCACAGTTGTTATTATAGGCGACAGATGACACTAATCTCGTGCAGGGTGACATTATCTAGCGCCGTATATTTCATGCGATGTATTTTTAAGAAGACTGCTGAAGACGACTTCAAAGAACCGACACCTAATCTACTTTTAGAAGCATAAAGACGTTGCGCAAACAAATTGGCGTTTACAAATTAGCCGCATTATAAACTATAGGTGCAGAAAAACACAAGACAGATCCAAGATAAAACATCATGGCCTTTCTCATACCCGATTGAATTTAGAAAGATCTTTTTACATACCGGTAATGACTATAGCAGTAAAATCAACAACAAGAGCAAGAACATTAGCAGAACTAGGAGTAGTAGCAGTAGTAGTAGCATCAGCAGCAGTAGCAGTAGCAAAAGCAGTAGTAATAGTAAAAATAATAATAATAATAATAATAATAATAATAATAATAATAATAATAATAATAATAATAATAATAATAATAATAATAAGAAGAAGGATCGCACGGCCTCTCGTGCCGTCTTGGCCCTGGTCGTCAGGCCCGACATGCGGTCCTAAATGACCTAATCTGCAGGGGCCTTGTTCAGGCAGGCATTCCGGCAGTTAAGGAACCACCTGGTTTGTCAAGGTCGGATGGCAAAAGACCAGACGGCCTTACACTGATTCCCTGGCGCTCAGGTCGTTGTTTGACCTGGGACGTTACAGTGGCAGATACTGTGGCTACCTCTTATCTAGCCACAACCTCCATTCGGATGGGTGGCGCTGCGGAACTGGCTGAAGCCAGGAAAAATACAAAATATGCACAACTGATGCAAACCTACCACTTTGTCCCATTGGCTTTTGAAACAATGGGGCCAATTAACGCCAAGGGACAGGCATTTCTCGCCGACCTGGGTCGTCTCTTGAGCCAAATTTCAGGCGACGCAAGAGAAACAAGCTTCTTGTTTCAACGCCTGTCTGTCACCATTCAGCGTTTTAATGCTGTTGCCTTCCACAGCACTTTTGTTCTTCCTGATCTTGACATGGATGGCCACTCCAGAGTTAAAATTGCTTATTAATATCTGACACCTGAGGGATTATAGATACCTCGGGTAATTTAAAAAAAAAAAAAAAAAAAAAAATAATAATAATAATAATAATAATAATAATAATATAGGCCATCCATATAAATTGATGTAATATATTATTTTCAATAGAAACTTCGGATTTGTCCGAGTGTCTGACTGTCATACTATGATCCATGACGTTACCGGTATATTATCAGTAAGCTTAGTCTTCTGGTCTAATAATCCCTTCTATGATCCAATAACCGTGGGCACGCATGTATAAAAATTAATTATTATGCTTATGAGTTTTCTAACACCGTTTGCAATGAACGGGGTGTGATCTTTCTCTTCCTCTGCCCACTTGGCTGAGCGGAACCATTTTTTAGTTTCCGTGTACGAAACGTGTTATAGACTAGCTCAAGATGTGTGTGTGTGTGTGTGTGTGTGTGTGTGTGTGTGTGTGTGTGTGTGTGTGTGTGACGTGTGGTTATGATTGGACGGCTAAATAAAGAGTCTAGTCGACCACTATAATAGACCAAATGCATGTTTGTCATATTTATGCTTTTCCGCGCAGGGAGATAATTGTCTGCATAGAGATTTTTTAAAGGTGTTTCAACATTTTCGGGGCAGATTTTGGATCCTCTTTCGCAGAGTGCATCGTTAAGGAATTAATGCGCAAAATCCTTATCACATGAACTGCATATGTATTTAACTCTATATGTCAGCGACGCCATTAACCTACACATACCGTGCTTTTCAAGGAAATAGAAGTCTTAAAACATAAAGAGGCTTATGAGATTGATGTTCGCCTGTTTAAGCTAACGCAATTGAGTCCATATGTTATCTACGAAAATCAGCATGCATTGCAGGGCCCTGGACCCATTCGGTTAAATTACACCGTGTCTAAAAGCGCGCAAACTATAAACTAAACTCAGTTTAGAAATTATAAACAGTAAAGCCAAATTTTAGGCCTATTTCGTGTTTTTAGTGCTATAATTAGGCCTATATACGCTAACTAATTGTGTTAATAATCATTGAAACGTAGCTTATATTTTAGGCCTAATTAAATTTATGTGAGACCAAAAATGTGGCCTGAAATACGTAGTTTATAATTGTAGGTATAGACCTAAAGGCCTAGAGTGTAGAATATATTATATATAGAAACGCGGCATTGAATTTGTCACAAGAGATTACTTACTACACCTCATGCGATTTCCTTTTATATAAAGCTCAACTGACATCATAATTTTCGATATGACGTCACGACGAAATGACGCATTACCTTTGTTTTCGTTAGTCTCGAGATTGTTGTTAATTTCTGTCGAAGACGGTGAAGATGGCGAAGAAGACGATGACGACAAAAACGATTAAAACGATCGATAACAAAAATGCGACAAAGATGGTGGAAACAGAAGAAACCGAAGACCAACACTGTTCCAAAACTGAGCGTCAGTCGATCATCGCAGTGGAACAAAATAATTCGTTACGTAAGTCTTATGTGAGAGGTTTTTGCTGTCATTTCAAGAATCGAAAATAATCGATCACCATAATATTTATAGCTAAAGAATTACAGTAAAACGTGAAATAATAATAGGCCTAATCATGAGGATGAAAAATGAACTTGATGCAAGTTGTAAGATGTGAGTATAAAAGTAAGGTAGAAAAAGAAGTAGACCTCCTAGGTGAAAGATTTGAAAGTTTTATACAAGCTACATGTAGGCTAATAGCTATTACCATAGCAACAGTGACCGAAGGACGAAACCGTCTGATTTCGAGTGTACGTCACGACGAAACCCACGTGTCATCTCCTGCATTATGACGTAATAAAGTCTAACCTGACGTCATTCACATTTTGGGACCATAATATATGCGTCATATTTTTGTGGAAAAGGTACAATGAAGCTCATGATTACGTCATGCATGTGGTATTTGGTCGCTCACACAAATGATTATCGAATCCGAAGATTGGAGAGCCACGTTAATTATGACCTTACATTTACATGGACGTTGCTCTATCTTGTTTCGTTTAGACATGGCAAAACATTCGGGAAAACAGATGAAAATCGCATTAAGTCTAGAAGTTTGGGAGGACCTGAGTCACCTGAGGGAAATTCTGAGTCGGAGGAAAGGCGAGCGTCAAACGCACGAAGCCGCGATTGCTCATGAAGGCAAGGATTGATTTGTTCATTCATTAACTTTATCCGTTTATACATTTTTATCTATTGATAATTCATCTGCTTACTCTTTGATTCATTCATTCGTTCGCTGACTCATTCATTCATTCATTCATTCATTCATTCATTCATTCATTCTTTCTTTCTTTCATTCCTTCATTCATTCATTTATCTATCCATTCATTGATTGATTCATTCATTGATTCATTCATTCACTCATTCATCTATCCATTTCATCTATCGGCTGGATCGATTAGACAACAAACTAGGCCTAGTCGCACCCAAGTCCCAAGCTGAGCCAAGCAGAATGGTCTTGTATATAGGTCAAATTAGTTCTTCATAGGCAATTTTACTAGATATCTATCATAACATGTATCATTATCTTCGTGGATTTTCTGTGTTGCTTTAGGAACCGCTGAATGGCTGTCTGAAAGGATGGACCTGGAAGGATTGGCCTGAGGGGGTTGTGATGAGTGATGGTTGTGTGGTTCTGTGTTGTTTTTGTTCTTGTTGTGTGTTTGTAGTTTATTTGTATTAGTACCTGCCGGGCCTCTGGCGTGGCGTAAAACCCCGTAAGCTCCTCGCAAAGGCAGGAGGGCCCCTGGCGCGGACGCTACGGATAAAAATCCCGCAAGCCCATTATTATTAATTTTAAATTTATTTTATTATTTGTGTGTGTTGTGCGGTGTTGAGCCGTGGGATGAGAAGGGGGGGAATGAAGGGGCGAAACGATTAGAGGGATGACTTGTGGTGGACGTGGAGACTTGAAAGTGACGTGGAGCCAGCTCGGAGTGGGTCATCGAAACACGGCATCAAGAGGATAACCTCAACTCAATCGAAAAAACGAGGCTGACGCTGATTCGACCTGACACAAAAACTCCTTTTTGCTAATACAATCGATTGGGGCAATGGACTTTGTAATAAAGCCTATAGTTATTAGTATTTTCTGTGTCGCGTTTTTCTGACTGTTCTCAACTTTGATTGTCCCCTCTGCCATGCCATCGTATAATTTTGTTGAAGTAGGCCTATATAGTTGAGAAAGTATATAGCTATAAGTATAGAAACCAAAGCTCTGATTATAAGCAATCTGCGGAATCTCTATAGGCCTACTAGGGCCTACTCAGGGGCGGATCCAGGGGCCAAACATTTCTGTATCTGCTTCAGTGCCCCTGGGCCTACTAATCCTGACCTTTTACTTAATTCTACACTGTGAATATTAACCTTTACCACTCAGATTTATTTTCATCGCCAGCCCCTCCAGATCAGAATTAATACAAGTAGGCTACCCGGTATAGCAACTTCAGTGACTGAAATCAAACTGGGAAAGAACTAAAATCAAATGCTATAGGCCTAGAAGCTACCAGTGCCGATTATGGTAAGGCTAAATAACCGGAGAGTCCATCTACTTTATTCTTGGTACTGGATAAGAGATAAAGATATAACAGCCAATAGGACAGAAGGTCCAGCTTGCCAGGGCCACATGAGAGCATTGGGTTGTAACGATGCATAAAGGCCGATGGTCCGATGTGGCAACCATGGGCGGAGTTTGGTTTCCGTTCATGGGGGTGGGGGGTCTAAAAAACTTGGGCTTGAAATCTCATAAAAACCATACTATTTATCCGGACAAAAAAGTTGATGACTTTTTTCATTCGGGCTGAAGCTTCGTTCGTGAAAGAGCCATTTTGTCCAAATAAATTTTCGACTCTGGGCTTTCTTGGAGGGGGGGGGGCTAGCCCCGGAAAAATATACCATTTCCATGGTAAAAAAATGAATCTGGGCCTTCTTGGGGGGGGGGCTTAGCCCCCTACCCTAACAAACTCCGCCCATGGTGGCAACAGAACAATAAACTCTTAACTATAAAAGCACATATAAATGCGATAAGCGAATTACCGTATTACGAAAACTAAATAATTATATTGCGTGATTATACACGGAAGAGGGAAATTAACGCCTCGCGTACTTTATAAATCAAAAATTATATTGCGCCTAATTAATTTGTCTTTCCGGCGTCGATTTATTCAACATGCTGACGCCGCATAAATTGCCGATCACAATATTGGATACGGTATTATAGAAATGCTGGAGTTGGAATCGGCGGCAGTTCGAAAAGGTCGTAGAAATATTAGACGATCGAAGGCAATCTTCATTACTTTCAAGACTTTATCTCTTCGCATATTGTCTACATAAACCACCCGAAGCGAAGCCAAACTCTGGCTCGTGTCCGTCCGCCCCTCCCTCAATACCTCCGTCCGTCCGTCCGTCCGTCCGTCCGTCCGTCTGTCCATACGTATTTATTATATACTAGCTGTACCCGGCCACGCGTTGCTGTGGCAGAAAAGACTCTCCCCCCTCCCCCTCCCGTCCACCTCCCCCTCCTCTTCCCCTTCCCCTCCCTCTGCCCCTCCCCCCTCCCCATCCTCCCCCCCCTCCTCCTCCCCCTCCCTCTGCCCCTTCCCCCTCTCCTTCTCCCTTCCCTTCCCCCTCCCCTCCCCTTTCCCTCCCCTCCCCCTCCCCTCCCCCTCCCCCTCCCCTCCCCCTCCCCCTCCTTCTCCCCCTCCCCCTCCCCCTCCCCCTCCCCCTCCCCCTCCCCTCCCCTTCCCTCCCTCTGCCCCTCCCCTCTCCATTCCCCTTCCCCCTCCGCCTCCCCCTCCCCTCCCCCTCCCTCTTCCCCTCCGTCCCGCTCCCCCTCCCCCGCCGCCTCCCTCCCCTCCCCCTCCGTCCCGCTCCCCCTCCCCCGCCGCCTCCCTCCCCTCCCCCTCCGTCCCGCCCCCTCCGCTCCTTTCATCCCTCAACCAAGAAGGCCGCAAATTAATTATGCGAATCGCTTATGACGTCATGGGATGCAACCTCATTCATGTTTCGTTTGCATGGTCGCAGTCACTGTCAAGGCGTTTGTGAATCTGGCAACGTGCGGTTTTTAATTTGCAAATGGCGGTGGAGCGGAATGCAAAGTTCACTTTTTGTGGAAAATATTGCGTTTATTCAAAGAAAAAAAAGTTGGAAACTCTCTGATAGGAATGGAAGGTTTTGTGAAATTTTCAAAACAATCTGTGCGGTACGTTTCGAGAACACTTTACACAAACTATTGGAAAGTTTCATTTTTATATATATAGATAATATATATATACGTATTTATTATATATATATATATATATATATATATATATGCGACTGCAGACCTGTCTAAGAGATTAATCATTCAACGAAATCTTTCGATGATTAGATTAGATTAGATTAGGTGGGATTAGATTCATTAAGTTAGATTTACTGTACACAGAGTTTGTACAGTCCTGTGTTCTGCTTTTTCTTCTAAACCACTATTGATGATTTGTGTTTTTTCGCATCATCGCTGTAGGGGAATTTCTCATTTAGCCTACTAGACCATCTATCTATCTATCTGTCTGTCTGTCTGTCTGTCTGTCTGTCTGTCTGTCTGTCTGTCTGTCTGTCTGTCTATCTGTCTATCTATCTATCTATCTATCTATCTATCTATCTATCTATCTATCTATCTATCTATCTATCTATCTATCTATCTATCTATCTATCTATCTATCTATCTATCTATCTATCTATCTATCTATCTATCTATCTATCTATCTATCTATCTATCTATCTATCTATCTTTCTATCTTTCTATCTGCTCCGTGTAAATCATTTCCCTGTGGACCTACTTGCTCCGGTTCATGAGATCCCGGTTGCGACGGATTCGGTAAACAACGCTTTACAAAATTATTGCAATCGTTTCAACCGTCACAGACATCGGGATCTTAGGACTAGAGCGCGGAAGAGAATGAAAAGATGGATGGACGGTAAAACGGAAAGAAACGAATGGAGGAAGAAAGGAAGAAAGAAAGAATGGAAGGAAGGAATGGAGGAAGGAAGGAAGAATGGGAGGAAGAAAGGAAGGAAGGGATGAAGGAACGAAGGAAGGAAGGAATGGAGGAAGGAAGGAAGGAATGGAGGAAGGAAGGAAGGAAGAAAGAAAGGAAGGAATGGAGGAAGGAAGGAAGGAAAGAAGGAGGGAAAAATGGAAGAAAGGAAAGAAAAAAGGAAGGAAGAAAGAATGGAAGGGAAAAAAAGAATGGAAGGAATGAAAGAACTGGAATTAAGGAAGGAAGAGGAGGGAAAGGATGAAATTAAGGAAGTAGGGAAAGAAAGGAGTAAATGGGAAAGAAGGAAGAGATAAAGGAAGAAAAGGTAGAAGGGGAGGATGGAAGGAAGGAATGAAACGAGGAAGGCAGGATGGAAGAGCAGTAGGAAGGGCGGATGAAAGTAGAATACATACATACAAAGAAATTCGTACATACTGTACATGTATACATACATGCATGCATACATACATACAAACATAATACATACATACATACATACACACACATACATACATACATACAAACATAATACATACATACACACATACATACATACATACATACATACATACAAACATACATACATACAAACATACATACAACATACATACAAACACATACATACATACATACATACATACATGATACATACATACATACAAACATAATACATACATACATACATACATACATACATACATACACACACATACATACATGCAAACATACATACATACATACAAACATACACTGAAGAAATTCGTCATCTACTTACATGATGATAGTGCGCCAAGTATTCGTCGCCGCTGGAGGGCGCGACAGACGACGGATACAGAGGCTGCGACTGGATGGATGCTCGACCGAGTCTTTCAGAAGATGAGATGCGGAGATGGAGTCTGCTACTACTGCTGCTGCTGCTGCTGCTGCTGCTGGTGATGTGGATGAGGATGCTGATCCACCTGACTGCAGCAGCAGCAGCAGCCTTCCTTCTAATAGTCGCCGAAAGGTAATAAAACTCGTTGGCGGGTAGAATGCCAGAGATGCATACGGTTGGTGGATGGAAGGAGCAGATAGACGGACAAACATACATACGTACAGACACACACAGACATACAGGCCGACATAATTGACCGGCAGATAGAATGGGAGACAACACAATAGACAGACAGACAGACAGACAGACAGACAGACAGACAGATAGAATGCATGAGACAGACTAACACACACAGTCACACGGACAGACAGACCCAGGCACACAGAGATTTGGGCAGTGTTGGACTCGCAAACACACACAGACCGAGACACAAAACTACAGACAGACAGACAGACAGAGACAGACAGACAGAGACAGACGGAAAAGACGCATTGATGGAAGAATGGAGCAAGAGTGCACGGATGGGAAGTAAAAACATAGGCGGAGACCTGGTCCGAACTTTGGGGTGGACGGACGAGCGGCCGAAGGACGATCGCTTAATTAAGCGCGAAGCCTAAAAAAAGGTGTTTTTGACGACTAAAAAAGGTGTCCAGACATTTTGACGACTATTTAGAGGCGCTTTATAACTGTTTTTACACAATGCAAATTTTACAATACAATAATGAAAGAGTTCAGAGATTTTGAAATATAAAAAAGATGTCTTTAGAATTTTTTCGACTAAAAAAGGTGTCCACAGATTTTGATGACTAATAAAAAGTCTTCAAAAATTTTCAAATATAAAAAAAGATGTCTTTAGAATTTGTTACGACTAAAAAAGGTGTCCAGAGATTTTGATGACTAATAAAAAGTCTTCAGAAATTTTGACATCTAAAAAAAAGATGTCTTTAGATTTTTTTCGGACTAAAAAAGGTGTTCAGAAATCTTGACGAAAAGAACTGAGAGAGAGCGAAAAAGTCTTCATAAACTTCGACGACTAAAAAGAGTGTCTTCAGAAATTTTGACGACTTAATAAAGGTGTGTGCAGATATGTTGACAGCTTTAAAAGTGAGTTCAAAAATGTTTACAACTAAAAAAGGTGTCTTTAGAAATTTTGACACTAAAAAAGTGTCTTCAGAAATTTAGACGACTATGTCTTTTGAAATGTTGACAGCTAATAAAAGGAGTTCTCAGAACTTTTGCGACTAGAGAAAGGTTTCTGGAAATTTTGACGACTAAAAAAGGTGTCTTTGGAAATTTTGACCACTATAAAAAAGAGTGTCTTCAGAAATTTTGCCAACTACAAAAGTTGTATTCTTATATGTTGACAGCTAAAAAAGGTGTCTTATGAAATTTTGACAACAAAAAGGTTTCTTCAGAAATTTTGAAGACGAAAAAGAGTGTCTTCAATAATTTTGACGACTATAAAATTGTGTCTTCAGAAATTTTACGATTAAAAAAGGTGTCTAGAAATTATGACGACTAAAAAGGTCTCTTAAAAAATTTTGACAACCAAAAAAGGTGAAAAGGTGTCTCCAGTAATTGAGACAATTAAAAAGGTGTTTTCAGAAATTTGGACGACTACAAAATGGTCGTCAGAAATTCTACGCCAAAAGAATCCCCTCCACCCAACTCAAATCCAGGCTACGGCCTTGTGGAGGAAGATGGGAAGGATTTGATGGAAGTGGGTGAGCGAATCGAAAATTAGATGGTTTCAATGATTATAATATTAATTGGTTGTAATTGACTTATAAATCTGAATTAAACCGATCTTATCTTGTAGAATCCACACTGGCTAAGTTGAAATTAAACTCAATTCATGATTAGATCGAGAGGTTTTTTCAAAGATTCGTTCGATGTTTTCTAATAAGTTGATGGGTAAGATCAAATTATTTGAATTCTGCATATTTACTATAATTATAAAGCTTTCATGAAGAAAGAATGTAAGGGTGTCCAAGTAAGTTGTTTTCAAAAAGGGACCATGTATCCCGGTTCTGTTATGGCATCGCTCTTATGCGTTGAACAGATTTTTTAGTAATTTGTTCGAAAATCTCCTTCTAACATTGTAACGTCGTCAGTCGCCTGCAGTGTGTTCATCAAGTGTCCATGTTCTGACACTTAACGATTGGGGGGGGACAAATGCATGGACCGTCCCCCCCCACCACATTCTTTGGGGGGGACCGTCCCCCCTGTCCCCCCTAGGTCTCCGCCAGTGAGTAAAAACAATCTTCTCACGGATAAATAAAAGGCTCGTAAACAGAGTGAGAATTACCAGGGGTTTGTGGGGGGGTGTTAAGGGATTCAATCTTCCCCCTAGTCTTAAGCTACACAGGTCTACATAATTAAAAGAAATTTTCAATTACTGCATCTGTCCCCAAATCCCTATTCTCTCCCCATCCTCCATCGTAAATTATTCCCAATCAGATGACAATGAACAATTTTAACTATTTTTAACTGCACACAAAATTAATGCTGCTGCAGCTACACAAAGCCATTTCGAATTTCGAACTGCACTTTTTGTGTAGAAATGCACACTAAAACAATTCTTCATGATGCTGCATCCAGCGCTAACATTGCATTACAGACTCAGTTAACAGGAGAAACAATGTAAAAAATAACACACAGTGTGTGTGACTAAAATTAATAGATTTTATTGGAATTCCAGTTCACAAGTCGACAGAAGTTGACACAGCCTATAGCAACCTTTAATTTTCATAATATCAGCTGTAGGACAGTTTAGTTTCATATCAAAAGTAGTTAGTAGTCACATCTTGCAAACGGGTATAGGGCCTAATAATGTCTATTTTTGTTCTGTGAAGTTTCGTTTGACGAATGACGTCGACAGGTGGCGTAAGGAGTCATCAACGCGATCTAGAAAACACACCCAGCAATTAAGTTCAGCCACTGATGCCGACGATTGTCCCGTGCTTCCTGTTTTGTATTCACGTCCAGTTAGAGATTCATGAAAGCATGACCAAATGCAACACATATATCTAGGTAAAGGAACTATATATAAATATATATATGTATATATTGATATATATATATATTGTGCATATAAATAATTATATATAATTATATGATTGCTATTGGAAATTAATTGTGCAACGTGCTCATGGACATCTGAAACGAGAATAGCCAGCCATCTGCATATAGCGAGGAGAAGATGCAGTTATAGATAATTATTCAAGTGCTTGAAAGCCATGGAGAAAATAGTGAATTGTGAGCCACTTTCTGGACGTACGAAGTGAAAGTGAGCCAAGAAGAGAGAGTGGCAGTTTATTCCGATCCTCAAAGGGGGTGGGGTTAGGGGGTGAGAGGGGGGTCAGAGGCGTGGAATGTATGCAAGCCAAAAACTACATTCATGCATCCAAACAATATATATCTGGAAAATTTATACAGCCCCCCCTTCAAGATAACTATTCAGAGGCACTCCCGACCCAGGCACGGCTAAAGAGGAAAGTCTTGAATATTTTATTAAAAAAGAGTTAGACAAGTTCCCATGGAAGGTAATGCAGGCCAAAGGGAAGGCTATTCAAAACAGAGGGAGTCACAGTGAGAAAGCCCATGCATGTGGAACCACAAAAGCTACAAATACATAATTATGTATACATGTACACGTATGTATGTATGTATGTATGTATGCATACAGTAAACCCATACACGTATACATGTGTATTTCGTGTATGTATATGTACATGTACATGTATATACACTGTAGACACATAATTGTGGGGCGCGGTGGTGTAGGAGCATGTTCGTTGCCTTGCAGCCGGATGGTTGCATGCCCGAATCCGCCTCAAGCCGACTCGTAGGAAACTTGGGCAAGTCCTTCACTCGCAATTGCTCATGCGCTTCGGCGTGAAACTCCCATTCTGTAGTGCTGTAGTCGGGAGCGCTTCTGAGTAGAAATCTCAAAGGGGCGCTATAACAAGTGCACATAAAGAGTAAAAGTATTAAAGACCATGTTTTTGCTTATTAGAAATTATTAGAAATTAGTCAGTAGGCTACATCTCTACGCATAATCGTATACATGATCATAATTTATTTGAGTCATCCAACCCTTCCATTCAATCTTGCCAACATTTAATCCATCTTTCATCCATCCAAACAGTAACATACAAGAGCTATATAACCTGCTGTTTCGTATTCGGTTCACAATGTCGACAGCACTGACATCCGACGTGATTTCAAGCAACTTAAATTTGCCCTGATTCATAGGTTCCTGTAAAGAGAGAGACAGAGAAAAACAGAACCAAACACTGTAAACAACCTTCATCTAATACGAATTACGAATAATAAATATACACTAGGTAGAACCATACCATACTTTGCATGCTGGTTACACTGGCTATAAGGTTCCTTTAGAGAGACAGAGAAAAACATTGTTAGCTTTCTACAATTCGCACATTGAGATTAGTGTATGTGCGAAAGAAGTACATCTACAATGTACAATTGTATATGTACTCACAGCATACACTGTTGACTGAATGACATCTTGCGGTAGTAATGTGCTTGCGTGGCAGACGATGTCGACTCGAAACAGATCCAACATCTGTGACGTGATGGTCAATGGAGTGCCAACGATGACCTCTGAGACGTACTGAAGAATTAGACAATTGATGAGGAATAAGACAATGAAGAATAATTAGACAATGCGGATTTAGACAATGAGGAATTCGACAATGAAGAATAAGACAATCAAGAATAATTAGACAATGAGGATTTAGACAGTGAAGAAATTAGAATAAAGAATGAAACAATGAAGAATTAGAGTTAGACAATGAAGAATTAGACAATGACGATTTAGACATTGAAGAATTAGACATGATCCATGTGCAAGGCAGACATGTGTTTGAAATGTCAGTGGCTTCCTTCCTACCAACAGCATATGGTCAGTGTACTTGCTATAACAGTAAAGTAGGCTAGGCATGCAGATAAGACAGGACTGTCTACCCCTCCTTCTCCACTTTCTCCTCCTCCACCTTCTTGTCCTACTCCTCCTACTTCTTCTCTGCCTTCTCCTTCACCTTTTGCCCTCCTCCTCCTACTACTCCTTCTCGGCCTCCTCCTCCTATACTTGTTGTCCTTATCCTTCTCCGCCTCCTCCTTTTCCTCCTTCTCCGCCTTCTCCTCCATCTCCTCCTCCCTCTTGTGCTCCTCCTCTTCCTCCTCCTCGTCCTGCCCTCTTCACCATAAAGATCGCCAGACTCTACTTACTTGGCAGGCAAGAATGTTTAAGGTTCGTTCCAGCATCGTCATCATGGGAAATGGAGCTTCTCTGTAACTTCTCACCACCTAAGAAGTTCACAACAAATGTAAATAATCCTCTGAAATACATTTACTAAACATGCACACTATGTCTCGTTATTATCTTAGTCTGACACTTCACCAAACTTTGAAGGTCATTCCTAATAATATTATCTCGTATTAATAGTTGTAGCGCTGCATTGAATCACTCGAGAAACATATGGCATTATCAGGAACTTCAGGAAATACTTGTTACTCCATTCACAACATCGCATTTCATTTGGGCTTCTACGTACTAGCTAGGGCTAGGTCATTTAATTGATAACCTGCATGAGGTTAATAGACTTTAAAATGAACGCTGTAAGAACAATGACAATTCTTTCCACTTCACAAATTTCAATTTCCATCGCTCACATTAATAATTTTATTTCTTATTTTAACAGAAATTCAGTAACAAATTACGTTACATGCTTACGTCATCGGAATGTATTCCCACGAGAAGGTAATCACCTTCCTTCCGAGCTTTCTCCAGCAACTCCAGATGGCCGACGTCTGTACGGAAGCATTAAGAAGAGAAACCATTCTGTCAAGAGTTGCAAAGGAGTTAACAGAGTGAGCGTGTTTGCGACTTGACACCGAAGAATAACAACCGCCGCGAAACTCGACAAATTTCTCACCAAGGGAGAACTCGAATAACTGTAAACAAAATTGCCTTGGTGCGTGGTCAAAAGGTGGCCTCTTTTAACGCTTTCCGCAGTTGTAGACTAAATAACAAGGACCGAGGTGTGACCATACATACGGAACGTTCGTTAGTTTTTTCTGTAACGTACTTACGCTGCGTGGAAGTTAGGTAATGTATGGTCGCACTAGGCTATATGCTGTAACCCGAAGTGGAAATGGGTTTCCTGCTTGGCACTTACAAAACACCGTCACTCATAGAAAATTGCTTTGTTACTTGGGTAGATAGACTAATACAGTTGGTCGTAGGGCAGCACGTGTAGGCCCCCTAATGTGGTCCATTGGTTGCAAGTCACACTGCATTTAACAATAATAATAATAATTGTAATATTAATAATAATAATTATTAATTATAATAATATCTCAGATAAAATTAAAAAATAGCATGGAATAATATTAACGAACAGAACAGAACTTCTTATTGTATTCTTATAAAATTACAAAACATATAAATAAATATAATCTATATGAATTATATGATTATTATACACATAAATTACAAAACATCAATCATAATCGTAATTGTAAACTCAAAACTTCTACAGCACCCACAAAAACTAATTATACTGCAACAATGACAATAGTTATAATCTAAGAAAAAAGTGTAAAATAATATGCAATAATTATAAATTCAACATAACAAAAATCACTTTATTGGCTTATTAATATTATAATAATTATATTTATTGACTTATTGTTATATTTTGTAATTATTTTTTAATATATATTTTATATATATAATATATATTTTCATTTTTATATTTTTAAATTATTTTTTATTATTATTATCCTTTTAATATCTTTGACAAACAACATCAGACACATTAAGCACGGTAAACAACAGAAGCGGTAATAATTTTTTAAATTATAAATAATAACAATAATAGTAATGATTACGATGTCTGATCATGTGACTGCAAAAAAGATACGGAAGAGATCGAAATCTCCAGCGATGTAAACCACTCGATCTGTGGTCTTCGGTTCAATTCCAGATGCAAACGATGCGATGAATCTGGATGTTGGCAGAAAGCACGAAGCGCTGGAATCAGATGATGACATCGTGGAACATGAAGCCTACAAAATTAATTATATGTGGGCCTAAGGTAATCTGTCATCTGTCGCTGTGGTCAGGTTTTTAAATTTTGACAGGTTTTAGATTTAGATTTAAAAAGTGTTATGAATTTATCCATCTTACTCATCTCGTAAATCTCCAAATTTTTTAAGCGCCACTCGAAAGCCAAGCGCAGGAGATACGCTAATTCACGAGCGCTGTGTCCAGTTAAGGGTTTGTCAATTAAGAGTAGTCTGAAAAGGTCATAGTCCGAAGGAGGTCATAGTCCGGTTACCAAAGGATCGGAGGTGGCAGAATAGCCGTTAAGGTGGGTGGCGTTTAGGACGAGAATTAGAAGGTGGACAAAGTCACCAAGATCTGTCGACAGATTCGCTCAATCTGTTGATTATTCATCCAGATAATTATCTCAGCACTGGCACCAGTTGAGCTAAATGGATTGGGATGCATTTTGTAGAAGCATATTGAAATTTGCGGCTAGGTCATCTGGATATGTGAGTAACTGAACATCATATCTAAAGATTTGCTTCTGAATCGTTGCTACGTTTTTTTAAAATCAATTGCTTACCAACCCATGGCACTTAAATCTCTACATAATATTATTGTTATTATTATTTGTGAAAACGTTAACTTCATTTATAGATTGGCTCTTCAGTGTTGCAGAATCTAACACCAATTCAAGAGGCAGAACTTTCTAAACAAAACAACACAACAACCAAATATAAACAATGCCGCTATTTCTTTATTGTTGAATCAATGGACACCTGTTTGCTGCTGCTGCTGCTGCTGCTGCTGCTGCTGTTGACACATAGTTGTGAATCGATGGAAGCAGCTGTGGCATCCTGAGATGTTTTTGAAGTCAGCGCCAAAATTCTGGAATAACAATAATTCAAGACAAATAAAAATGTTCTAAGCAAACAGTTAACTCCTAATAAATAATAATAGTAATTATTATTTGCCAAAAGTGTTC
The DNA here is from genome assembly GCA_945859605.1 of Lumbricus rubellus. Lineage (NCBI taxonomy): Eukaryota > Metazoa > Annelida > Clitellata > Crassiclitellata > Lumbricidae > Lumbricus > Lumbricus rubellus. The sequence continues at coordinate 8,066,033 of OX243828.1, forward strand.
CAAAGATCCACTTTACCTTTGCCTGATGTCCGTTGACGAGATTCCTGGCGTCCTTTTGCAATTCCTAAAGTAGAAATTTATGAAACAATAAACATAAATTCTGATGGTGTATATATATATATATATATGAGTATATACGCATATATCCATATATTGTACATTATATATATATATATATATATATATATATGTATATATATATATATGGGTTCGCAACAACTTAACTAATCAACCAATTAATTGTGCTATCAGGTAGTTACACAATCTTCGTTTAAAGAAACAAATATCAAACGAACATTGCATTTGCATTTCATTTGTGATTCTGTTCTTGGTATTAGGGCCAGCCGTTTTAATCGCTAACCTCAATGAGGTATTAGACTTAACGATAACTACTGCAAGAACAAGTGGCACCTCTTTCTACCATTTGAACAAATATCATACTGCTTCGCTCACATAAATGGTTTTATTTTTTTAATTGAACGAAAATTTAGCGATAAATTACATAAATTCATACTTGTGTAAACTACATTACAGATCAACAGATGAGAGATACATGTAATCACCTGTATCTTCCAGCAGCTTTAACCAAACGGTATGAATCACCACCGTCAGCATTGAAGGCTATGTCATCTTAAATATAACAATAAATTCATTTTGGTGACAATTACACAAAATGCAGCACATACAACAAATACACAGAACAGATATAAAACCAGATTTAGGGCGAACCAGCAATCATCGTAACCATATTCATCGTCGTCATCATCATCATTGACATCGTCATCATTATCATCATCATCATTGAATGATCTTAGCTAAAAGAGAACAATTCAAGGTGCAAGACAAGTTAGACAACCAAAACTGACCTCCATGAACACAAAAGTCACAGTTGTACTTATCCAGCATCTCAACATCTGGCAGATATGATGCATCTTCAACGACCTGTGAGAAGTAGAAAAATGGCATTTGAATCGACAAACTTCTGATCTCTGTGTAAATGGAAAATGTCCTGTTTTATAGTGAACTGAACTTTATCAGAAGAAGGTGAAGCGCTGTTCTATAAATATAAATGTTTTACAGCAAGGTAACTATGCTCTTGCACAAGACACTTCTCTGTTAACATTGTGCCTTAAGATAATATGCTCCTCCAATTAAAGGCTATTGTTGGCTGGAGCATAAACATGCCACCAGGGACATGTATAGTGCGTGCGAAGAGCTGGAACTTATTAACCTTGAGCACGTAAACATTCATTCATTAATTCATTCATTCAAGAATTTATATCTATAGCGCTTCTTCAAGGCTATAAACATGGAACATATTAAGCTGGAACATTTTAATATGACGCATATTAAGCTGGAACCTAATGGAACATACTAGGCTGGAACATATTAAAATGGAATGTAAACTGGAACATATCAATATGGACCATGTTAACATTGAACATATCGATACGAAACATGTTAACATGGAACATATCAATACGGAACATGTTAACATGGAACATATCAATACGGAACATGTTAACATGGAACATAACTGTCGCCGTTTGAGTTCAGACGAATTTTCACAGAGACTAAATCTCAAATTTCATTCATTCAAGTATTTTATATAGCACCTCTACAAGAAAAACTACGCATTGGTGCTCCCGACTCCAGCACGGTCAAAAAGAACAGTTTTCAAGTGCTCATAGAACGTGTCAGGGAGTGACATAGGGGGGGGGGGGAGGCCATTCCATATACTGCCGGACCAGCCACAGAAAAAGCACGGCTATCGAATAATAATAATTATTGTCTTCCAGCCAAAAAAATTTCAATGAATACGAATCTTATGTTTAAAGTGAATGCAAGACAGAAAATGAGCGAAAGAACCTCGTCAACATATTTGATCCCACGAATCATTCTGTATCTTTCCGATTCTGGGCAGATGGGAGGTCGACCTTTGTTCTTTGTTATGGCAGCTGCTCATCACAAGACAATAGCAGATCAATATTTAAAATGATGGCAGAAGCAACAGTTCTACATCTGCTGCCATTTCTGCATGCGAATGATGGACGCTTCGTCGGATTGACATCAAATCATCAAATCATCGATTGAAGAAGTACTGTTTGAAACGCTATAGCATGCAAGAGAAATAATTGAAATATTTGAAATAAAATTGCCTTATGTGCAGCTAATCTCTCTTCTTTTGTGTAGCCAACGTCTGATTTGTGGTCCAAACAACCACAGTGGAATGACTATGAAGTATCTGTGACCACAAAATATTTGCGACCAAAAAACATTTGGGTCCAAAAAATATTTGCGACCAAAAAATATTTGTGACCTTACAAATTTGTGACCATAAAATATTTGTGACCATAAAATATTTGTGACCATACAAATTTGTGACCCTAAAATATTTGTGACCATAAAATATTTTGTGACCAAAAAATATTTGTGACCATAAAATATTTGTGACTATAAAATATTTGCGACCAATTTTAAATATTTGTGACCATAGAGTATTTGTGACCAAACAATATTTGTGACCATAAAATATTTGTGACCACAAAATATTTGTGACCACAAAATATTTGGTGACTATAAAATGACTATGAAGTCGCTGATCCTATAAATGCTTTCATCTGGATAAATCATTTTTTTGGTTCAATATCATTTAGCCTACTTACCATCTGAATGGATGCCAACAACCAAGATATCTCCCATCGCCTTCGCCTGAAAAAAATCAATAATTCTCATTGTAAAACTATTAGTTTTTGACCTTAAATTTCATTCGTTCGTTCATTCGTTCGTTCATTAATTCATTCATTCGTTCATTCATTCATTCATTCGTTCATTCGTTCATTCATTCGTTTGTTCGTTCGCTCATTCATTCATACCATGGACTTATAAAGCTCCCTTCAGAAACCTACTCAGGAGTGCTTCCAGCCCAGCCACGGCAAAATAATAAGGACTTGAGAGATTTTATGAAACAAAGTTTGATTGGTCAATGGTCAGATGTAACGAAGGCAGCTTTGAGGGCAGGTCAGTCCAGATGGACGACCCTACAACCGAGAAACCCCGGCTTTGCTTGGCAGCTAAGTGTATCCATTGAACTATATATATGTAGAGTTGCCTTTTAATGCAAATTGTTTTTTTTTATCAGTCCTCAAAGTCCCTTTCCTCCAGCAAACTTCATTGGGGTAATGCACTTAGCATTTGCAGTGTTTTTTTGCACCATTTCAATATTCGCTCTCTGGGTGTTCGGGTGTAAAATGCATTGGTCAATAAAGAAGATATTATTATTATTAATGATTTTTCCTCTGCTGTGGCTGTGTGTGTTCTTCTGCCGGTGGCGTAGACAAGGGGGGTTTAGGGGATTAAACCCACCCCATTGGCTTAGAAAAAGTTTTTAAAAAGTTATTTATACACCTAAATAAGAAAAAACAAAACAATTGTTTGCAGTAACAATTGTTTTCTTCTCTTGTTACTTTATTCCCTTCTTTATTATTTAATTTATTTACTGTAATACTGTTGGGTTAGTGTCATGAAGGGTACCCGGCCATAAAAACCCCCCGCCCCATCATAAATTCCTGGCTATGCCACGTACTGTTTTCCGCTGGTTCCTTCTGAGTTTCGATAACCTCGACTATACCTGCATTGAATGATCACTCAAAGTTATATTTAGTCTACTGTAACTAAAGACGTTGAAGCAAAGAAAATGAGCAACAAAACCAACAGACACAGAATGTTGTCTGACCTGGCGCAGAGCATTTGCGTGGCCGTAATGCAGACAGTCAAAGCTAAACAAAAGAGACAACGCAAAATGTAGAAGGCTATATAAAGCAATGATGATGATGATGATGATGATGATGACGACGACGACGACGATGATGATGATGATGACGACGACACCAACGCCGACGATGATGATGACGACGGAAACAACGACGATGTCAACGACGACGACTACGATGATGATGATGATGATGACGATGATATAAGGCTAAGCACACTTTAAGCATTAAATATATATATTTCTACACCAACCATCCATCAAAATAAACCCTGACTGGTTTCTTCGAGTCGTTGAGAGTTGAAATTCCTGTTTCACCCGACATCATAAGTTCCAAATGCCTGGAATTACACAACATAATCATCATGCCCATCATCATTACCACTACAACAAAAATCACCACTACAACGACGACGACCACCACCAACGCCGTCGTCATCATCATCAACATCATCGTCACCGTCGTCGTCGTCGTCGCCGCCGCCGCCACCACCACCATGGTGCAATCTATAATTACCCTGGACAATAGAGATTCAACTTTTAGATGTGTTTCCTTTACTTGGTACTTCTTAAGTTTACATTAACCGTTAACGTTGCAGTATCATGGGTGGAGTTTGGTTTCCGTTGTTTGGGGGAGGGGGGGCTAAAATTAACTTGATGTTTGGGCCGGAGATTTGGTCCGGGACGAGCGGTGCCGACGTGAAAACATAGCCTACTATTTTCCAGGCCAAAAAGAAGTTGATGACTTTTTTAAGCCCTTCGGTTGAAATCTCAGAAAAACATGCTATTTTTCCGGCCCCAAAAGTTGATGACCTTTTTTTAGTTGTTCTATTGAAGTTTCATGGAAAAGAACCATTTTTGCGGCCAACATTGTTTAAATTCCAGGGCCTTCTGGGGGGAGGGCTAATACCATGAAAAGATACCATTTCCATGGCCAAAAATTGCTCTGGGCCTTCTTGAGGGCTTAGCCCCCCCTAGCCCCTGATAAACTCCGCCCATGTGCCCTATAAAAAATTCCAGCCTCAATAAGCCCAGCTCAGGCATTCGCTAGGAAAACTATTAACACAAGCTATCAGATATATTTGCATTTTGCTGCATAATTAACAGGAAACGTGTTGTACCAACATAACTAGTGTATAATATATTAACAGTCATCGATTTCCTTGAGTGCGAGTGGCCTACATCAACTTGGTTCTCTCTACAACTTGCGATCGACTGCGTTCATACAACTAATAATAATAATGATAATAATAATAATAATAAATCTTTTCTTTAATTAAACACCAGCAAACGCACTGCGTTTTACATTTACAAGTTAGGGGCAGGGTGAGAATTGCCGGGGGGGTTGGGGGGTTCAACCCCCCAGTCTTTTTTAGAGCCCCATGTTAAAGTATGTTTTTCATACCCCAATTTCAAGTTTCTCATAGGCCAACCCCCCAGTTATTTTTCCACAATTTTCATACTGGTTAGGGGCATATGCAGCATTGCAGCAGTGTTTAATCCAGTCCCCGTCGTCTGGGGTGGGGAAATCTAGATTTCTGGAGGGGGGCAATCGAGTGTCCAGCAGACAGTCGCCAAGGCGCGCAGCGCCGAGAGGGGGAGGGGTGTGAAATTTTTTGAATTTCCACATTGCAATCGTAGCATTTTAAGCTGTAATCTTAACAAAATGGCTGTACTTTTTCAGTGCTGATGAGAGTGGCCAAAGACTTAAATAAATACACTATATATATTGACTATTGACTATACAATACTAAACTTAAAATAATAATTTCTTTTTGAATTTTCACATTGTAATGTTACCCTTTAAAGATGTCATTTTAGCAAAATAACTGAATTATTCAGTAAGCTTACTGATAAAAAAGTGTGTGGAGATGGGTATGTGACCTCTCCCTACCAGAAACATTTTGAATTTCCACATTGCAATGGTGTTATTTTAAGCTATCATCTTAACAAAATAGCTGCACTTTTTCAGTGCTGATAAGAGTGGGCTTTAATAAATACAGGCTATGCTTACAATAATAATTTGTTGAGTTTCCATTTTGCAATGAGACCATTTCAAGATATCATTTAGCCAAAATTGCTCAATATTTTCAGTATTGATAAAAAAAGGAATATTTTAGGATTACACACACGCACGCACACAACACACACACCTACACGCACGCACGCACGCACGCATGCACACACACACACATGCAGAATTCATAACAAATGGTACACAAACCAACCATGAACTAATAGACTACAGGTACCAACATCTGGAAGCCTTGCATTAATGATGTTGTTTTACCAATTACCAGGTGTTCAAAGAACAAAACATTTGAAAGTTGTCAGTTTGAAATTTTAAAGAAAGCACTGGAGATTTGTCATTTAGTTGCACAAAAATAGTATAAATTTGTACAAATATTTTCAGTAGGCCTAAGTTGTACTCATTGTAACCAGATTGTATTATTTGTATCATATATTGTAATAGTAAATAATAACATTATAAACATAAAGGCTAATAAATTTATTAAGTATATTGTTATATAAATAATAAATAATATCGCAGTATATTATAACAGTTCATGTAATACAATGATGTAAACAGCAACTAAAAATTATCATAATTTTGTCGTATGCTTCTGGAGGGGATGTCATCTGTTTTTAGTTGGACAAAAATAGTATTTGTACAAATATATAGCCTACAGTAAATTGTACTCATTGCAAAATGATAGTATCAAATACTATATTAGTAAATAATAGCCTTATATATATATAATCATATAACAGTGAATAATATCACGGTATATTATAACACTTCTTGTAAAATAATTATGTAAACAGCAACTAGGCCTAAAAACTATCATCATTTCGTCAAAATTTTCTGGGGGCAGGGGAAATGTCAATCCTGGGGAACCTACCCTCTAGAGACGTCTAGATTAAACACTGCCTATATATGCAGTAATCTTAAACATCAAACTTAACTATAAACATCAAACTTAACTATACAGTGTACAGTCTATAGGCTACTAACTGAACAGACGGTCTGCAATACTTAGCATTACTCTGCTTTACAAAAACCTTGTTCCAAACAACATGAAGAATTAGGACAATACAACACTAATAATATAGCCTAAGTTCAACCTGACCTATAATGATAAATCACGCTGCAAAAAGTAGGCCTAAAGCCTCACTGCATCTGCACACATAATTTATTAGGCATAAACCTCCTTACTTTCAAAACGAAAAACCTTAGGATATTTTACTTGCGAGAAGGAAAGGCTTTGGTTTCACTTCGCCAGACTTCCGCAAGCCACACAGTCTGCCAGCAACCAACGGCGCTGCTTTTCAAACTCGATTGTTTTGATACAGAAGCTTAAATGGGTCAAAAAGCGTATTGTCCAGGGATGCCACTCTGAATTGTGAAAAAGGTCAGATCCGGTCGAAAAAAGGCTAGAAAAGGCTAGATTGACAATTTCTCTCAAAAATTCATGGATTTTTCAATTTTTCCCATTTGAAATTTCTGACGACCCTTTTTTTTACTCATATGATGATTAAAATTTGCTCTCTATTCCTTCCCGATAGAATTTCTGATTGCCGTTTTCAGTCTTTCACTCCAAAATTTTCAATTTTTGGACTAAATCCACAACAATTTAGACTTTTTTTACGTCTTTTGTGCAGTTTCATCTAAAAAAATCAGTTTTTATATAAGAGTCGGAAAACTGCCGTGAGAAAAAACTAGATCCTGACAGAAAAAAAAACTAGAAACCTAGACAAAACCGAAAAACCTAGGCCTATGTGGGAAAAACTATTTTTCCATGGATGCCACTCATGTAAACACAGGCGCTCAATCAAAACAAAGTCGATAGGCAGACGGTCAAGATCTGGGAGAGTCAGGCAGGCAGTTTGTCAGACTTTTGTGGATGACGACGATGACGAAGATGACGATGATGATGATGATGATGATGATGATGATGATGATGATGATGATGATGATGATGATGATCTATCTATCTATCTATCTATCTATCTATCTATCTATCTATCTATCTATCTATCTATCTATCTATCTATCTATCTATCTATCTATCTATCTATCTATCTATCTATCTATCTATCTATCTATCTATCTATCTATCTATCTATCTATCTATCTATCTATCTATCTATCTATCTATCTATCTATCTATCTATCTATCTATCTATCTATCTATCTATCTATCTATCTATCTATCTATCTATCTATCTATGCGATTTATATAGCGCCTCTTCAAGGGCTCTACTCAGAGGCGCTCCCGACCCAGGCCCGGTCGAAAAGAAAGGTCTTGAGCGAACTATAGAAAGTGCCAGACATGTTCCGAGGTTGGGTTGATGATGATGATGATGATGATGATGATGATGATGATGATGATGATGATGATGATGATGATGATGATGATGATGATGATGATGATGATGATGATGACGACGACGATCGTAATCGTAATTCCAGACTTTAAAATCGCCATTTGAAACATAAATCATTAGAGTGATATGCCTACTAATGATTATTAGACCAACTAGGCCTATAGCCTAATTATTATTGTAATTTGTGTGCAAACGCTCTGTGCAGCATAATCGGAAGGTTTGTAGCGAGAATGATGTCTTTTGTATCGGTCCTTTTGCGCCACCGTAACATGGAAGCAATAAAACCGCCTGTCTATCTGCCCACCCCAACCCCTCCCCACCCCACCCCATTCCTCAGACTGTCGATGCTCGCATCTGCCAATAGTAGAGTAGCCTCTCTGCCGCAGTAGCTCGACCTGCAGGCTGCTAATATATAACGAGAGCCATCGTACGTAGTAGCATCTTATCAGAGGCTAATTTGTAGGTAGGCTATCCATCTGGCGCTGCAGAGACTGAGAGAGTTTACAGTTTAAGTTGCAGTGTGCCATGCTGCGGCCCATGCATCGGATGAACGAACATGTATGCAGCCATTGAGAACATGTGCCTCTGACTAATCGGCGGCAGCGTTGCCACTCCTTGGGTTTTTTCACAAGATCCTGGGTTTTTCGATCCGAACTTGGGAAATGGGGTTTTTCGGGAGGAACTTGGGTTTTTTGTTTGGGTTTTTTTCGACCAAAAAATCTTGGGTTTTTCAATCCGAACTTGGGTTTTTTGGGAAGAACTTGGGTTTTTTACTTGTTTTTTGGTGGAAATCCTGAAATTGTGGACATTTTGGAAAGATTTGGACCGTAAGCCTATGACTAAAAAATAGGTCATCAGAATTTTTCTGACAGTAAATTGGAAGATTTTTTGGTCCGGACGACTAAAAAATAAGGTCATCAGAATTTTCGGACGGGAATTGTGGACATTTTCGAAGATTTTGGTAACTTGGGTTTTCTTGGGTTTTTTCGACTTTCCAACTTGGGTTTTTCATTTTTTAGAGTGACAACGCTGATCGGCGGATCCAGTTTGTCCGGGGGGGGGGGGGGGGGAAGAGGTTAATGTCCGTTCCCCTTTAAACCCTGCCTATAAGCTAAGCCTATCCGCCTGCCAGTCTATCCAGATCTTGACCCTCTGCCTGTCGACGTTTTGATTGAGCGCCCGCAAGACGAGTTTTGTGGGGGCTGTAGAAATATCGATATACTTAATATAACGATCACGATTAGGCTACAAGTATAGAAGTTGTGCCAGCATCAGTAGGGTAGTGGTTCTAATAGAGTATAGTAGCTCCAGTAGTAGGGTATAATTATATAGTAGCTCCAGTAGGGTAGTGGCTCCAGTAGGGTATAGTAGCTCCAGTAGTAGGGTATATATAGTAGCTCCAGTAGGGCAGTGGCTCCAGTAGGGTATAGTAGCTCCAGTAGTAGGGTATATATAGTAGCTCCAGTAGGGTAGTGGCTCCAGTAGGGTATAGTAGCTTCAGTAGTAGGGTATATATAGTAGCTCCAGTAGGGTAGTGGCTCCAGTAGGGTATAGTAGCTCCAGTAGTAGGGTATATAATATATATATAGTAGCTCCAGTAGTAGGGTATAGGCCTATATAGTAGCTCCAGTAGGGTAGTGGCTCCAGAAGGGTAGTGGCTGCTGTTTAACGACACTGCCATATCAAAGATGATCAGTGTCGCCCTCCTCTTTTATCCATGCTTGGGACTGGCAGTGGTAAATAGCAACCAGTGGCGGAGAAAACATTTCTGTTTATCGATGTCGCATTTGTACTTAAATAGTGAGTGTCGTGTAGGCCAAGCATAGAAGACAATAATTGGTACTATCTGGGCCAAACTTATATGCCTCTTATTAGACCTAATTATTTTGGTGTACATTGGGGTGGGACAATAATAAGACTCATTATTATTTTATGCCCGTGTCACAAATAAAGTGCTCCCTATAACAATCTCCTCTGGCTGAAATAATGTCTTTGCATTTTAGCAGTTGTCTGGCATAAATAGGCCTACAGTAATAGGCCTACTTTGGGAATTCATCTTCCTGTTAAATAATTTAGCAACTGAAAAACTACATTTTAACCTGATTGGCTATAAAGTTGTGGTGCACCTGTAGTCTATCTCACATTGAAACATTTAAATAGGGTGGGAGATAAATATTTCCTCCTCCTGGAGGCTATCTCAGAATAGAATTTAGGGGTGAGGGTTTGGTTATTCTGAAATAGATGCGTCAAGGGGAAGAATTAAAATGGAGTTCATACGCATGGCTGCCTATTAGGTTAGCTTAAGGGTCTCCTGAAAAACAACACGTTGCTTGCTACTTAATTTACATTAATTATTAAGTTCCAAAATTTTATTGAGAAATTTCCATTAAATTATTTCATGTATGTAAGCATATAATCCATCACAACAGACAAAAAAACACGAACTATCCAATAGAAAATCTCATTGCAGCCACAGCAGATGTGTGCGCCAAGTAGAAAGAAAAGCAAAACTTAAAAGAAAAAACAATTGCAAAACAAACAAACATCACACTCATCATCAACTCAGACCAGACACAAATAAATTTGTTCCAATTCCCTTCGCTATTAGCCACTTAAATAGAAAAAAATACCGGATGCTGCCTGTCTTTTGTAAATCAAAGCCCACACGCAGAAAAATCACCTACTGTCAAGACAGTAAAATTATTCAATTTGTTGGCTCGTACTTTAGGACGCTTTTTTCAAGATGTTGCAAAAGTACACACAGAGAAAAGTCACAGCAGAATTTGGTAAGTCGCAAAGATCATCTGTGACAAGGCCTTAAAATCGACAGCTTAACTTTTAGAGCAGGAACCAGATTGCAGGATTTCTGCCAATTGCCAGCATCATTTAGCAAAGCAAGACTCTAGAGTAAATTATACCTATTATAGCAAAACGTACTCTGGAATACATATATATTGTAGGCACAACAAACTTCAGAGGACAACATAACCAGGCAAAAGTACTCTAGAGTATATCATACCTACATACAAGAGCATCTTGAAAACTGAAGATTGGCATTATGGATTGCAATGATAAGCACCAGTGTCTGATAACTGAGCACGAATCAATGGTGCTGAGCAATAATAGTGAATGAAAAACTTGCTCAGGGTTTCTACACAGTAGTCATCAAAGGAGAGATTTTCTTCGAACCCGTACTCTTCACGTTACAAGGCAGGTGCTCTAACCTACTGGCCACCACGTCTCACAGTAATGATATACCTGAACATTTATACAGCAGCCTTGAACTTCTCAGAGGTGCTTACAATGCAAATCTGCTGATATGCGTCACACGCACATACGCACGCTAAAAATCCAACAAATCCAAGTTCTTTGCATCTGACCGGTCAAGACATATAAAACAAATCAAGACATAATTATATCATAGGAAAAATGAAATGCTTGTATTACATTGCAAAACAGCTGAAAAATATTTTCAAACACCAATTCATCTAACAACCGGGAAAAAATATCGGAATTATTTCTATATTAACTTTTTTTGCCAACTGACGTGAAGATTAATTAGTAGCTGTAGTAACCTCTGTCATGCCTCTCTCTCTGTCTGTGTGTCTCTTTGTCTCTGTGTATGTCTCTCTGTGTCTGTCTGTCTCTCTCTCTATGTATGTCTCTCTTTCTTTTCTATTTTTTTCTCTATGTATGTCTCTGTCTGTCTGTCTGTCCTGTGTGTGTCTGTCTCTGTCTCCATGTATGCCTCTCTCTGTCTGTGTCTCTCTCTGTCTCTATGTATGTCTCTGTCTGTCTGTCTGTCCTGTGTGTGTCTGTCTCTGTCTCCATGTATGCCTCTCTCTGTCTGTGTGTCTCTCTGTCTCTGTGAATGTCTCTGTCTGTCTGTCTCTATGTATGTCTCTCTCTCTCTCTGTGTCTCTCTGTCTCTCAAAACACATCAAAAATTGACTTGCCAAGACTAATAGCAACCAAATTGATGCTTAACGATTAAAAAAACTTCCAAGCAAGCATTCCCAAATTCAAAGTGAAACCTAGATAGCAACAATCAGCTCTCCATATCTGTGAAGATAACTAAACAATACACCGCACACATGCATATCTAAATCATCGAGAAATCCATAAATAACCATAAAACAATATTTTACCATGCACGAGAAAATATACCAAAGTAAAAAACTGGTTTAATATTGCATCGAATTAGGATAGAAGTCTGAAAATTTTTGCGACAAACTACATAGAATCGGAAAAAGTATATTATTATGGTTTCACAATTTCTGCAACACTAAATTCTCTCGTTACGTTGGGCACGGTCATGCACAACACAAACACCAAGTTTGCACTGTGGTATATCACTGTTCACAGGACCCATATAAACACAATTGATTTTTACCAACATTGTACTTTCTGCCCCCGAGTATTTTTGGTATTTACCTTTCACAGGATGCAGAACAAACTCGTCTTGTATCACATTCGGTTGCCTAAACTACATTACATTACATAATTACACACATTTCCTTAAATAGAATTAGGAGATACATGCAACAATTCACAGCAAACGGATTTTCTATTTTAGATTCTTGCATCCGAATACATCCGTCCACACATAAACAATAACCCTTTACACATTCATTTTTCTCGTTAGGCCCGTGTTTTTAGCGGATATTCCCGAGGCAAACGGTTAAACAATATACATGAACGGACCGAATCCTTATGTAGTATGTACACAGCACACACAAATTCACAGACAAAGACTCATTTTATACATAAATAACAATCATTAATTAACTACGAGTGTAAAACGCATCGTTCAGCGACAAGTTCGTTCGTTGTTCACTCGTGCCAGCGTCGGGCAAATCACGCCACGGTCAAACGGTTCTCAGAAAAGAGTCCCTTGGAAGCGGGTTGCGCCTGTGAACGACTGCCAATGGAACAGAGCTCTTTGTTCATCTACGCCACCAAGTGATCTCGGGCAAGAGGGCAGAAGCAAAGTCGTAACAAAGCAGCAGTGGGAGTTCAAACAAAAGAAAAACCGTTCATCGGGTATTGCTGTACACGTTTATCTCTCCTCTTCCTCCTCCGAACGTTCGCACGAATCGAGCAATCGTCAAATGATGGACTAATCTTTCAGTGGCGCCACCTAGGATGATTCATCCTTCGAATCAATTATGCGCAGCTCCTTCTCCTCCTTCTTCCGATTTCGTGCTTCGTATTCCAACCTGTACGACAGAAAAACACACACAGACCATCTCAGTAGTTATGTGAGTTATCTAGTTAAATAAGTTAGCAAGAAAGTCAATATACAGCACCTTCAACAACTTGACTGCAAATTGCATTGGCTCCCATTAAATTTTAGTACACCATTGTTGTTAAAGCACCCCACAAAAGTGCCAGTCAAAATTGCATTAAATTTCATTACGACAAGACTTATCATCAGCAAGCAAAATGCTCAGAAGACGAGAAATGTCACTACTGGTAAGCTCCCCAAAATACACATGCACAATCAAATTATATATTTATATATAAAATTTTCACTCTTCGAATATTATATCAATTGTACCGATAATTATTTTTTTTAATAAATGAATTTAAATCATAAAATTGAAAACTCCTATAATGCTACATCTAAAATCACATCAGATCTCACATTACAATGTATCTGCATTTTATTGATAAAATAATCAAGCTCATTTCATTCTTTTGCCCAATGACCTACCCATCGAACTCCATATTCCAGACATTTCTAACGAGAGCATCAGAAAGAAATTAAAGTCATAAAGGCTCACATAATCCGACTAAGTACAACAAGTACTAAAGGCTCATTGCAGTGCACTTAGAACTTTATGAAACCTGAGCTTTAAAAATCTCAGTATAATAACAATGATTGTGTAAAAGACCGGACCACGATAAAAATGTTTCTTTTACCACGCGACTCGATATACAAATTAGCATTTTACATCTCATAATAAGCAGCCAGTACTACAAACCTGTGGTTTATTATTCTGTTAACGATTCCATCTGTTGTGACGCCGTTCCCACTTCCGACAGTTTTAAACTTCCCACGACGTCTTGGCTCCTGAATAGTTGACGAACACACAAATATTCATCCATCATAATTTAATCCAATCCAGGTCGTCACGAAAAGAGCGAATTGGGCTACTTTTCAATGTGTTCTCAACTGAAAATTTCATCTTCACATCAACTTGGGCTCCTTTTGAATAATGTTCAATAATTTCTAGCACTTTACTTATTCTGGAACCTTGGTTTTTTATATATGTAAGTATGTATATAAGAGCATATGTCACAGCATCCCTTCAAGATTCTACTACAGTGCAGACACCGAATTTGAGTCTCACGCTGAAGAGCACGAGCAATTATTGTGATGAACTTTTGTAACCTGTTGACAATGCATCAGTAGGGGTAGAGTAGCCCTCTGCGTATCAGCGATAGCGATTAGCATCATCAGTGCTTAAGTGCAAAGAAATCTGTTAAACCAAAATTACTACTTTAAAAAAGGTGTCAATTTTCAGTAGGGGTAGAGCAGCCCTCTCGCACGTGCCAAACAAAAGATCCCTTCCAGCATCCCTGGAAGTTCCTTTTCCAGCCATCCTGACCACTTAAAATCACTTTCAAAGATACACACCCACACCGGACCATAATTATATGGAATTCACCGATATTCTGAGCGACTACTCACAGCGTAAGGATCTGAACCGTCAACGTCCGCACAGATCGGGGTTTTTCCATGGCAGACGCACGACACGTTGAAATGATCCATCAATTCCGCGGACACGGAGTAAGGCGCTCCAATGACGACCTCCGACACGTACTACAAACAAACAGTATGGCTGATCAGTAGCACTACAAATAAACAGTATGGCTGATCAGTAGCACTACAAACAAACAGTATGGCTGACCAGTAGCACTACAAACAAACAGTATGGCTGATCAGCAGCACAACAAACAAACAGTATGGCTGATCACTGATCAGTATTCGACTTAACTCACCAGGCTAAATTGGAATTAATAAGAAAACACAGAGTATTTACATAACAATTTACCCGCCCAATAGTCTTCAGTGATGTATTCCCAAGATTTATTCATTCATTCCAAAAGTTTATACAGAATCCACCTAAGAAGACTACTCAGAGGCGCTCCCGGCCGAGCCTCACAGCCAAAGAGAAAAGTCTTGAACTGGCAGAAAACAGGCAAATTAGACATAGAAATTGCCAGGCTAATTGAGCAGAACTTTGGAAAATGTTCAATAATTTCTAGCACTTTACTTATTCTGGAACCTTGGTTTCTTATGTATGTAAGTATATATGCAAGAGCACATGTCACAGCATCCCTTCAAGATTTCTGCACAGAGGCGCTCCCGACTACAGTGCCGACACCAAGATGGAGTTTCACGCTGAAGAGCACGAGCAATTATGGTTTGAATTTATGTAACCTGTTGACAATGCATCTAGATTAGATCTGCACATTCTCTTAGCTAGCGATTCTGAAGACACTCTCTATCAACATTCAAAACCTGTTCTTGACTGCTGGCATGGCAGTGACTCGGATTAAGCACCTTAGATAGGTGCTACATAAATTCTCTGAACAAATGAATGAATGCATATCTTATAAAAAAAACATGCAGAATGCAAACACGCAGCTTACTCGGTTTGTAAGAACGCTGAGAACGCGTTCGTGTAGGTTCATGATTGGATAGTTGGAGCCCTTGTATCGATTGACAACCTGTCAATCAAATCAACCAATCAGGATATCAAACACACATCTTCATCGCAAAATGTTTGCAGCAAAAATTAAAAACTAAGATAGATAATGATAAAATAATTACAAGATAAGACAGATAATGATAAAAATTACAAGATAATATAGATAATAGATAGACAAATAGACACAAAGGTGACACCCCAAACATCAAGATGCTCTCAAATACATTGGCAGAAGGCGAAAGACTCAAATCAAAATATCAAGAACATGACTAGGGAAAGAACAGTATCTTCTTCTAGCTTTGGTTTCCATTAGCTTCGCAAGGTTAAAAAATACAGCCTTTTGCATGGTATGTGCACAAATGAGCCAACATGAACAATATGGATAACAGAAGTTAGTAAAAAATATGGATAACAGAAGTTAGTAAACAATATGGATAACAGAAGTTAGTCAACAATATGGATAACAGAAGTTAGTAAACAATATGGATAACAGAAGTTAGTCAACAATATGGATAACAGAAGTTAGTCAACAATATGGATAACAGAAGTTAGTCAACAATATGGATAACAGAAGTTAGTCAACAATATGGATAACAGAAGTTAGTAAACAATATGGATAACAGAAGTTTTAACGTTACTGAGTCATAACAAAAATGACTAAATATTGTCACCCTCCTTCCATCTCACAGCTTGGGACTGATACTGAGTTAGAAGAGAACATTTATAATGAAAAAAGTATTTTAAAATCTAAAAGCACAGAAAGTTTTTCGTGCACCTGAGCACGTGTTTGAAGACCAACACTAACCTGTCTGATACCTGCCAGATCACAACAACTTACTGGATCGGAATGAATTCCGACAATGATGTACTCTCCCGCCTCTTGTCGTACCTTCTCCAGGAAATCCAGGTGTCCAATGTCTGCAGTCTTTCGTTAAAGAAACGAAACCCACAAATTCACAATGCCACACCGTATAATCGTGCATACGTACAGAAATATAAATCCATAAACCACAGCGCTCTTTTAACACAAAGTTAACTGAACAAATTTACACACCACTACACGCAAGTTTAGTGAACACTGCATAGCAAAACGTTAAAAGAAAAACCCCGTGGAATGAGGGATAAAAATCGGTTTAATTTGAAGCACTTCAAACTCAGAGGCAGACACAAATTTGTCATTACATAAAACCTGGAATAGGCTCCCTGTCATATCATACAGAGCCTAGAGATCACACCACTATGTAACTTTAACTTATAAACTGTCATATTTAGCCGCGGTTGGACTGCAAGCACTTCTGAATAGATTACCTGTAAGGTTACCATTAGAACGGCAAAATATAAAATCTCCCTAATAATAAAAAGAAATTTCTCTCCAGAACAGCAAATTAAAACAAAAAAGAACATCAACCATTGTAATACAAAAATAAATATAAATAAAGTAATAATAATAAAAAAATCTGAATAAAAATCAGAATAAAAGCTGGTTAGGATATGTACTCTAAAATCTGTGAAAGGATACGAAAGAGATCAAAAGCGCCGGCGATGTAGACAATTTTTTCACCGGGTCTCGGTTCTCTTCCAGACGAGAACTGTGCAATTCGTTTGGTTGTTGGAAGGAACTGCGACGTTCCAGTGTATGGACTACGCGCCAGTTGGTCCTGTCAACATAAACCAATCGCAGTTCGACTGAATTCAAGGGCTAACCACTGAACCGAGTTTATTCAAACCATCTTGTTTGTCTGTATGTGCACTTGTTATAGCACCCCTTCAAGGTCTCTACTCAGAGGCGCTCCCGACTGCAGCACAAACACTGCATCGCAGTTTCATGCTGAAGCACTGAGCAATTGCGAGTGACTTGCCCAAGGTCCTTGCACGGCGACTTGAGGTGGATTCGAACTTGCAACTCTTCGGCTGCAAGGCAACGAACATACCCACTACACCACTGCGCCCTATAGGGATGCTCCTTGATAGTGTAGGGCTGAACTGCCAATTGAGAGTTTGGGGCTAAAATCCCCATCAGAGCAGAATTTTTTTATGAGTTCTGCTCTGCCTATGCCGTTAGGCAACTCAGACTCTATGCTTTCTGTGGGAAGCTAAAATGGCTAGGGACAGCACTGACTAAATGTTTATCAGATTCACATCTGTTCGAATAAAAGCACTGAATAAAAATAAATAAATAACTGTCTTTTTCATTATTTTATTTCGCCAAAATCTGGATTAACTAGACACGTGGAAACATTTAGACCTCTCTTCCATTCTCAATTCCAGCCAAGCCCAAGGAAAAGAGAGCCTTCCTCGGTTTAGGAGAGAAAGACTATTAGACTAAATGCATTATAGTGCCTATATTATTTAGTCCTTATAGGGACATATAGGGACACGAAATCAGATATTTTAAAGTAAGCTTACTAAAGCCAATATAAACTCAGAAGGCAATGAATTTTAAAGAAGATTTATTACTTATCAGACCTGTCCAATGTTCTGTAGTGACAACTTGTCTGGACCTTTCGTTTCATCTCTCTCGTGGTGGGACTTTGTAACAAGGAGCATCCTAAATTAGAACGACAAAAATTATAAATTCAAATCAAAGACAATCATTTATTCAATATTATAACCAAAAGACAGATTTATTCAATTCAAATACTTATTTATTCAGCTAAAAGATATATTTATTCAGTTCAAAGACACATATAATCACCAAAATGAGTAAAAGCATCCGGGAGAAAATGCAAAGCTCTCCACTGTTTGCAAGTATAAACAAAACAGCAGAAGACATTGGGCCCACCTTATGAAATTTCCTTCCGTCCACTCTGCGTTGGATTCTCCTTTCTGGATCTCTCATCTTAAGACCTATATCCTATTTCTCTTGGGGTTCTCGTACAGGGAGCGCTACTGAATGGCAGTGGCAGTGAGTGGCACTATATAAATTACTAATTATATCACACTATGTTAATCATCTATCTTAACACGTTCACCGCCCAGTACGAGTTAACTCGTATCAAATTTTGCGTCCTGTGGCGCCCAGTACGAGTTAACTCGTACTGGAGAATACGGCGATAAAAGCATGGGGTTGGGTCGAGTTGAGATGGCGAAAACCAAAATTTACCTTAGAGAATTGGGGCAGGGATTGGCTGGAATGGATGAGGGAGGGTGGGGTCTGATAGGGGATGTGGTAGGGAAAGTGGGGCTTGGTGGGGTGGGTGCGTGGAGGAGTTATGGTTGGACGACAGAGTAGGGCGAAAACCAATATTTACCACAGAGAGCGGGAGTTGGCAGGGACGGGTTGGTGTGGTGGTTCGGTTGAGCATGGTGGTGAGTGGTAGGGCGTGGTGGGGTGGCGAGATGATGTGGGGTACGGCTGGGTAATGTGGAAAAAAGTACTGCAGGGTGGGTTTGTGTGGGTGAGGTGGGTTGGGTGGAATGGGGCGGGTTGGGGATGGGGTTTGATGGGGTGTAGAATGGGGTGGGACCTGTGTAGGTCGATTGTGGGTATACGTTGGGTTGTGTGGGTGGGACGAAAATCCAAAAGTTACCCCAGAGGGTGGAGTTGGATGATGTGGAGAGAGGTGGGGCGGTGGTGTGGAGTGGGGCATGGTGGGGATGGGGTGGGGTTTGGTGGGTATGGGGTTGGTGTGATGGACTGGGTTGAGTTGAGACGGGGTGTGAGCGACGTGTGGCCGGGAGTTTGAGGGCGGATTAGAGCGAAAAACCAAAATTTACGCCAGCGGGGTGGTGTTCGATGGTGGGCGTGGTGGGGCATCGTGGGGATGGGGTGGGACTTGGTGAGGATAGGTATTGGGTGGAACCGTGAGAGGGACGTTTCAAGGTGGGTGAGGCCAAAAGTAAAAATTTACACCTGTGTGGGGTTGTTTGGGGCGGTGTGGGCTGGGTATGGGCTGGGGTGAGGATTGGGGTGGGGCAGGTGGGGCGGACTACGATGGGTTGGATGGTGTGTCAGGGTGGTTGTTCGGTGGGGCCGGGGTGAAAAGCAAAGTGAAACAGTATGTTTTCATGAATTTCGTATGTTGAAAATTTAGCGTCTTTGGCTTGGCGTAGCAGGTAAGATTGCTGTGGCGGTCAACGTGTTAAGAGAAGCCATTATCAAACAACAATTAAACAATCAAATAACTTGAAGAAAAGCCAAAGTATTCTAAATAAACATGAGAAGAGGAATTTGCAGGCGAAACCAAATCACCTTGAGAGCCTCTGATTAATGTGCACTGTGATATGCACTTTATAAATTTAGCTATATACAATACAATACAATACAATGCAATACAATACAATGCAATACAATACAGCACAATACAATACGATACAATACAATGCAATACAATACAATGCAATACAATACAATACAATACAATACCTGCCAACAAGATCCGTTGTTGAGATTCCCTGAGTTCTCTGACATTCCCTGGAGCAAAATAAACAACAAACGCTATTTAATCTATATAAATAAAAATGAAACTTTCCAATAGTTCATGTTACAATCACGCCGAAAGTTACGCAGCGATTGTTGTGAAAATTTACCAAAACCTTCCATTCCAATAGCACCGTGTCTTAAGATTTCTTTTCCATAAAAAAACACAATCTTTTCCACAAAAAGTGAACTTTGCAATACGTTCGACCGCCATTTGCAAATTCAACCAAACCCCACGCTTGAATCGTCTTCATCCGAAACACAGTGACGAAACATGAATGAGGTTGCGTCCCGTGACGTCATAAGCGAGTCGATAAATAATTCCATTACGACAACGGCCTTCCAACATTCTTGGGCTCTATCCGCTGTCAGTAAAGGACGGTGTGAGGGAGGAAAGGAGCGGAGGGGGAGGGGAGGTCTTTTCTGCCACAGCAACGCGTGGCTGGGTACAGCTAGTATAAAATAAACAACAAACGCTATTCCAAGTTCCGATCATAAAGAAACGCAATCAAATTATGCAGCCTTTATGCAAGTACATCAAAGCAAAACCAGTAAACAACTTTCAACATAAAATAACAATCCTGTTTAGTGTCTATGCTTAGGAAACACTGGTAAAACCACAATGAATTCATCAATAAATTAACCCT
This sequence comes from Lumbricus rubellus, assembly GCA_945859605.1. Taxonomy (NCBI): domain Eukaryota; kingdom Metazoa; phylum Annelida; class Clitellata; order Crassiclitellata; family Lumbricidae; genus Lumbricus; species Lumbricus rubellus. The sequence continues at coordinate 8,086,982 of OX243828.1, forward strand.
CATCGCCATACACGATATGAGCTGTGTGCTCATAGGTATCCAGTGCCAGCTTAAATAAATTAAAAGAATAATTTTTTTAAATTAATAAGAACAATCAACATATCTAAAATAAATCATATGAATATAATAAACAAATAACAAATAAACAATAAGAATAATGAATAACAATTTATATAAGTGCTCATTAAATGAACGAATTATAATGAATAATCATTTAAGAAAAACGAATAAATTATACGAATAAGTTATAATAAATAATGAACGATAAGAAAATGACTCTTCGTACTGATATCGTCCAGCGGTTTTGACCAAATGATACGTGTCAACGCCATCAGCAGTCGTCGTTATATCGTCTGCCAACAATCAAACAAATAACGAAATAAATTAACAAATAAAATAAATGCTAGTTTAACGAGTTCAGGAATGCAGCAGTCTCCAAATTGCTGTCCAATACAGTCGTGCTCCCACGTAAAGTAAAAAAAATAAGTAAGTAATACACATTTGTTTACTTAATATGTAGTCTTTAATGTACAATATTCAGATACAGTCTTTTGGATATTGTTTGTTGGAACTGATGATGATAATGACAATAATGATGATTAATATGATGAAGATGATGGGTATTCTTCTAGAGCTGTCTTTCTATATTCGTTTAAGTTTCTTGTCGTTCTTTAACAATGTGGTTCTGTTTATGCTTCGTAGTCCAGTTGAACTTAAAATAATTGTCAATTATTGCAGTACAATGAGCACAATCAGCACATGCATGTATTGTATTTTGAGGTAAAACGCACAAAGGTTTTGCCATTCTACTTTCATTTCGTGATATGCAGGCGGCCTTAATAGGCGGGATCCTGGTCCCTTCTGGGTACTCCTGCTGTATTCAGGCCTACATTGTTGTTTACTGTACAACTGTCATATGAAGATTATTTGAACTGGGAATAATAAACAACATGAATATTAAAAGCACTGGCTGACTGAGAAATGATATTAACTGTGGGATACACGGTAAACAAGATGAGGCAAAACTATTTGTGACAAACAACTAAACCTTGAAACGTTTGCCAGAGGAAGGGGGATAATGATAGGCTATTTCTGGCATTAAGATCAGCAGGTACACTGTTCCAGATGGATGGTGCTGAGGAATTCAGACAGAGGCCTAATTCTACTGTCAGGGACAGACTGACAGTTCTATGTATCTTTCAGTGCAGCCGCTGCTTTGTCAAACAGAAGCCCCGACCTCGAAACCTCTGTGCACAACAAGTCTTACCTCAGCATACATGCATGTACTGTAATGAACAGAACTACAAAACATAGTGACGTAACATAGCCAAACACTATCGCCAGAGTTGGGCTGGAGCATGTATTGGAGGGGCATCTAATAAATCCTCTGAGTGAATTTATGTAGCACCTATAATGTCCTATATACATATATCATATGATGCATTTCTTCTGGACAACACATGACAAACTTGTGTTTAACTTGAACTTGCGAGGAACTTCTGTAAATGTATCATCATCACTGTGTATATGTTTGTGCCATTTTCGGCTGTTCGTTATTCAGTAAATGGTCTTCAATCAATCAATCAATCCATCAACAAATCAATCAATCAACAAATCAACCAACCAACCAACCAATCAATCAATCAATCCATCCATCAACAAATCAATCAATCAACCAATTAATCAATCACTCAATCAGGTAAGACCAACCTCCGTGTACACAGAAGTCACATCTGTACTGGTCGAGAGTTTCAATCGTAGTCACATATGGAGCGGATTCAACGACCTGTCACGAAAAAACGCATGCAAACGAAAAAATTATTGACAACAGTAAAAATTACAATTTACTTTACCTGCTGAAAAAAACACTAAATGCACCAGTTCATCTAACTGAGTGTTCCCAGCGTGGGTGTCGCAGCACTTGAGGGTTCCGTGAACTTGCTCCACTGGGCTGAAGCTGCATGGGTAAAACATCACTGATCATTGTGAAAAATTACTGTTCACACATCTGGCATGGGCTTTGGAACTTGGCATAGGAAGAGTTGCGACACTGCAATTGAACACATGGGATGCTGCTTTTTGCTAAGATAACGAACTGGATTTGGAAGAGGGTGCTCAATGTTAATCATCTTTGTAATAAGACAATGCATTATTAAAACAGCTTCTAACCAGCCAAAGAAACATAAGACTGACAGTTTAAAGAAAAGTAGATGAAATTACGCAAGGTTACATTGACCGAATAGCTTAAATAGTTAAGAGTGTCTTTCTCTGAGAAAGGTTTGGAATGTCTCATCCCACGTCGCACAGTGCACAGTTGTACGCAAAAATCATCTGATGCTTTGGAATCTGATATTGGCCAGAAACAACATGTGATATCAGACACCCATCTTACATAATTTTTAAAAAGTTTTCCTATTGACTAACAATATCCAACTCAGCACACGTGATATCAGACACCCATCTCACATTTTTAACAAGTTTTCCTATCGACTAACAATATCCAAATCAGCAGCTTTCTCGACACTTAACGACAAGTCTGTACTAAACGTATCTGGGAAATCAATTCAGATCTTTGTAAAAGCGTTAAATCATTCAGCCAACCACCGAAGACTGCGGTAGCCTGCACGTACAGCGTTGCATCTGGGACAGCAATTATTTCTTCTGAATAAACGAATATTGATTGAATAAATGCTGTGATATGGACTTGTTTTTTTAAACGCTAGCATGACTTTCACAGGTCAAATGATAAATCTCTACGTACAGAAATTTTAGATATAATATGTAAATTAAAAATAAAGTACAAACATTTCCATGTACTGTAAAAGAAACAACACATTTTTCAAAAATGACCAATAATTAAGATGCTAATCAAAGCTGAGGATTTCAATTCTTCATTCATGGACCAACAATGCAATAGTCTGTAGTATAATTACAATGTAATCATGTAAGACTTGGCAAAGGCCAATGAAGACTTGGTTAAAAGGCCAATAAAGACATTGGTTAAGGCCATTGAAGGCTTGGTAAAGATCGATGAAGACTTGGCAAATGCCAATTGAAGTCAACAGATTAGGGACTGGAAAATACCATGGAAAACAACCGTGAAGGAAATCAACAACCAACCGGACAGATAAACTCAACACTGGCGAGCAAAAGGAAGTCAAGGCAAAGGAGGAGGTGGAGGAAAAAGAAAAAGAGGAGGATGGCAGACGACATAATAGATTCAAGATGAGGAAGGAAAAGTAGGACGAGAAGCAGGCAGAGACAGGTGAGGATGGTGACTAGATGACATGGAAGAACGAGGAGAAAAGACTAAGCATGATAAGGAGGAGGAGGAGCACAATGTGGATCAGGATTATTAGCATAACGACAAAGGAGGGGGAAATACATTCAGCAGAATGAGGAAAATAATTAGTATGATAAAGGTAAAGGATGTGATAGTTTAGATTCAGCATGGCAGATACATATTAATGGACGAAAAAAGAAGAACATCAAGATGGGTTGAAAGAGCAGAATGGGACAGAAATCTAAAGGGACAGCTAGACTCAAACAGGTCAGTGTTTCAAATCCTTCCAAAGGTTGAAAGGTACGCTCGCATCTATAAGTTCCAGTCGTATGCCCTCCGGAGAACAAACAGAACAATAAAATGAGCGCATTGACCATACAGTCATTTGGATGTTGAACAGCTGAAGGTTCTTACCTCGTCGACCCACTTTATCGCTCGGACCATTTTGTATCGCTCTTCTTCAGTGAAGACTGGCGGTCCTTTGTGCTTGCTTATCTCGGCTACGATAACAACAGACAAAAGCGATAAACGCACCTCTTCAAATCTTCAAATGAACAAACAGCACCCCCCCCCCCCGACAAGCAGGACTTTTGGAACTGTAAACAGGTCTCATCAATAAATAGGCCGCTTCGATAAATAGGCCACGTTTCTTACATACTTCCCAGAGTACAAAAGTCATTTAAACTGATCCCCCAAATCCTCCACAGGGATCGTCAAATATTGGAAAGTTTCCATCAATCACCGTCATAATGTTCACGCACAAAGAACTGGAAACTCACATTAAGTTGTATTCCTAGTTTTGGACAATAGTTGGGGGTTCTGGAAAAATTCCCATCTTGTTGGAAAAATGGAAACAGAAAAGCATCCAATTAATACAATTTTATGAAGACAGATTAGCGAATAAAATATGTTTGCAAAGCAAAATCAACTTGGAGATTCAAAACATAATAACATAACATAGGTTCTTTAGTATCAGAAACGGAATTTTAAGTGGGGCGACATCTATGGTTGAGAGTGAAATGTACGTAAAAATATTTTGACGAGTAACCAGTCCTGAAATTTACAGAGAGTCCTTGACTCCTTGTAACTGCATATCAAAGCCACTTTATGTTTTAACGAGTCAACCATGAAAACAAACAACCCTGATATAGTGTCCTTCATAAACAAGTACATAAAAGACGACTAAATGACCTTCAAACAAAGGCTCAACAGTTGCAGTTGTACTGTAAAGCTGCAAATGCCAGTAAACAAAACCAGTCGCTAACAGTACTTACTTCAACTAACATAGTATTATTATAATAATTTTATTATTATTATTATTATAGCACTTATTTCCAGAAAAAAGACACCCACAGGACAAAAGATGACATTTAAATTTGCATCAATTGATGTGTTTTCACCTATGATTAGACAAGCTCTTGCTATTTAGATCTCATTGGTTTTTCTAGAAATCTGGAGAAAACGAACATTAGTTTGCACTGTGAGAGGCGCTATATAAATTTAATGATGCAATATAATGATGTCTTCTCTGTAAGAAAACTTATCCTCTGTCTATTTCTTTTGCTTGTGAATGTATTAAATCCTCACATTTTTATGCATGTACGGAATTTCCCCATCGTAGAATGGAAAACACCTAGCAGTGGTAATAACAATTTAACCGTTTGCCAACACAGAAAAACTTCAGCCTAATCAAAAGAAAGAGAAAAATCTCACCATCAGAATGGACTCCAACAACCAACACATCACCCATCTGCTTCGCCTGTTCAGAGAAAACAGAAATTCCCATCACAGCACAATTTACATTTAATACCAAATTAAACTGACATTAAAAGACTTTCATTAGTACCACTTTGAATTATTAAAACTCCTCTAAACTTCAAACTTTCATAGCTGCACAAAGCATAGAAGGTTCCTTCTGTACCATCATTTGTCCAGACCAGTAGTTCCCATTTTTGCACATGCCAAGAGTCAAAACATGCAATTGTGTAACTTCCAGAGCACGTCAAGTCATGCAAATCATCTACATACTTGCACATTTACGCATGTGTAATTCACAACTTATGACAATATCGGAAATATTCCATCCACACCTTTCTGAGGCTCTACTCAGAAGCATAACAATTAGCATCACATCTATTTTTAAAATCAGTATTAAGTAGTCACTTCTATAGTGTCCAAATGTTTAAATTCACCATTTGCTCAAGGTATATCAAAAATGCTGTAACCATGCCAACACATACAAGATCAGTCTGCTAAGAGTTAAGTATGGCAGATATGCATAAAGCAATTTAAAAATGATAAACTTGTCTCAAGTATAAAATAACACAGGCGACTGAACAGAATGAACAATCAAATGTTGCTAAATTTAGGTCGAGGAACAATAGAAGCACAATTTCTCGACTTAGATAGAACGACCAAGTGAACATAAAAGATCGGTAGAGCTCTCTGAAATAACTCACCTGGCGTAGGGCATTTGCGTGGCCAAAGTGGACCATGTCAAAACTGAAAACACAAAAGATAAAGTATTTACAAGAGGTAATTATCTTAAACCAAACATGCAACTTAGACCATCATTACCACAGACCAAAGACAGACCATTATTACCACAGACCAAGACAGACCACCATCACCATGTGGGGTTCGAACAGCCTCTGTTAAAACAATGGCAAAACTGGCAAGACTGATACTAACTAACAGAGCAGAATATTATTCCAGAAAATCAACAGCACTTTATCGACAACTGATCCATTAAACTAAGTGGCATAAATGAGGCAAAACTGTAATTGAAACAAGTGGCAGCCAAACAAGCATTTATTAATCACATGAAGCCGACAGCACACTGACATCACACTGACAGTCTGACATCGTCATCCAATCCAACGAAATGCAAAGGCAACGTTGTGATCACAGATGTTTATGACATCATGCATCAGGCGAATCGGCAATTTCGTTATTTAGTGACATGCGCTATTTATCAAGTGCCTGGCAAGCTGGACTGACAATCAGGAGGTTAGTAGTTCAAACCCTTGTAAAGGCTGAAAGGTATTCTCACATTTATGGTTTAGTGACCAGTGTGCCTCTGATCAGTGGCTAACGTGATTTGGGTGAGCAGGTGGAAATCAGAAAGAGTTTTACTAGAAGGCATACATGTGTTACCAAGGTTCCATTGCATGCATGCGAGCAGTGGGAACAAGCAACAAATTTCTAGACCAGTGGGCACGCCGCTCTCACGCGTTCCCATCCACTTTAACCCCTGCCTCTGATGAAAGTAACTACAAAATGAGCACATTGGCCGCACACTCTCAGTGGGATACTCAGCCAGTGAGGAAAGGAACCTGCTCCTCAACCTCATCAGCCAAAGCTGGCAACATGAATTGGCACATATTAAAACGTACATCCATCTCTAAGCCCACAGGACTTATATTGCATTAAATAATATCTAATTTGAGGCCCATGAAATGACCGATTATGAACATCAACAAGCACTCCTCGTGACCCAGTCACAAAGCTCAGGAGTCAGACACATTTCAGTCACAAGCCATACATAAGATAATTCGTTTCAACATAACATTCTTCTTACAAAATACGACATAGTTATATTAGGCTTAAATAGCAAACAAAAATAACAACCGACTATTCATAAAAACACATCTGAAGGGCAAGGGGGGCAACTGTAAAAAAATATACGCAGACAGAAAGGACTGCAACGCACATCTCCTCCGCATCATGGCCCTAGTTCTCGTTCGTCGTCGCAGCAGTATTAGGCAACATTATCATCATCGTCGTCGTTGTCATCGTCATCATCAACAACAACACCGTCAATATCATAAGATTTCCATACTTACCAGCCATCCACCCAGACTCGGACGAGTTTTCTCTCGGATTGTCCGTGCGCTACTCCGTTCGCACCATCTCCGCCGCTCGCCATTTCGACAAATCCAGTGTATGCAGAAACAAACAACTGTACGACTTTAAGTTCACTTAACAATAACACTTCTTCGATTTTAAATTAAATAGAATGAAGCGCAAATCTAAAATCTCGCCACTCGGAAAATTGCCGAACACTCACTTGAACCATCAGCGGCAGGGATGCCACTCTTGAATTTCCAAATAAGTCAGATCCGGCCAAAAAAAACTAGAAAATACTATTGAGAATTTCTCTGAAATATACATGGATTTCCCGACTTGAAATTTCTGACGACCTTTTTTTTAGTCATCCGATAATATTTGATCTTTTTTTCCCGTTAAGAATTCTGATGACTTTTCATTTTTTTAGTCTGTTGGTCCAAAATCTCCACCTTTTGGTTCAAAATTACGCAAAATTCTCCACTTTTAAAACGTCTTTTCTCCACTTTTTTATGCTTTTCACCTAAAAGAATTTATGCAAAAAGGTCGGTAAAAACTTCCATGAGAAAAAAGCTAGATTCTGACAAAAAACCTGGAAACCCAGAGCCTTCTATTACAGTAATAGAAGGTTCTGTGGAAACCTAGACAAGACCGAAAATCCTAGATCTAGGTGTAAAAAGCTATGAGTGGCATCCCTGATCAGCGGTCAGGCCATGACACAGTTTCTCAACCAATCAACGTCGTATTTTGATCCTCTCCAGTATGTTACCACTTTCCGATAAGCTGGTTGGTCGAAGGGCACTTCCTCAGGCCATGACACGATTTTCAACCAATAACCGTCTTGATACTAATTTATTTGACCCATATTGAATATCACGTGACTGGTTGCCTAGCTCCTGTCTAGCAAACTATTGCGTTGTGGTAAATAAAAAATCACAAGGATGTCGGACACAATTAAATACCCGCCACGTGAATCTGTAAATTCACTATTTGTAATAAAAAATCTAAAAGATACTTTAATAAAAATGCATTCATGCAGTCTGAAAGACACTCAACAGCGTGTAATTAGTTTGTGCCACACCGCATGTGTTCTTCTCTCTGCAGCCCTAGCTAATTGGGCGAATCCCTACATTTGCCTCTGTGTCCGCTTACATGCATGGCACCCTACTCATCGAATACAGAATTGATGCGCTGGTTTGGCGTTGTCTCCTTGGCTGTGTGAGAAAAGAGCTCTACTGTCCAGCATCTGTTGTCCTAGCTCGCAGAGGCCTTCACTCTGTTTCCAGTGGGGAGCTGTTGGTGCCTCGTATTGAAACCTCAACCTGTCAGCGTCATGCTTTCTCAGTTGTAGGTCCATCTGTTAGGAATAGTCTCCCGTTGGAGATACGCCTGTTACCTATAGGGTTGACTCAACAGTGCTTTTACAGGCTCCTTATAGCCTATTTGTATCACTGTTGTTGGACTGGGTCTGGAAGCGCTTCTGAGTAGACTTCTTGACGGAGCGCTACATAAATTCTTCAAATAAATGAACAATAATGAGCATTTCTCCCAATGTCAATGAATGTACATTGACTGCTTTTATGTTACGCCTTGAATGGATTTGGTGAACAAAAAAGTGTTCGTGTGTGTGTTTGTGTGAATGTGTGTGTTATCATGTTGAACACCTGATTAGATGTTACTAATTCACTTTATTACATTTTACTCGAAGAATGTAAATGGGCACGAGAAAGCAAAGTATGGAATTATGATGGGCGGAAAAGTGGCAAGGAAAAGAAGGAATGAAGAACAAATGATGACTGTTGTTCTTTTAATAATGCCAAAATCATTTTAATATCAAAATGTTCGTGGATTATGAATGTCACAAACACAATAAAACCTCTCACAAGTATATTTTATTGAATATTCTTGGTCACAATGTTTAAAAAAATAAGCTCAGTGCTTTCCAAATAAATCACTTGCTCTGGTCTACATTGTTCAGCATCATTAATTACTTTTTAAGATATTACATAATTTACAAATTAAGCACACGTATTCACATAATTATACGTAACTGGTGAACTATGTAGCTGGCAAGTAGAGCAGTAGCTGCAATACACACTGAATTAACAGGATGAAAATAAGTCTAGAAATGTCGGACGTGCAAGAAAAATTGCCTTGCCCTAGTAAAAACGAAACAGTACCTTTTCAGTTTAGACTGCCATAAGGAATCACAATTTACTGTCAGAAACTAAACGCAAACGAAAATATGGTTATTTAAACTAACTTTAAGAAATAAGAAAATTAAATTAATAAAGCTTATAGAAGCTCTTATTCGAAGGTAAGTTAAAATATAAAAAATGCATTGCAAACAAATCAATTTACAAAATAAACTTCAATTATTTCCCAACGATAATCAGAAATGGATAAAAAGCAAATACATGGTACGATAACATGCTTCACACATACGCAAGAAACAAGACAAGTTCTCTAACAAGCATTAACAACAATAAACTGTGAAAGAAGCCAACAACCTTTTTGCACATTCCCACTTAACAAATGTCCATGAAGGACTTGTTCGAGGTCCATACACGCAACTGCCTTGGGTGAGGCTCAAACCCATAAGACTATGCTCTCCACTTTACCCCATCAAGTGCTCTAATCATAGTCAAATTCGGCTTGGGTCACTTCCCGATGCCAAAACTCCAAAATCCTAAAATTCAAGGCAGGTTTGGAAGTCTAGGATTACGTTACAAAGTCAGAGACAAATGACTATCTGCCTTTTCCATGCTCATCACCATGATAGAATTTAACTTTATTCATGTGCTCCATGTGTGATGACACCACATTACGAAACACGTGAACAAAGTTAAATTCTCATATGTGATGACATCACATATGAAACACGTGAACAAAGTTAAATTCTCATATGTGATGACATCATATATGAAACACGTGAACAAAGTTAAATTCTCATGTACGATGCATCACGCTTCTCGGTGCGCAAATATCAAATTGGTAATATCGCCATGGATTTGTTATTCACATCAAAACCAAGCATCAAGCTCAACAAACCAAGCAAAAACTAACCGATCAAAGCTAAATTGAGCAATAATGAGAATTAAATAACTTGCCAATCTGTCACAACTTGCCTAGGAGGTTTGCAATTATGGACTATGAAGGGAAATACAGACAGAGCAGATGGTTATAAATGCACAGCGTGAATGTCTGCATTATTATTATGATTATCTAAACTTGGTACATAAGTTTGCTTTAGTAACACTGAATTCTGCAAGCAGAAACGATGCACTATATTGGGCATAATTAGAGCCCCACTGCTGAATGGGGCAACATCAACTTCATCAACATCATACCCCTATGTAGCAGTTAACCGTGCAAGGTCACGTGTGTAGCCTAATACAGGACATAGTAGTCCACTACAGCATGGCCATCCACAATGGCAATGCGGAGGATAATCCCAAACGTATATACAAGAGAAGGGATTCAGAGGTGATAATTTTTTGGACATCCCTTGTCTTTCTGAATGTTAAGGCAATGCAGCAACATCACCACAATGGTGATATACAACAATAACAACATGCATAGTAATACTAGAGTCGGAGTTGGTGATGACTATGATGATAATTGCAACAAGAAACAAATGACAATAATGACTAACAATTTAAAATAAAAAAAAAACAATAATTATTATATCCTGCAATAGTTGCACTCGAAACAGTCTGCAGTTTGGTCTTTCGGCAAGATGCGCGATTCTCCAACAAATGAGAAGAGAGTACAAAAAGAATAGCAAAACAAAAAGTTTATGAAAATATATTCTGGTACACTACCCCACGCGCTCAAAGATATCAACTCAAATCTGGTCTGCACACCACAACTAAACATCGTGAAACAAATCATCATTTCTGTTTCACTAACCTTGCACAAACATCGGACAATGCGCTAAACAAATGCATGCAGAGGACCTGCTAATGATCCTAGCACAGCAACTATCTTGCCAGTGTGCGGTTCGGTGGTATAGTGGCAATGTTCGATGCCTTGGAGCCAGAAGGTTGCGGATTTGAATCCACCTAAAGCCGCCATGTAGCGACCCTGAGCAAGTCCTTAATAGCAATTGCTCACGTGCTTCGGCATGAAACTCCGATTCAGTGTCCGTGCTCTAGTTGGGAGCTCCACTGAGTAGAATTCTTCTTGAAGGGGTTCTATTATAAACCCATAGGATGAATGTCATGGTTACAATGAGGTGTCACTTATCATCACAAAATAATGATCTGGGCATGGATGACCACTGTCCACAGATATTTTTGAAAGAGGAGGTAAAGTGTAAAAACAAATGGTTACCATCAAGTTTTTAGCAAGAGCTTGAAAATGCAAAAAAGAAAATTACGAACACGGGTATTTTCATACAGGCTCCAAATTAAAAATTTGAAAATTTAAAACAATATCCAAACAAAATCATAATAGAGGCCAAACAAAATCATAATAAATGCACAACTACACATTTTTTTATTTTTGTCTAAAGTTACATTTCTCAGGTTCACTTTATTATCAGTATGAAAAAATTTGCTTGAAAAAAAGAAAAAAGTAGTAGTTGAGAAATAGGTGTAAAATTCCAGGAGAGGTGAAAGCCTCTCTTGCCCTATCTATGGATCTAGGGAACCAGAGCTGTTTTTAAGGAACTTTCAGAACTGCACAACCCCTTCTTTCCTTTCCCATCCTCCATGGTAAATTACTTCCAACCGGAGGACAATGACCATTTTGCTAGTTTTAACTGTACAGAAGTTCTTCTACAACTGCACAAATACATTTAGAACTGCACATTTTGTGTACAACAGCACGTTAAAAAAGCCCCATAGGGAACATTGTGGAAATCGCCATAGTAACCCAGAAACAAACAAAAAAGTCAACAGCTAAACTGTTGCAGAATAATTCACGAAATGACTAAGCATTGAAGCAATTGATATACAAAAAATAAGACATTTTGTTCATAGACATATAATATACATGCGCATAAGAGCACTTCAACATAGTCTACTTAATTAAGAAAATCTCGAAAGCACTTTATACTCAATGATGAAACTTCAAAATACAGTCAATTTACAAAATTCAATGTTTGAATAAACTTACAATTAGCAAAAATAAAATAAAACCACAAGACACTGATGTCAAACATTTACAAATACAGACTAATCAAAAAATTATTCGGACATAAAAGCCCATGGTCGTGATTAAACAATTTCTCTAAACTCGCGATACGACTTTCAAACGCTGCACACAAAATAAAAAATTGCTGCTTTCCTATCTGTGGTCCCAGATGCATTTCAGTCAATCAATGTAGTAACAATACCTATTTCACAATCCACATTCTGTAGACAGAATTTCTCTAAACACGCAATGCAACGACAAACTTTCTAGTACCACATATAAAAAATAAAATATCATTGCCTTACGAGTCATACCCATGTGGTCCCAGAGGCATTTCTGTGAGTCAGTGTAATACCTACTTCATCATATCCACAGATTGTTTACAAAATTTATTTAAATTCACAACACGATGACAAACTTTCTAGTACTGCACTCGAAAAACATCGTTGCATTACGAGCCTTTTACACCCTGATCTGCAGTCCCAAAGACATTTTCTCCAGTCAGTGTGACACCCATTTCGCATTCAAACAACAAAAGCCATCCATTCATAAGCTGAAAATTAAGCAACAACTTGGTTGACAATTTCTGTGTACCGATACTAAGCTCACACATCACTCGCTTGTACCAAAATACTCAAAGTGAAAAGAAGTTGAGCATGAAGTGGACTCTGAAAGCAAAGCCTTGGTACGCTTTCTTTCGACCTGCTTCGACCGAGTCCTCTGTTTCAACAGTACGTTATGTCGGATGTGGACAGCCCTCAGATGTAGGAAATAAAAAGCAGTGAATGGACATGAACCTACAAAATCAAATGACTCGTAAACAAAACAACACCATAGCTTCAGCAAAATAATCTCAAACCCCAAACTTCCCAGAGATGACTTTGCAATTAATAAATTGCCTGTGCATCAAAAGTCCAGCTGTATAGCAGTAATTTCCTAACAGAAATGCGCAGATAACAGATTTGGCTACATCTAATTTACAGCTCTAAGTGTATTTCTGGTCAGCATTATTAAGTTGAATTGGTGCTTAGCAAGTTCTCCCTTTTGACTTGGTGACCTCAGAATAACTCTGTTTTCTAAATTAATACCTATAATATCAATTTCAACTAAAAAGTAACTGAGTAGTGCTCTAAAAATGAGCGAACATGTGCACACACTCATAAATACAGGCATACATAAATACAGGTATAACCGCACATGTGCACACATACATAAATACAGGTATAACCGCACATGTGCACACATACATACAGATATAACCACACATGTGCACACATGCATAAATACAGGTGTACCTGCAGTTCTGCACATGTGCATACATGTATGCATATCTACATGCATGCATAGTATTGCATGCATACAACAAGCACAGAATAAAAGTGACTATTTGCTATGGAAGATTGCTCAAGTCTCACCGTGTTGGATCTTCCGTTCTATCAAATCCGGGAATTTTCACGACGTTAAGGCCACTAGTCGTCACCGAATAACTGAGCGTTATCTTCAAAAACAAGAGAACATAAACTCAACACAATATATTTATTTATGCAGATAAAAATGATCATAGGCAGTTTTTAAGTTCAAAAGTCCTGAGTGTAATGGTGTGACCTCTAGGTACCAGGCTGAGTGCAATGTCATTGAGCATATTCCACGTTCTAGGGCCAGCCACCGAGATAGAACGCCACTGCATGATAGTAGTCCGCGAGCGAGGGTTAAGAATTCAGCCTGATAAGTTGATCTGATAAGCAGATCATTGCTGGACACCAGAGCTAGGGACAGAAGAGTTCCCGCAAGGTACATCGGAGCCAGACCAAACTCTCCATGCAGCACCAGATCACAGATGCCATATAGGTGATCCGCTGCGGAAATGGAGACTAGTGGAGCACATTCCGCATGTACTCCATGATCATGGGCAGATCCAGGGTGGGGGCAATCCGGCCATGCCTCTTCCATTCAGAGATGTGTACAGGATTTGGCCCCTCCCATTAGGTTTCAACAAGCTCTCAATCAATGCAGCGGCCTAAGGTGAGGAAGAAAAAATAGCATACGACAAAAAAGGTTATCAACTATTTGAGCATTGACTTGGAAAACGATATATTTCCATTTTCAAGAAATTTTTAACTAAATGACTTTAAAAAATGGTCATAGGATTTTTTAGAACAAAGGTTAATGAAATTTTTTCCCACCCAAGGCCAGAAGTTTTTGCCCCAGGGCTTCGAAAATTTCTGTATTCGACCCAGACCGTGATTATCTTGAAAAGAGAAATGCTTCCACACCTGCTCAGCAAGATGCTCAATCTCAATTCTCCTCAGCATCTCAAGATGCGAATGGAATTCACTAACAAGCGTCAACTCGCTGCTGAGGTAGCGATCTGAAGTTAACAAAAAATATTCATCAACATCATCATTACTGGATCTTAGATATGTCATGGTAGTCAGTCTGAATAATTATGCTGATACCTGTAGCAGATTTCATGTGTTGAAGTGCATCGGGCTCTTAGTTGGCTATTAAGGGGCATCTCCTAGTTCCATTGGCTCGCTTAGTTTCCAGGCAGCGCCAAGTTTACTCAATTCATTTATTCATGCATTCATTCCGAAAACTTATATAGCGCCCTTTCAAGAAGTCTACTCAGAGGCGCTCCCAACCCAGCCAAAAAGATGTATTGTGGGGCCTTCCATCTGGAATAACCCGCATTCAAAGATGCATTTATTACATATGACCAATCAAACTATATTTCATGTACCTCTAAGTCTTTTTTCTTTTGCCATGGCTAGGCGGGGAGCACTCCTTAATAGGTTCTTGAATGTGTGCTATACAAGTCCATAGTATAATTGAATGGATAAATGAATGCCACAACAGAGCACGTAAAAAATTACATATTTGCTTAACTCACTAAACACAATTCTATCAACAACGCGTAACTTACGTAGAATATAAGCAATGGTGCAATCATCTGGAAGTCTTATTTGGCTGCAAGTCGCTTCCAGTCTTCCATTACTAAACAGCAAAACAATTAACAATAGCGATCATTAAAATGCAAAAACTTCATCTTTTATGCGAATGTAATAAACAATACGAAACGATTAAAATTAATTGATTTAGGCAACACTGACCTTAAACGAATAGAGAATCAAACGCAGACTTGCATAAAAACTATGAACAAGAATTAATAACAAAACTCGAGTCTGCGTATCACTGGCAGCTAATACTGTAATACCACTCGTCCTGAAAGAAATACTGGCAATCATGAATTCGTATCTAACAGCCAGGACAGACATCCCATTGGTTTTGCCACCACATGTCACTTATTTTACCACTTAATTAACAATGATTATTTATTAATCACTAAATACAAAGCCAATCTATAATAACTAAAGAAAAGATAATAACTAAATAATAATAAATATAATATAACAATATATAATAATAATAAATATAATATAAAAATAAATAAATAAATAAATAATAAAAAATTAATAATAATAAATATAATAAAATATAATAAAGAAAATATCATAACTATATGATAATAAAGAAAAAGATAAATAACTAAATAAAAGAGACACATCACTAGGATTTAATTTTAACATAAAGAACCGCTGACACAACAGAACTAACACCTGGCTACTCACGCAATATACGGAACCATTTTCAGCGCAAGACCGCGACTGATGCAGATTCCAGCGCCACCCGTGGCGAACCAAAATGACACCCGACCCTAAAATGATACAGAACAACAACAGTTCTGATATTGCCCTTTACAAACTCAAGTAAAGAACCATGGTAAAGGTAACGGTAACAGATTCGTTTACATGCCTCACAAGAACTCTGGAATCAAAGAAGATCATTGAAGCATGATCAATACAAACCTCTCGTGACAATCAACGAATGTAAACACGAAGTCATATATGCATTTTTTCCCGTGTAGTGCAAGCCGTCTGCTCAGTTAGTATAGTTAAGATTTGTGTATTCTGTGATCTGCGTTCCTGTGAATTGTTTAAAAACCGCATAATTGTACACTATAACCGGTTGCGGTCTGTCAACCGGATTGTTGAATAAAGAAAATTTATATATATGACAAAATAAATGCTGTTTATAACAACAACAACAGCAATCAATCAATCAATCAATCAATCAAATATTTTATTTGCAACCAAAGTATACATGTCAAGTTTACACATCTTAAACATTGGTTACAAAAAGGGAGGCCCTAAAGGGATAAAATAATCCCGCTGTCTAGGGACACCTACAATAATAATAAGTCATAATAAAACGTACACCCTCGAGATCTGGATCGGGGATTTCCAGCGGGTGACTGAGACTCGGTTTTCCCAAGTACCAGTCTTCAACGTGGTCGTACGGCTGGACAAGCCGCAGCAGAGCAGGAATGTTGATATACGTATCGTCGTCTACGTGGCAAAACCATCTAGATGATAAGAAAAACATAAAAGCCAAATCAATCAATCAATTTTTTTATTGGTGTGTATGTATCAAGCACTCTAAGATATACATGTAAGGCAGAAAAAGTTACATAAAGCATTACAAATATCACAAATTAATCAGACAATAATCAAAGTGAGAACTAATTAGTTAACGCAAGTTATATAAACCCTTGGCCTAGATTGGGAATACCCCCAGGAATATATAAGGAGAGATTATTTAAACCCAGTGGTTATAGGATTTAATTATACCAGTGTGTAAAGAGAGCTCTCAAATCATTACATACTATTCACTGTTAGGTTCATTCATTCATTCATTCATTTATTTGTTCCAAGAATTTACATAGCACCTTTTAAAAAGAACTACTCAGAGGTGCTCCCGGCCCAGCCACAGCTAAAAAAGAAAGATATGAGTGACATATGAAAAGCAGGCAGGTTCAGCCTCTAGTCATCAGTAAAAAAGGCTCGGTGATGTATTGTGTATGCTTCCCCCTTTTCGAACAGTGAAGAGTTTGATGGGCTGCGAGGTCGGAAATTGCTATGAATACCATTTTTAATAGTACCGGTAATATTTTAAAAGTTATCAGCATTATTTGTCAAAAATCAGAAGTCAAGATATTTTCAGAGCTTCTTTACTGGTCGTCTTTGAATGCAACCACAGATCAACAAAATTCCGTCATTTATATTCATTTAATATTTGAACATTCCAGTTCAACTTTAAAACAAATGACAGAAGTTCAGCGAAGCAACACTGACAATCAATTGTTTCAGTCGCGCTTTGTCCGTGCATATCACACGAAAGATCATTTAATACTTCACTGGCAAATGACATTCAGGTACAATGAAAGATATTGAAGGCGATGCGCTCATTCTTACCGATGCGTGGTGGCAACCTTCATGAAATAGCTTAATTC
The DNA here is from genome assembly GCA_945859605.1 of Lumbricus rubellus. Classification (NCBI taxonomy): domain Eukaryota; kingdom Metazoa; phylum Annelida; class Clitellata; order Crassiclitellata; family Lumbricidae; genus Lumbricus; species Lumbricus rubellus. The sequence continues at coordinate 8,104,600 of OX243828.1, forward strand.
CACGGCCATCTTGCAACAGAGGCCCTCTCTAGAAAAGCAAAACATACCTTTAAACAAAACTTCATAAAAAATTCTCTTGGAAACACTGAAAAATCTGAAGTCTAAAAAAATTTAGCTTAGAGAAAAATGTCATGGACATGGGGAAAATTGCTCAAAAGAAAAGTAGCCTTTAAAAATGCATGAGCCTGCATACATGTATGTGCATATAAACGCATGTATGTAATATCATGTACATGTACATATGAATGCACCAAATCACTTGATAGTGAGAGTTTTAAATGTCTTACAAAGCTGCTGAAAATAGTAACAGCACAGTATTGCAGTACTGCAATAATAAACATGTCAGCCCTTCAACGTTGAGAGTGTGCTAAAAGTGACTTGAAAACTAATGCAGTTCAAGGGTTAAAGTAGTCAATCTCATAAAGCAGCCTGTCAGAACATTCCTGGGTTACAACTAGTGAAGGTATGAAGACAAAAGTGTGGGTGCAACACACGAAAAACGACCCCATACAGTAGAAGTAGCTACAGTTTAACGACAATGTGTGATGACATAGTATATATATATTCGTTTTATTGAGATTCTCGCTGACATACCGCAGCCAATTACAAATTTAAAAATGATACAGAAAAATCAAAACAATTCAATAAGAAAACCGATAAAAAAATCATGCGTCAATCAACTGGATGGAGGTCAGAAAGAGGGGCAGTGGTTGAGTATCTATAAAGTACTCGAGAAATGTAATTTCTGTCGTCCTTAATTGGTAGTTTGAAATTATGAGGACGAGGTCGAAAATTGTACAGCCTATGGACTCTCGATGGGAGTTGTCACCCTCCTCCTCCATCCAGGCTTGGGACTGGCACTGCAAGTCACTAGAGCAGCACCATCATACACCCCATCACTAAAAGACAGAGCACGTATGCGTCGTATGAGGATGTGTTCCTCTCAACAGTTGTACCAATGACAGCAAAGACTTGTACAGACACATGAATTGAAGATGCAATCAAGAATCTGGCAAATTATGACAATCACTGGTCGTATCGTTTATCCCACTTCACCAACGAAGAAAATAACTTCAACTTTACCTGGAATGAATTGAGGAACAGTTTGTGTTGATCGTATGACCATCTACAACCAAAGCAACGTCATTCAACCAATGAGAAGAAAGCAAAACAGTTTATAACTTTCCAATCCTTGATAGTCAGAAAGTAGCAACACAGCACAGTGTAGTCAGTACCAAGATTATTCTATTTCACTATACATATAAAATAAAAGCCACACTGAAAGCAGTTGTAAACCACAACTGCTGACTCCCAAAATGGGTAACTTGTCCATAGCTTGCAGTTTTGCAACACAAGTGACCGCCACTAACACATTATTTCTTTTGCTTCCTTACAAACTCTCAATTTGTACAACTTTACCAAATGCACCACAAGCAGGAGAGACAAAAGTATTGGCAAGCATAGATAGAGTGATTAAAAGCCCCTCCATTTGGATAGCGATTAATTATAGCTGCTTACTTGTTCTGCTGATAAGCTCAGCATCGTCGGTATCAGTGAAAAAGTAAGTCTGAAACAACGCAACCAAAACATGCAAGTTTTAACTTACGAGGTCAGTACGTGGTTCAGAAACTCTTAATCATAACATATTCGCTGTTACCAAAAGTCCGAAGCTTCTCTTCAAAACTCATCACACATCTGACAATGAAATTGACTCAATGCATGCTGATAATAATTAATGATGCAGGCAATGTTGATTTTTTTAAAGCAACCACACATTTAGTGAAACCAGTGTAAAGAACAGAAGAAAGAAAACCCATTGAGTGTCTTGAGTGTGAAGGACTATCTGTAAAGTGATCTAAATAAAGAATTCTGACAAAGTTTATCTACCTGGTCGACTGCTAAACCAAACCAGGTCTTCAGTATGACTTCCACCCTGGCCTTGTGAAACTTGCCAGTGGTTTTGACGCTGATAAAAATATCCTTCAATTCGGTCTTAGGACGATGCTGTTGGCTATTTACAAACAAAGTTCTGTTTACCATCTCATCGTCGCCACCCGGAACAACATCAATACCACCAACTCTTTCTCCGGATTTTTCAATTACGCCAGGTATATTAAACTCGCCACCCTGTCCAACTAGTCCTTCATCCTTCTCTATCGAATCCTTGCCTTTCTGGTCTGAATCGTGTGCGTCCAGGGAGCCATCTTGACCAGGACGCAGAGGGGGTGCGACCCTATGGAAGGCAGGGTTCCGACGGCCTAACGCTAATTTGTCAGCGGACGGCTCGTGACGAACCAAGATTGTGTACAACTGGTAGGTGGCAAAGAGCAACAAACAAAAGACCAGACAGCTTTTAATTAACGTTTTCTTCCTGCGTCGAACCCACATTTTAATCTATTTCAAGCCATGAAAATCCAACACGTCAACTTATCCCGTGTCAAAGGTCACGACCATTGCTGTGCAGCCATAACGACATCTGTCGAATGAACCGCTCAATCAACGAATTATATATTTAAGGCAAGAGCAATTTGAATGAGAGCTCACGTGTATGGCTAGCGCCTCTTGCGAATTAAATGTAAGTAGACCTTTAGAGTGATTTAAAATCGTAAAGAAATTACTGATGTTGACAAAAGGTAGCCTACCTTTGTTTTCATTTATCGAAGCTGTTAATATAATCTGTAATTTCGTTATCTGAGTAGTATTCTGTCGTTACCATCGTCAGTGTACAGTGTACTCAGTGTCCCACTTGAGCTCACTTTCGTTCCTAACCTTCAGTCTTCATCGTCTTACACGTGACTGCCAGCGTTGAGCAAATATATTATAGTCTACGTCTAAGATATGCCACTCCATGTATCTGAATGTTCACGTCACCTACCTTGGGAGACCTTGGATGTGTGTGGCGCTACCATAGTATAACGTAGACTATAATATATTTGCATATACTGTCTGCTTCGTCAGCTTTGCTCGTCAAACAAACAGACAAACAGACAGGCAGTCAAGTGAAGCAGAGACGGCGGCACAAGAGAATCATTTCACCGACGGAGGATAGGAGTTAGAGGACGAGGAGGGAGATTTAGCCTAATGTGACGGAAGACGGGAGAAAAGGGAAGAGATGAGAGGACGGAGGAACTGGTGTTAGAATGAAGGAAGAAAACGCTACGAAGAGGAGGAGGTAGAAGGGAGAAGGAGGAAGAGGAGGCGGAGGAGGGAGAAGGAGGAGAGGACATTAAATTGCTCCTCTTATTCCACTATTTTTATTCCGTGTGTTCTATCTCATTCTACTAATAAAAGGAGGAAGCGTATGAGAACTAGAGAGTTCTCCTACGCTTCCTCCTTTTTATTCCACCTCGTCCCATTCTTTCAATTATTCCTCCAAATATTTATTCTCCTCCTCCTCGTCCTCTTCCTCCTCCCCTCCTCCTCCTACCCCTCCTTCTCCTTCTCCTTCTCCTTCTCCTTCTCTTTCTCCTTCTCCTTCTCCTTCTCCTTCTCCTCCTCCCCTCCTTCTCCCTCTCCCTCTCCCTCTCCCTCTCCCTCTCCCTCTCCCTCTCCCTCTCCCTCTCCCTCTCCCTCTCCCTCTCCCTCTCCCTCTCCCTCTCCCTCTCCCTCTCCCTCTCCCTCTCCCTCTCCCTCTCCCTCTCCCTCTCCCTCTCCCTCTCCCTCTCCCTCTCCCTCTCCCTCTCCCTCTCCCTCTCCCTCTCCCTCTCCCTCTCCCTCTCCCTCTCCCTCTCCCTCTCCCTCTCCCTCTCCCTCTCCCTCTCCCTCTCCCTCTCCCTCTCCCTCTCCCTCTCCCTCTCCCTCTCCCTCTCCCTCTCCCTCTCCCTCTCCCTCTCCCTCTCCCTCTCCCTCTCCCTCTCCCTCTCCCTCTCCCTCTCCCTCTCCCTCTCCCTCTCCCTCTCCCTCTCCCTCTCCCTCTCCCTCTCCCTCTCCCTCTCCCTCTCCCTCTCCCTCTCCCTCTCCCTCTCCCTCTCCCTCTCCCTCTCCCTCTCCTTCTCCTTCTCCTCGTCCTCCTCGTCCTCCTCGTCCTCCTCCTCCTCTTTTCCTTCCTCATCACCGTCGTCGTTGTCATCATCATCATCATCATCCCATCATCATCATCATCATCATCATAATCGCCATCATAATGCTCCTCAGTCCCTCTCCCTCTCCCTCTCCCTCTCCCTCTCCCTCTCCTTCTCCTTCTCCTTCTCCTTCTCCTTCTCCTTCTCCTTCTCCTTCTCCTTCTCCTTCTCCTTCTCCTTTTCCTTCTCCTTCTCCTTCTCCTTCTCCTTCTCCTTCTCCTTCTCCTTCTCCTTCTCCTTCTCCTTCTCCTTCTCCTTCTCCTTCTCCTCCTCCTCCTCCTCGTCTTCCTCGTCCTCCTCCTCCTCTTTTCCTTCCTCATCACCGTCGTCGTTGTCATCATCATCATCATCCCATCATCATCATCATCATCATAATCGCCATCATAATGCTCCTCAGTCCTCATTTTCTATTTCCTCACATTCCCCGTTTTTCTGCTGCTCCTTCCTCTCCCTCTTCCTCTCCCTCTCTCTCTCTCTCTCCGCCCTATGCCACTAGGCCTAACCCCAAACGATCTTCTTCATCATCATTATCGTAGTCGTCGTAATCATCGAACGACACAGGAATCATCTCTCTCTCCCAGACAGAGAGAGCTGTAGAGTGAACAGAGCAGAGCCGAGCAGCTGACGAAGGCTCTTGGCACGACGGCTCCTCTCCCTCTCGCGGCTGTGGGAAGGGGGCCTGCTAATGCTGCCTGCGCTCATGCTGCTGGTGGCACTGCAAGGCGGACTGTGGACGACCAGCGAAGCGGAAAATCGTGCCCTCCAGACGGGCGCCCACGGATTATCGTGGTCACGCAGCAGCTCAACGACCACTAGCGTCACCTGTCGGCCAAGTCGACCGTAAAGATGGCGCACCGCAGCGCACGACGTGACATGGCCAAATTAATATCGTTTGCGGATAACATACAAATGACGACGACGACGATGACGACGACGACGAGGGAGAGACAGAAGCGGAGAGCGGAGAACCAGCGTAAGCATCCCGACGTCCCCCGCGGCGAGACTCGTGCAATTAAATCGTAGAAGACAAGATTCGGTATTATTATTTTGTCGTTGTCGTCGTCGTCGTCGTCTTAGTCATGACATCGTTATGATTATTAAGACGATTGTTATTTCTATTCTCCTCGCCAGTTAGCGGCGAGTTCGAGAATAGAAAGGCCAATCTATCCGCCTCCTTCCGACGATCTGATCCACCCCCCCCTTAGTTCGTACAGGTTTTGTCTTCAAAACAAAGAATACGGCCGAAAAATCTGTGCCAAACCTATGCTTGTATTAATAATTGGGCCGATACCCGGATGTTTGTGCTAATTATTTAGCGATTTTTCTAATGAGCGTGAACTTTGGGATGCGCACGAAGACTGTTGTGAAAATTAATAATGATAATTAATTTTACACTCGCACCATTGTACGTTACCGATACTTCTGCAAAGGCGGGAGGATCTGCAGATATGCCTAATAGTTGCTGTTAGAAAAAAGAATAAAATTTCATACTCCGAACTCCAGACAATATAATTGCATTAGGCTACTAGAGTTGCGTAAGTGGTCTGTCAGCTCTTACACAGTACACTCAATTTAGCAGATCTGGCTAGGAGTTTGTTTGTATGTGCACTTGTTATAACTCCCCTTCAAGCTCACTACTCAGAGGAACTCCCGACTATACAGCGTGGACACTCAGTGGCGCAACTACGGGGGTGCTGGGGGTGCTTGAGCACCCCCCAGGCTAAAAAGGTGACCCACGCAATTTTTCCAAATCCGATGAGGTATTTTGGTGCGTGGGGGGGGGGTAGGGGTCATTCGGTCTTTAAGATTACACTTTTGACACTCGCTATACTTCGCACCATCAGCGCTTACAATAATAATTCTGAGCACCCCCCAGGAAAATTTTCTGGTTGCGCCCCTGTGGACACTGCATCGGAGTTTCAAGCCGAGGCGCTGAACAATAATTGCAAGTGAAGGACTTTCCTAAGGTCTCTTCGGGGCGACTTGAGGTGGATTCGAACCTGCAGCCCTCCGTTGCAAGGAAACGAGCATACCCACTACACCACCGCAGGTGGGGCAGAGAAATCGAGGTAAATTTTTGCCCTGACGGGGAGTTGAACTCCGACCTTTCGGCAGACAGTCGAGCGCGCTGACCACATAGGCCTAATCTCAATTGTCTGCTCACCTCAAAAACCTAATCGCTGCCTCTGGTCATCGATGATGAATCGATGACGACATAATTGGTTGTTGACTTGCATTGTTTGCCCTTGTATTGTTATCCTACCAATGACGAGAAAAGACCCAAGCCTCGAGGGGCGGATTGAGACCCACGACCGCCCCACAAATCCCCACAAATCCAGACAGATCGCCCAGTCGGGTGTAAACCGATCCTGATCCCCCACTCAAAGGTTTCTCCGTCCGGACCACGCCGCTGTTGCAGCAGTAGCAGCTGTTAGCATCTTCTCACATAGTCGTCTGGCTAACACGCGGCTATATCGAGCGACCGGCTGGCCGTATCTGCGCAACGGTGCGTGTCATTGCGAGCTAATTAATTTACCTTGCGTGTTATATACGGGTGCGTGTTATACACGGGTGCGTGTTATACTCGGTATAATACAAAGATCATTCGTTTTATACGGTATAATCTATACGGGAGAGGACCCACAGGTTTTGTGGTGGTCACCGCTGTGGACACCGCTGCCGCCGCGGGGCAGTTTGACCGCAGATAGGGCGATTGATTGGTGGACTAAGGATGGACGGATTGGAAGCGATGTGCGGAGGATGGAAGGATGGTGAGAAGAGATAAAGAAATGCGGTTGGACAGGCAGAAAGAGACGAGGCTTAGCCGCCCATCTGCTCAACATATATACATAGGAACAGATATACATGTACATGTATGGGGAGGCAGAGAAATCATATACGAAAGCAATGCCAGACAGACAAATAGAGTTTCTGGCCTCCTGTTCGTCTGTCAGTTTGTCCGTACGTGCGTTCATCCGCCTGTCTGCTTGTCTGTCTTTCCTTTACGTATGTCTGTCTGTCTTTCTGTCAGTCTGTGTCTACATGACGTTCGTACGTTCATCCGCCTGTCGGTCTGTCTGTGTTTCTTTTCTGTCCGTCCGTCTGTGTCTACCTGCCAGTCTGTGTCTACATGTCAGTCTGTCAGTGCGTATGTTCATCCACCTGTCGCGGCTGTCTGTCTTTTCTGTCTGACTGCATGTCCTGACTTTCCGTCCTTCTGTCTGTCCGTCCGTCCATCCGTCTGTCCGCCAGTCCTTATGTCTGTCTGTCCGTCCGTCCGTCCGTCCTTCTGTCCGTCCGTCCTTCTGTCTGTCCGTCCGTCCGTCCGTCCGTCTGTCTACCATGCAGTCGCTCTTTCTCTCCGTTTGCCTTCTACTGTACTTGTCTATCCGTCATTATTTGGTGGTGGTCGTTGCGGTGGTTGCGGCGATGGACATGGAAGTGTATCCTGGAAATCTCGTCTCCCTCCCTCTATCCCTCCCTCCGTCTTCCTTCTTCCTTTCCAGCGCTTCCTCTCACTTGATTTCTCCACTTAATGAAACCGAATGATGAACGTTGATTCGACGAATGCTTGGAAATCGACTCCACTGACACTGTCGGAATCGACGTTAATAATCGTGTCAGTTTTCAGCCGACACGGCCAACTCCCCCACGCTACCCACCCCCAACCCTCCCCATTCCTACCCAGTTTTCCTCGAGCTTCCCGGATCTCGTCTTCCCGAGTAAAACAGTGATGGTCGAATGATGAGGTCGCGATAGGAGACGGACCAGCGGAGCGGAAGGAGCAGGCAGCTAGGGTGGCATGGAAGAGACATCAGGGCTGCCAGGAGGGTGGACGGAACAGGAGGGTGGATGGAACAGGAGGGTGGTTTGCATGCATGGAGAATGAATGAAGGCGCTTCATTGTATAATGTCCATGGGGTGAATTATGGGCAGGCCATTCGCCACGGATCGACTACACTGTAACTGGAGAAGGCAATGGACTTGTTGACACGGAAGAAACGTTAATAAGATGATGTGTCCATGGGAAGGAAGAGACCGTGTTGTCGTTGTTTCAATTGACCCAGCAACCCAAGTGTATGTATGCCGTGATCGCATTCAGAAAGCGCGGCACTCCTGCATTCTTTTATATGCATACGAAGGCGCTATATATTTAGAAGTATAAAAGTGCGTTATAGATATAAGACATGTTTCCATGCGAAAAGTGTACGGTATGGTATGGTATATGAGCATTTATAAAGCGCCTCTTACATATACATTATGCCTATTGATACACGAATCAACAATAGTGCATCTATGGATCACATCCGTGCATCTGTAGGATGCACCCAGATTGCATCCGTACAGCCAATTGCGTATGTGCATCCATCCATCCGGATTGCATCCGAACATCCGTGCGTTCAGTTTACATCCGTACAGCCATTCAGCCAGGTTGAATCTGCACATGCGTTCATCCAGATTGCATCCGTACATATGTAGACTAAAATTAAGTCGTGACTTTGTCCCACTCAGTGGATGGGAGGGGATGAATTCCCTCCTCATTCCCCTTAATTCCCTCTTTCTCCCATCTCCTATTTAACAAGCTCGTATATATGCGTCGTCTGCCAGTGTAGCGCCACTCAGAGATAACATAGTTTCGGTCTATTAGATAACATAGTTTCGGTCTATTAATATAGGCCTATATATATTAATTATGCGATTAAACACCTTTAAAGATTAACAAGACTTAGTATAATTATAGCGTTTATCGTTTAGTACAATTTAAGTGCAAGATAGGTATACTGCATGCAGTCTTCAATTATATTATAGCATTATTGCAAGAATGAGTAAATTTTTGAAGTTAATTGTATTCATTAAGTTTGATTGTATTGATCTTTCGTTCATCGAATTATCTTTTAGTCATCCATGGGTGCACGCGAAGTGCGAACGTGTTTCTTCTCTATCATATACAACATCGCATATCTTTCTTCCTTTTAAGCATGTATAGACCTATGTAGTTGAAGTGGTGAAGATGTGCGTATCAGACCATGCAGATTGCAGAACAAAGAGATCAAAGCGAACGACGACACATCAAAGAGATCCGCCGATGCTGTCTTCTCGAAAGAAGAAAGATGGAGAAAACGTCGATGGATGAATCTCTGTGTCTTCTTCTTCCAGTTCTTCAAGTTCAGTCTTTTGAGAAAATTCCAACAAATGGAATTACCTTCGTCTGTGTAGCGAACCGTGACGACGACTAGTATTCTGTGCGTCTCTGTCTCTGTATGTCTGTCTGTCTCTCTTTCACTCTGTCTGTATGTCTGTCTGTCTCTCTCTGTGTGTCTGTGTCTGCTTCAGTGTTCATCTCCCTCTATAATCTATATAGTTCATTATATGTCATGTGTCTCTGTGTGTGTCCATTTGTTTGTCTCTCTGTTTCTCAGCGTGTCATATTCGTCTTGTTATACATTATAGTACAACTAGGTGTTTGCAAAATATTATCGTAGCTTTTATGAAAGCCTATATTAAACGCATGAGACACGTGGTGCTTTACGGTATAATTGGTGGAGCGTTAAGCTATACGTACGTGTACTGTCTACACTACATCGTTGCATGAATTCCTCTGATCTGTGTGATCGTCTCTTTATAAATACACCAAACGCGTGTCGATCGGGTACCGTGTTCTCGCAATCGCGTCATTCGGAAGATAACAGGAATGCTGCATTATATAGAAACGTGTGTTCGCATGTGTCTGTTCATCGTCTTTTACATGCGACGGTTAGAGAGGCTTTGTAGCGTCAGGGAGAGGGTACGAGGTCACGGGTGGTTGCGTGCTCACAGACCGCGTCCAGAGTTACGTTCGATCTAGGAGGAGAAGAAGAAGAAGAAAAGGAGGAGGAGGAGAAAAAAGAAGAGGAGGAGGAAGAAGAAGAGGAGGAAGAGGAGGAAGAAGAGGAAGAAGATTTTTAGAATGCGGCGCCACACAAAATGTGCACTTGATTTGTACAGCTGTATCACTTACACGTTAAGTAATTTGTTAGTCACAGGTGCATTATTTTATTGAAATATTTCGAAAAATGATATTATGATAGTATTGACATAGGCCTGTAAGTAAGCAAATAAGTATGTAGCATGGGCGCCGGCGCATACGGGCAAGAGGGACAAAGTGACACCTATGTTTTTGACTACTACTTTTTTGGAGCAAATTTCTTTGCAATAACTAAAGTTCTATTGATACCAATGATAAACAAATCAAAACTGAGAAAAATTACCCGCGGGTTCCCATGGTATATATGGTAATTAAATGTGCTAGTCTTTCCATGCAGCCGTGTAGGCCCTATACGGCCTATATAGAGAAATGGTAGGCCTATTATAGGCTAGCACCATTTCAATTATCATCTTATTTGGACGCGTAAGCATAACCGCTAGAATTATAGTGCAATTAATAATGCCATGGAACGGGCTTCGAAATTTTGTGCAATAGTGCGTGTAGGCCTACATACATGCATATATATATATATATATATATATATATATATATATAGTGTAAGATTATACGTGAATCAATTGCACATGTATAATAGGTCTTCAATTCAACAGCCGCTCGGTCATTCCGTCTACATGCACGTCGTAAATTCGTTTTCTACTAAAGACCTGTTGTGCATGTATATACGACGACTATTATACTATAATACACGTGTGACCTTTTCGTCTCTTACGCGAGGCAGAGGGAGGATAAAGAGAAGAGGGAATGACTGAGGGAGTGTGTCAGAAGGGCAGGCATCGAACTCTCAACCATTCGTGACACGTCCAACATTTATTCCGCTTCGGGGAGCACAAGATGGCCTTGCATCTCGCTTCGGCTTTTTCCTCCTTCGACCTGCGGACGACTGTCGGTTATATAGGAAATGGACCGTTCCCCCATTTTCACCCATTTCCCCTTTCTCCCGCTGCTTCTCCTCGAAATCGCCCGCCACCACGCGGCGCCACAAGCGCCATTCTGACAGGTGTCCAGTTATATAGCGCCGTAATTAATTTACTGGATCTGAAGCAAGTGAGCGTGTATTATAGTTGTACGAGAGGTTGGATGGTTGGATGGTTGGGTGGTTGGGTGGTTGGTTGGGTGGATAGAGGGTCGGATGGATGGATTTATGGGTGAATAGGTGGATGGGTATCGATAGATGGATGGATTGGATGGATGGATGAATGGATGGATAAATGGATGGATGGGTGAATGGATGGATGTATGAATATGGCCGTTTATATAGCGCCTTAACAAGAATCTTACGAAAAATTACATGTCACATATTATAGGTGGACAAATGTATGTATATACTGTATATATATATATATATGGACGGGTGGGTAGGTGTGAACTGTGAAGGATGGTTGGTGGATGGGTGGAATGGATGGATGGATTGATAGACGGACCGACGGACGGATGGATGGATGAATATATGGATGGATGGATCATGCATCAACAAGAGGAAGGGTGGGTGGATGTTTGGGTGGATGTTTGGGTGGATGTTTGGGTGGTTGCGTGGATGTATGGTTTGGTAGACGAGTAGGTGAATGGGTGGACCAACTTTTTCGTTTAAAACACTTTTCCGTATGTTGAGCAATTATTATTATTATATACATGTAGAGGCGGAATCGTTCTGTTCAGTGTTCGTATTTTGCCGGAAATGACGAGTTTCCCAGGGTGCAATCTGTCAAGCCATTTCCGGAAATCGAGTTTCGCAATCGCCTGGTGCCGCCTGGTGGTTGAAACGCGAACTGAATTCCGAGCAGCAATATGGCCGCCGACGACGACAACGAGCGGTACTTCCGGTGCAAACGAATGCCGGGAAGTTCCGGTCGAGCAGTGCATTCTGGGACGGCGTGGAAGCCACGAGTTCAGAAAGATTTATTAGAAATGCAGAGCAAATTGATTTCGTTGAAGAACAGAAAAACTTCTCTGGCGACAATTTAACAAAATCTCGTTGCATTAGTGAATGCTACGAATTAAGGGCAATAAATAATATGGGATCTAAAAATCTAATCGAAATCCAAGAGGGTTAGACCTACCGCACGCGCGTGCGCCCATCCACCCGCACACAGAAGCGCGCACTCATTCACTCACTCACTTATTATTATTATTATTATTATTATTATTATTATTATTATTATTATTATTATTATTATTATTATTACTATTTTTTTATGCCCTGAGGTACTTCATTCCCTCAGGGACTTATGGACTATTATTAACTGAAGAATGATCGTCTGGTGGGTCAGGCCTCGTCTTCAGGGTGTGAGGCAAAAGTACCTTTGAAAGCGACCAGGTTGAAGCGTTGGATACAAATGGACAGACGTTGAAAAAGAAAGAAAGCTTCACGTCTGTCACCAGTGATAGAAGAGATGCGGCTGCCAATTTCATTTATGAAGTCTGAGGCTGAAGGATTGAACAGACCCAATGTCTCTATGGCCACCGGCTGAAAGATGTAGGAAGCGGGCAGCCCTCCGTATTTCTGCTCTTTGCGGATGGCCGCCTGCACTGATGCTGGCCCGACCAAACCGTTCGGGTGGGTTATGTATGATGCTGCACAAGTGTGGACAATGGTGGCATCCCACGCCAAGTACTTCCCACCTGCCCAAGGAATGAGGGTTGCCCCGTCCGGCCTTTTTCCATCAGATCTGAAGAGACCCGCCGGTTCCTTGATGCTTGGAATGTCAGCTCTGAGGAGGGCACGCCAAATGATGTCATTTATGGCGTGGTGACGAAGGGAGCGACCCATGGCTCTCCTGCAGACGAAACCATGATGCCCCTCGGGGCCAACTCCTTCGCCACAATGGCATGTGTGAGGACCACACAAGTCCAAGCCCAACCTCAGGCCCACCGCCACCCGGACCGCCTCATTATCCAGGACAAGGCCACAAGCGGCGATTGGAAGCGCGGACAGCCAGTCAGCTGAATGGGGACTGCCCGACGCGTCCAGCCTGGCTCGGTCGACTAAACCGACGGCGCTCTGGCGGATTTCCGCTTTATCCTTGTCAACCAGGGGCCTGTCCCAGAGACTCTGTTTTCCGGGTAAGGGGTGCATAGTCGCCGGCAAGGTGTCATGACGGGACTCTAACAGATCCGATACGATCTGGTCAGGAGCTGCCACATCAGCCGCAAGGATGGCAGACTGCAGGTCAAGAGTCGACGCGGCTGAGGCCAAATAGGCAGAAGAAGCCAGCGAAGCGACTCTACGGATGCCAAGTCCGCCATCCCTGATTGGTAGCGCAGCCTGCAACCATTGGAGATCATTGAGAGAGCAGTTGACAATGGTCTCAAGGCCCGTCCTCATGAGCCCATCTAATGTTACTAGGCCAGGGTGGTCAAAGCAAGGAGAGCAGCGGAGAAGGTAGCTCACTTTCGAAGCGCCGAATGATGAGCGCAGTAGGATCAGGGCGTTCTGTGAAGGCAAAAGACGCAGTCTCTCCAAAGCTCGACTGAACATATCTCCGTGACGTGCCAGGGCATCGTCCAGCGCCTTCCCCCGAAACAAGGGGGCCCCCAATAAACCCAGAGCAGTCATCTCGACTCTAGAATAGCTCGACATGGGAGGTGTTAGTTCCAATGTGGCATCCGGGGAGAAAACTTTGCACTTGGCTGGGTTAAGGTGAAGGCCCAACAGGGGTCCCAATCCGACTACCAACTGCACGTCTCGGGCAACGGACTCCTTGTTATTATTATTATTATTATTATTATATGAACTGTCCAAAACCTACTTATTTGTGCCGCTGGCCTTCGAGACCCTTGGTCCAATCAACGAAAGCGGTCTTGTGTTCCTCAAAGATTTAGGAAGGCGTATTTCCGAATTTTCAAGGGAGTCTAGAGAAACTTGCTTTCTCTTCCAGCGTTTGTCGATTTCAATCCAGCGCTTTAATGCCGTGGCCTTCCGAGGCTCTTTCTGTTCAAACCCTGAAGACGAGGCCTGACTAATTCCGGACCCATCTGTTAAATGAAATGTTATAATAGTAATAATAATAATAATAATAATAATAATAATAATAATAATAATAATAATAATAATAATAATAATAATAATAATAATAATAATAATAGTAGGGCCGTTCCAGACTTTGATTTTATGTTAGGCGCTAGATAAGTCCCCGAGGGATCCTGTATACCTCGGGGCAAAAAAAAAAAAAAAAATAATAATAATAATAATATAGAAGCCGGGAGAGCAGCGGAGAAAGCCGCAAGAAGGAAAACTTCAAAGTACGTCGACCTCCAAAGAACATACATCTTCGTCCCTTAGCAGTGGAAACAATGGGGCCCATCAACACTGAAGGTCTCGCCTTTGTGTCTGAAATTGGTCGTCGGCTGTCAAAATTATCTGGAGACACACGTGAATCAGGCTTTTTATTTCAGAACATCTCAATCGCTATCCAGCGCTACAACGCCGTTGCCTACCAGGGCACACTGTCCGGATTACCTGGGGCCATGGATCGGCCACCCTAAGCAAACTAAAATTTATATGTTAAAGCTAATTCGAAAACTAAACCTAACAGTCCAGTTATAATAATAATAATAATAATAATAAT
>OX243828.1:8124211-8191711 GCA_945859605.1 Lumbricus rubellus
CACCTTCCCATAACCCCACTTGTTTCCGGTTTTCCCGCAATTGCCCTGGCAATGAGTTTAGCGTCGGAACTTTATTCGATTCAGAGGACAAGTTGATTTACCGGTGGAAACGACGTTTTCCAGTTCGACGGACAAAGCTAGCTAGTAGCTCTTCCTTCCACTTTTCTTTTCCACACGATTTCTGTTTCCACAATGGAAAGGCATCCAAGCAGCTGGAAAGAATCTGTGCGGATGTGCTATTGTATGTGTGTTTATCCTCCTCCGTTATAAGAAAGATGCTGCAGCTGCTGATGATGAGTATATAATAGGAGTATAGGTCTCTTGAAGATGCGCTAAATAAATAATTCTCCGAATGAATAAATGAATGAAGAAACAATCGCAATATCCAGACAAACTAGGTTAATTTGTAAGACACGGTATAGCCGATATGTTGGCGAGTGCGTCTCGTAACGTGGAGACACTGCATGAGAGTATAGGGTTCGATTATTTCCATCAACCATGCACCACCCCATCTTTGGATAGTGTTTTGAGCACATAAAGGATAAAAAATACCTCAGGTAGTAGTAGTACTAGTAATAATAATATTAAAATAATAATAATAATAATAGTGATAGTAATAGTGATAGTAATAATAATAGTAACTTATAATTATTACTGTTAAAAAGAAGAATAATATGACTAATAACAATAATAAATGGTAGGCCCTGATTATTAATATTGCAACAACTACTACTAATATTAGGGCCTACTGCTGCCTTGTTATTTATTATTATTATTATTATTATTATTATTTTATTATTATTATTATTATTATTATTATTATTATTATTATTATTATTATTATTATAATTAAAATATCATTTATTAATTAAAACAACCCCTTGCTAAACAATATCCGGAGATATAAATAATGTTGCTCTGGAACGGCTCACTCGGTAGTGTCTGGTTGAGCAAAAGTGCCTCGGAAAGAAATAGCATTAAAGCGTTGGATGGTGGCAGACAGGCGTTGAAAAAGGTAAGATGTCTCTCTAATGTCTCCAGAGATTAGTGTTAGACGTTTTCCAAGGTCCTTAATAAAATCAAGTCCATTGTTGTTAATTGGGCCCAGGGTCTCCAGGGCCACTGGGACAAAGTGGTGGTTGGCCAACAGGTGATCGTACTTGGCAGTTTTCCTCGTGTCCGCCAATTCAGCCGCAGCCCCCGCCGTTGCAGCCGAGGCATGGAGGTAGGAAGGAGCAACCGTGTCTATTACGGTGGCATCCCACACGAGGCTGCGTCCTCCTCGCCACGGAATCAAAGTCATTCCGTCGGGTCTTTTTCCATCAGTGCGTGAGAGACCGGTTGGTTCCTTGATGTTCGGCATTCCAGCTTGCGTGAGACTTCGGCTTATGATGTCGTTTAGAGTCGCGTGTCTGGCTATTCGGCCCGGGCCTAGGTTACATGATAGGCCATGCGAACCCTCTGCAGTGACATTCATCCCACAAGGGCACGTGTGGGGCTCGCAGGTCATCGTTCCCAATCTCAGGCCCACTGCCACTCTGATTGTCTCATCATCCATTCGTAACCCACATGATGAGATCGGGAGTGCGAATAGCCAGTCTCCAGCGTGAGGCGCCGCTGTTGCTTTCAGCCGTGCTTGATCGTATTCGTCTTTGCAGCCTTCGGTAAGAGAGTTCTTCGCCTTCTCTATTAGTGGTCCGTCCCAGCATGCTTGTTTATATGCTGCTTGGTTGTCTGGTTGTGTTGTTTGGCTTTCTTCCAGCCATCGATGCAGCATATATTCCTCCTGCTCGTCCTGGTCTGGTCGAACATGGCCCAGCATAGAGGACTGGAGAGCGCGGGTGCTCGCAGCGGAAGCCAAGAAGGCGGGTAGCGCAAGCGAGGCAGCCCGACGTATGCCCAGTCCTCCCATCTTAACTGGTAGAGAAGCTTGGTGGCATTGAGTGTCATTCAGGTTGATGTTTAGAATAGAGGAAATGCCTCTTCTCTGTATTTCGTCATATTTGTCCAGTAGCGGGTGTTCATAGCAGGGAAAACATCTAAGCACGTGTAGTACTTTTTGAGAGCATAGGGCGTTTCTTAACAGGACCAGCGCATTATTATTATTATTATTATTATTATTATTATTATTATTATTATTATTATTTTTATTATTATTATTATTATTATCATTGTTATCATTATTATTATTATTACGATTCAGAGGACAAGTTCATTATTATTATTATTATTATTATTGTCAGCTAATTTAATCAGTGCACGCCGATTGTCGTACAGCGACGTAAGTAGGCCAGGTGCAAATTGCCGCGCGGCGTCTGCACAGGTGATTGTCTGGACAGCACGTGACGTCTAGACGAGCGTACGTTAATTGTACAAGAAGGGAGTGGAAGTGAAGAAGGAGAGTTGCGTGTTGAGAGCCGTTGAGATAGGCTGTAAGAGTTGTTGTTGAGTTGCGATAGAGTAGACTGATGAAGATAGTAGTCGTGTAGTTGTTATGATAACGCAAGTGTAGTCATTGTTGTGTTGTTGCTGATCGTTTTACTTTATATCGGATTTTGGAGTATAATAAGAAGAGTTAAACACGTCGTCGTTGTTGGTTAACAAAACAGTGAAAGACTGTAGATTCTTTAACCTAGCCATTTAGCTAATGAAACAGTTATCTAGGGATAGGCCTACGCTACCACGAACTTATACGAAGAAGCTTCCGAAGAGACTGAAGGTCACACGTAGAGAAGAAGAGGGAAAAGACTTGTGACATTTGGTGTCGTTGCGGTGAGATAACGATCCAAGTTGCAGGATAACGATCCAAGTTGCAGGAGAACGATCGTAGTTACGAACGGAGGGATTCTATTCAATCAACAGACGTTGTGGAGGAACGGACGCTGTGAATTTATCGAGGAGCCGAGCACACGGGAGAAGCAACGATACATCGAGCATCCGTACGTCAGTGAGAAACGACAACACAACGACTACAAGGTAGAAAAACTTGCTTGTATATTGAAGTTTGCTTAAAGAATTGAAGTCAGTCAATTGCAAACATTTGAAGAGTAGCCTACTATTTTATCGAGCATCTGTAAAGTAAAGAAGTAAGATGGAGAAACTTACGGAGCAAAAGCAAGCAGCTATTAAAAAGATGTCTTCTGAGAGACTAGTAAAATTATTAATTGAAGCAGGCGTAGACGCAGAAGAAGTCGAACAGATGTCGAGGGAAGAATTGATGAGAAAATTAGCCGAGGTTTGGGCTAAGAAAGAAGAAGAAGAAGAAGGTGCTGTTGGAGGCGCTAAAGAAAAGCCGGTTGAGAAACCTCAGGCACCGATGTCTATAGAGGCGTTGTTACAATTCATGATGATGAGTAGACAAGAAGAGAAGCAGAAAGAAGAGCAGCGCAGACAAGAGGAGAAAGAGCGTAAACAAGAAGAAAAAGAGAAAGAAGAGCAGCGCAGACAGGAAGAGAAAGAACGTCGCCAAGAAGAGAAGGAGAAAGAAGAGCGACGGTGCCAAGAAGAGAAAGAACGTAAACAAGAGGAGAAAGAAAAAGCAGAAAAAGCAGATAGGCTGCGACAACAAGAGATAGAAAAAGCAGATAGGCTGCGACAGCAAGAGATAGATATGCAGAAGCAGCAGTTCCAGCTTCAGTTAGAACAAATGAAAATAGATCGTGACGAAGCAGAACGACGAAGAATGGAGTTAATGATAGAGTACGAAAAAGCAAGAAAAAGCGATGAAGAAATACGAAAGCAGCAGATTGAGGACAAAAAGGCTCGCGAGGAAGAAAAAGAAAAGATGCGTTTACAAGAACTGGAGAGAGCAGAAGAAATTCGTCAGGAAGAATTTCAAGCCGGAAAAGACAATTTGGAAAAAGCAGAAAGAGAAAGAGAAGAGCAGATGCAGTTAGAACAAAAGAAACTTGCTATCAAGGAGGCTCAACTTAAAGAAATGGCCATTGAAAAAGAAGAACGCAGAAAGCAGTTAGAACTATTACAACAGAAGATAGAACAGGAAGAACTGCGGAGAATCGAAGATCAAGATCGACTGAAGAAGAGAGACGAAGATGATCGTAAGAGCCGAGAAGTGTCAGAACAGATTAGACTCAAAGAAAGTGAGACAATGGTGTCCAAGATTAAGAAGATAGGTGACGCAATGAAGCATGTGTTACCGAAGATGCCGTATGATATGATGGAAGTGCCATTATATTTTGAAACAGTTGAAAATGCATTCAATAGCTTCGCTGTGGAAAAGCAATATTGGGTGAAATTGTTGTTGCCATTGATGACCCCGAGAGCGCGAACGGTATTGAATCGATTGTCATTTGAGAATTTAGATAAATACGATGCAGTGAAAGAGCACTTGTTGAAGGAATTCAAGTTAACAGCTCGTGAGTACAGGTCCAGGTTTGCAGATGCCAAGAAGACAGCCGAAGAAACGTATACGATGTTCACGGCTAGGCTGAAGAACCTGTTGAATTATTATGTCCGAAGTAGACGAGTGGACAAAGACTACGAGAAGCTGTTTGATTTGTTAGTGGCGGATAAGCTGAAAGAATGTTTACCACCAGGTCCACTGCAGTTTGTCTTAGCAAAAGAGGGCACAGAATGCTTGGAAGCTAGTAATGTTGCAGATCTCGCAGATATACATGTAAACAATCGGATTGGTGTGATGTTCCAAGACAAACCGAAATTTGAAGCATGGGACAATAGTCCAAAGCAACCCAAGTGGAACAAGGATAGCAAAGACACCGGAAGCCAAGCCAAGAGTAATGATGCAAAGAAAGATGATTATTCTGGAAAGCAGTGGTCGCAAGATAAACAACAGTCAACGTGGGACAGACAAGCCTACAATCGAACTCCGCCGCTGGGACGCCCAACAGAAAGTAATGCATCTTACACGCCGTACAACAAGTGGGAGAACAAGGAGCAAAGAAGTTTTATCAAGAAGCGTTGCCACAATTGCAATTCTGATAAACACCTAATAAAACATTGCCAAGCACCAGGAGCGGCAAATCTGAGGAAGAACTTTAGCAGAAGTGCAGAAAATCTTCGAGTAAACCAGATACAAGTGATAAATGCACCTCCTGGTTGGGAAGAACAATGCAACCAAGAAACAGAAGTAAAGTCAGTGATGAAGTGTACGCCGCAGTTCACCATACTGAAAGAAGCGATAAAGACTACTTCCATTGCAGAAAGTTGTCGAGAAACAAAAAGTAAAGAGGAGTGTCAACGCATAAAGAAGATATCGTTGCAGCATGTAAATGTGGAGATACGTGGGACTGATGGGCAGCCTGTGCAAGTCGAGGCGTTGATTGACTCGGGGACCGAGATACCAGTAATCAACGAGGAACTACTGAAAGGAACGACAGTAGAAGAAATCGGCAGAGTTCATTTGCAATGTGTAGCTGGAGAGCCGATTCCAGCTAAGTTGGTGAAAATCGAAGTGCGGATGAGCGGTCGTAACGAAGGAGCAGCTACAGAGGACAGGACAATAAATATCGCGCCATATTTAACTTTAGTGTGTGCCAGCATTTCAGCAGAACTGTGTAAAGAAAATCCAGAAAAGTTCCTGCTACATCCAGAGATAATTGCAGAACTGAAAGAGGTTCCACCAATCAGTATATTGCAAGGAGAGCTACAAGCGAATGTGACTACAAGAGCACAAAGTCGGAGAGCAGAAGTCGAAGACGGAGAAGATGAAACGATAAACGAAAGTTCGCAAGAAGATGACACGGAAAGCGAAGATGAACTCAGCATCCAAGATGACGAAAGAACAACATCTGAGAACAATGAAACTGAAGAAGAGATGGCTGCATGTGAACGAAATGATAGTGAAGATTCCGGAAGCGACGCTGAACTGGAGACAAGTATGAGGGACTTGTTCACAGAGAATTCGAACAATGAAAGACAGCTGGAAGATGCGAAGAAATTCGAGGAGCAGCAGAGAAATGACGAGTCACTGAAATCGTGGTGGAGGATCGCTGAAGACCAAGGATCAGAGTTTAGCGTGGTGAATGGATTGCTGTATAAGAAGCATCAAATGCTGGATCAGCTTGTGTATCAGTTGGTGTTACCGAAAGAGAGAAGAATTCAAGTAATGGAATTAGCTCACGAGTCAGTATTTGGCGGACACTTGGGAGAAGAGAAGACACGAGAGAGAATCAAGTTGTCCTTTGTCTGGCCAAAGATGCGTCGAGACGTGGTGAAATTTTGTAAGTCCTGTGAGAAGTGTCAGCTGAAGGCACGAAGTCTGGTGATGGATCGAGTGCCGATTACACCAATTCCAAGGGAAGATGTTCCATTCCGACGGATGACTATGGACGTGGTAGGCCCAATAGAACCGAAGTCAGCAGCTGGGCATAAGTATTGCTTGTGCATAGTGGATTCATGTACAAGATGGCCGACAATCTTCTTGCTGAAGTCATTGACTGCTAAGGCTGTGTGCGAAGCTTTGATGAAGCTTTTCATTGACGTGGGGGTGCCGTCTGTGATCACCAGCGACAGAGGCACGAATTTTACAGCCAGTCTTACAAGAGAATTTTTGAAATTGATGGGATGCTGTCCACGATTCGATTCACCGGGGCATCCAGAGGCAGCCGGATTAGTCGAGAGATGGAACCAGACGTTCAAGAAGATGGTACATCATGTCATTGTGGAAAATCCAAGACAGTGGCATAAAATCATTCCGTTTACCGTATGGGCATTGAGAGAAGTTCCCAACGCAACGACAGGAGTGGCACCATATCTGCTGGTGTATGGAAAAATGCCAAGAGGACCATTAACTATCTTAAAGGAAAGCTGGACCAAAGAAATAAATCTACCGCCAAACATTGGAGTACAACCAGCAAAGTACCTGAAGAACTTAAGAGCAGACATGGAGAAAGCTTTGATATTTGCTGAGAATTGTGCAGAGGAAAAGCAAAAACAATACGCCAGTCAATACAACAAGAGGGCCAAGGATAAAGAATTCGAACCAGGAGAAAACGTCATCGTCCTGTATCCAACGTCAACCAATAAATTGATCTCACGATGGCATGGTCCATGTACAGTGCTACAAAGAAGATCCAAGTATTCGTATCTGGTGGACATGAATGAAAACGGCCGACGAATCGTCCATGCCAACAAAATGAGGAAGTTCATCGCAAGAACATTATCGTGTGGTCTCATCGTGGAAGAGGACGACGAATTCGGATCAGTGGTAGAGCTACCATTGAAAGAAGACCATGCAGAGACGACACAGAAATCGCTGCAATTGGACTATGAACAGATCGGACATCTTACGAGCGAGCAACAGAAACAGCTACTGGATGTACTGAACCGATATGCAGACAGATTTTCGGACAAACCTGGATTATGTACATTGGTAGAACACGAAGTGGTGCTGAGACCAGACTTTCGAGAGAAGGAGTTCACGGCTTATCGAATACCGTTGATATACCGCGCAGAAGTGGACAAACAAATACAAGAGATGCTGAAAGCAAACATCATTCAGCCGTCGTCGAGCAGAATGGCAAGTCCGCTGGTCATCGTCAAGAAGAAGGACGGATCCTTGAGACTCGCGTGCGACTACAGGTACGTGAATTCATATACTGAAAATTGTCGATATCCCATGCCGATCGTCAACGATGTGCTGAGCAAAGTCGGGAAGTCCAAGTTTATCTCCGTCTTGGACTGTCGCAGTGCTTACTGGACTTGTCCGGTGAAGAAATCCGACCAATGGAAAACCGCATTCGTTACCCATAATGGACTGTACGAATTTACACGTGTCCCTTTTGGAATGATTAACTCTGGACGGACTTTTGTAAAAGCCATAAACATGATTTTGCAACCGATTGATGCATTTACTGAACCCTATGTTGATGGCATTGCAGTCCATTCTGATGATTGGAACATTCATTTGAAACATTTAGAATTGTTTTTGAAACAAATAAGACTGCATAATGTAACTTTGAACTTGAAGAAATGTGTGTTTGGTAAGAGTGAGGTGAAATTCATCGGTCACCTCATTGGTTCAGGGAAGAAGATGATGAATCCAGATAGGATTGACAGTTTGATTAATTTAAAAAACCCTGAAACGAAGAAGCAAGTGAAGCAAATGTTAGGATTCTTTGGTTTCTACAGACAATTTATTTGTAATTTTGCTGAGATTGCTAAACCATTGACAGATTTAACTAGCAAGCAGACACCTGAGAACATTATTTGGACTGAGGACCACCAGAAATCTTTTGATTCTCTTAAAGAAATTGTTTTATCGAATGTTATTCTGTACATGTTCGAGGTTGGCAAACCATTTAATTTGTACTGTGATAGCAGTGATTTTGCTGTGGGGGCTGTGCTGTCACAATTGGACGATGAGGGGATAGAACGTCCCGTTTCATTTATCAGCCAGAAGCTGACAGATACCCAGAGGAGATGGGCGACGATTGAGAAGGAAGCCTATGCAATCATATGGGCTTTAAACAAATTGAAAGAAATCATTATTGGTTCCAAGATTAATGTGTTCACTGATCATAATCCTTTAGTTTATTTGACTGAGTCAATGTCGAAGTCTGCTAAGTTAGTCAGATGGTCTTTATCATTGCAAAATTTTGACATTCTGTTGAACTATAAGAAAGGAAAGTTGAATGTAGTAGCAGACTGCTTATCGAGATTGTAGTATAAGGTATTTTGTGATTGCATTTAGTATAAGAATTGTTTGTATTTAGTTTAAGCATTATACGTTCGCTAATTTTTAAGATTAATTAGCTCTCTTCAAAAGAAAGGAAGGAGGTAATGTCAGCTAATTTAATCAGTGCACGCCGATTGTCGTACAGCGACGTAAGTAGGCCAGGTGCAAATTGCCGCGCGGCGTCTGCACAGGTGATTGTCTGGACAGCACGTGACGTCTAGACGAGCGTACGTTAATTGTACAAGAAGGGAGTGGAAGTGAAGAAGGAGAGTTGCGTGTTGAGAGCCGTTGAGATAGGCTGTAAGAGTTGTTGTTGAGTTGCGATAGAGTAGACTGATGAAGATAGTAGTCGTGTAGTTGTTATGATAACGCAAGTGTAGTCATTGTTGTGTTGTTGCTGATCGTTTTACTTTATATCGGATTTTGGAGTATAATAAGAAGAGTTAAACACGTCGTCGTTGTTGGTTAACAAAACAGTGAAAGACTGTAGATTCTTTAACCTAGCCATTTAGCTAATGAAACAGTTATTTAGGGATAGGCCTACGCTACCACGAACTTATACGAAGAAGCTTCCGAAGAGACTGAAGGTCACACGTAGAGAAGAAGAGGGAAAAGACTTGTGACAATTATTATTATTATTATTATTATTATTATTATTATTATTATTATTATTATTATTATTATTATTATTATTATTATACAACAACAGTCGGATTATATAGTATTGTTACAGAGGCAATGTGGAAGAGAAGCAGATGGCGTTGCCCCGCTGGACTGCTATCGAGATTCTTTGAAGGAGGTAGCTTGTCTCGAGTTTGTCTTGTGTCGCCTCGGTCAACCTTCGTCCCAGGTCTAAGACAAAGTCCAGTCCTTCCGTACTCCAGGATCCGCTGCACTCCAATGCCACCGCCACGAAGTCATGTGTCCGGGTGATTGCGTCGTATTTGGTCCTTTTGGCAGCGGCTGCTCGGTTTGCGGCCTCCCCTGCTCCTGCTGATGTTGCTGCAAGATGCGATGCCGCAAAGGTGTCTGACACCGTCACGTCCCAAGTGAGACACTTTCCACATGTCCATGGAATGAGCGTCACGCCGTCCGGCCGTTTTCCGTCTTCCCTTGTGAGCCCTAACGGTTCCTTCTGAGATGGAATGTTGGCCCTTCTTAAGGAGCGCCACACGTTATTATTATTATTATTATTATTATTATTATTATTATTATTATTATTATTATTAAAGGCAGTTACATCATAGAGCTGCTTTCTGTTATGACGTCACACAGACCAGAGACATCGAACGGCAGAGTATCGAATTCATCGTCTATAGATGCGACTTTCGCGCGTCATTTCCTGTTCACTGACCTTCCTGAACCCCATCTGCAAACACGGCGCCATATAAAACGTCAAACGGGTTATCATTATTATTATTATATACACAAGAAGTCTATCTCTCTTTCTCAATAGCATCCTCCTGCATGGAAAACCTTCCTCCTCCCACCCCTCCTTCCCTTCCTCTTCTTCCAACCCCATCTCATTATCAGCACTGAAAAAGTCCATGTTTGGGGGTGGTGGTATACATAGAGAGGCGTTCGACGTTTCCCGTTCTAAACGGCTTAGTATAACCGGATCGGAAAGCTGGAAAATTCGTTTCCAGATAAGGCGGAAGAGAGTCCGCATTGAGACGAACAAATATGGCCGGCGCCGGAGAACGCCTTCGCTCCGTGGTTTATTGTTCCGCCGCTCGATGTCTATGTATTCATGCGCCGTCTGGATATATAGGTCGTCGGAGCTGCAGTGTATAATATATCTATGGAAGGAGAGCTATATACAGAGGATGAGGATGAGGATAGGGATTGTCATGAGACTTTGATTAGCCGTATGAAGGAGGATGGGGGAGAATGGAGGAATGGAGAGGAGTGACGAGGTTGGGGTGGAGTGGGTGGAGTGGTGAGGTTGGGGGTGGAGTGGGTGGTAGAGTGGATACTCCACTGCAGTGCACAGCTACAAATGACGAATTTCTCGGATAACTAGATGTTTAATCAGCGGTGATTTTTAATCTCGAAAGACGAAAAAGTCACGGATGTAAACACAAACGCAACGGCATACGAACGAAGACAGACAGACAGACAGACAGACAGACAGACAGACAGACAGACAGACAGACAGACAGACAGACAGACAGACAGACAGACAGACAGACAGACAGACAGACACACACACAGACACACAGACACACAGACAGACACACACACAGACAGACAGACAGACAGACACACAGACAAATACATACAGGCAGACAGGCACACAGACAGACAGACAGAGTAAGACACTCGCTTGCAGTAAAATCTACACGGAATTAGGGAGATGCATGGGAGAGATAGGTAAGAGTACAGAAGGAAAGACAAACGGTCATGAGTCTCGTACACATACATGTACAGAGGCGTTCGACGTTTCCCGTTCTAAACGACTTAGTATAACCGGATTGGTTCATTGGAAAACAGTTTCATAGACGTATACATGTACAATTGTATATAGAAGTGAGATTTATAAAGGCTTCTCTTGTCTGTCTGTGATTTAATTAAGCGACTCGCACGAATGAATGGTTTGAGTAGGCGGATAATCATGGAACGAGGGTAATAAGGAAAGCAAGGACAAATTAAAAGAGGGAACGAAGGAAAGCAAACAGAATAATAAATAGGAAAGAGAAGAAAACAATAAATGAAATGATTATAGTGGAAGAAAAGGAATGACATATACATATATAGCGACATCGAAAGAAAGAACGAAGCAAAAAGCCAAAGTCATGCACGATAGATGTTAGACAACAGCTACTACTGCTTCCTTGTCAATAATTGTAGCATTAGTTGATTTAGTTCTGATGTCAACTGCATGATGGATATGATAGGAAGTTAGAAACAACAATTGTTATTGCAAAATAATAAAAAGGACATTAACGATGATGATTATGATGATGCTAATAATCACATTGGTAATAATAACAATAGTGGTAGTAATAGTAGTAGTAGTAGTAGTAGTAGTAGTAGTAGTAGTAGTAGTAGTAGTAGTAGTATAGCCGTAGCAGCAGTAGCAGTAGCAGTAGTATATCATACTAATAGAAGTGGTAGCAACAATAGCAAAAAATATTATAATAAACCTCCATAATTTTATAGCCACATAAGTATTGTCTTACTATAATATCAATAGTAATAATAGATCTAATAGTAGGGGTGGTATTGCATGGTGCAAGAGTGCAATTGATTCTTAGAGAATCGTCCTCGTGACCTTCTCTTCCACCTTTGACCTCGTCTCCAGCCAACGACCTCTATCCTTGGCTTCCCATTCCTCCTATGCTCCTCTTCCATCTTCCTCCGCCTCCTCCATCCTTCTCCTCCTCCTCCTCCTCTCTTCCTCCTCCTCCTCCTCCTTCTCCTCCTCTTTCTTCTCCTCCTCCTCCTCTTTCTTCTCCTCCTCCTCTGCGACTCATCTCATCAATGGTTGACCTCTGACGACCTTCAATGCAATCCCGTGATTTGCCGCCAAAGACACTGGTGCCATGGCAACCATCGACATGGAGGGATACACTCGGCAGTAAGTACAATAGTACATGTACATCGACCAATAAAAACATAGACGTGTAATGCACGTTGTGTACGCGAGATTCTGCATGCATTTACGTAATGTAAAAATGACTGAGGACATTGTTGGGCGTGTATGCCTATTGTCGTCAAATGACCCAGAAACTGATGATGATGACGACGACGACGACGACGATGATGTGGATGCTGATGGTGGTGATGATGATGATGACGATGACGATGACGATGACGATGACGATGACGACGATGATGATGATGATGATGATGATGATGATGATGATGATGATGATGGTGATGATGATGATGATGATGATGATTATGAAGATGACAATTACAAACCCACACACAAACATGCATACATAAACACACATGTATACATACGTATTGCATATACAAAGCAATAAAAAAACATTGGTGGTATACACACATTGGTATACACACATTGGTATACATACATTGGTATACACACATTGGTATTATAGATGGTCGACCGTGATATATTGAGATCAATGCTAATATAAGGCAATGAAGAGAGCGAGAGAGAATACATTCGTACGTCTATAATTATAATTGCAAATGCTGTTGCAGTGGCTGCAGTGACTCCTTTACATCTCAACGTGTAGGAGAGGATGTTTGGCATCTTCTGAAGAGAAGGAGGAGGAGGAGGAGGAGGAGGAGGAGGAGGAGGAGGAGGAGGAGGAGGAGGAGGAGGAGGAGGAGGAGGAGGAGGAGGAGGAGTAGGAGGAGGAGGAGGAGGAGGAGGAGGAGGAGGAGGAGGAGGAGGAGGAGGAGGAGGAGGAGGAGGAGGAGGAGGAGGAGGAGGAGGAGGAGGAGGAACGACAAGAGACGATGACTGCTGATGATGCTACTTGGTGGCGATGGTGATGGTGGTTTGGTAACTTTGGTTCCATGGTTTTGGTGGTGATACATACAAAATTACATTATATAATGTATACATCATATACATGTAATTACATAAATAATATTATATCTATGTGTGCTTGTGTGCGTGTGTAGGTGTGTGCAGGTGTGTGTCTGTGCGTGCACATGTGACGTGTGCATGCGTGTGTTTATTTGTATGTGTTTGCGTATGAGTGTTTGTGTGTGTGTGTGTGTGTGTGTGTGTGTGTGCTTGTGTGTGTGTGCTTGTGTGTGTGTGTGTGTGTGTGCTTGTGTGTGTGTGTGTGTGCTTGTGTGTGTGTGTGTGTGTGTGTGTGTGTGTGTGCGTATGAGTGTTTGTGTGTGTGTGTGTGTGTGTGTGTGTGTGTGTGTGTGCTTGTGTTTGTGTACGCGTGTGTGCATACATGAAAACACGTAATTATGTATGCATGTATGCATGCATATATGCATGTATGTGTGTAAGTATGTTTGTATGTATGTATGCATGTGTGTGTTTGTATACGTGTGTGTCAGTATGTGTGTGCGCGCGTGTGTGTGTGTGTGGGGGGGAGGTTATACCCTCAGCAGTCGTCGTCGAGTTCATTCGGATGGATGAGAAGCAGTGGAGCGGAATGCTGATAGGCTGCTGCTGCTGCTGCTGCTGCTGTATGTATATACCCGGCGCAACTCCTCTTCCTCCTCCGCGGATGAAGATGAAGATGCGCTCCATCACAAGAAGGATGCACGCGGGAGGATGCGAAGGAAGATGCTGATACCTGCCTCCGTATCTGAGCGCCGTTGTCGATGCTAGAGATGCATTATATGCGTATTGGCTGATAATGGAACGCGCACTGGGATTGAAAAGGATGGAAGGATGGATGGATGGAAGGAAGGAGGGAAGGAGCGAGTGCCATGGTGGCTGATGCATATGCAATAGTCTAGAGATGCTGTCGAGGAGAAGATAATGGAGGTTGTGGAAGGGGTATACTCACACAAACATCACACACACATATACAAACACACACATACACAAACACAGAGACACACACATAAATACACACAAACACAAACATACACAAACACACGCACACGCACACACACACACACGGAGCAAGGAAAAATAAATTAGGAAATCAGAAGAGAAGAAGAAATATATATTTATATGAGCTTGCAAGAGATTGTTTTTCCCATTGCTGTCGCAATAGGCAGACTGTGATGTGGTGGTAGGGGGGGGTATACTGAAGGGTACCCTGATTAATTTTAGGAAGCTGAGGGGAGGAATAATCAGTCGAGTGAGTAAGTATGATCTCATTGACAGCCTCATCTGATCAATTAAATATAATTTATTTAATAGTTTATATAGTTTTTAATAGTTAAATGTATTATGCGACAAGACTTGTTTTGCCAATATCGCCTGCCCTGTTGACGTCTGTCTGTCTGTCTGTCTGTCTGTCTGTCTGTCTGTCTGTCTGTCTGTCTGTCTGTCTGTCTGTCTGTCTGTCTGTCTGTCTGTCTGTCTGTCTGTCTGTCTGTCTGTCTGTCTGTTTGCCTTTGAGTGAATGGTCGACAGAGTGGTCTAGTGGACGATTGAGTGAGTGAGCAAGCGATAGATTGCATGCGATTGTGAGTCAGTGTGTGGGTGGGTAAGTAAGTGAGTGAACCAGCGGGATATTGAGAGTCAATCTGTGATTCCGTCAATCAGTTAATATAGGTGATTGAGTTATTGGCCGAATAAGTGAGTCAGTCAGTCAGTCGGTCAGTGAGCAAGTCATTCACTCAGTCACTGACTTGATGCGCATTAATAACATAACAGTAGGCTAAATTCACTTCCCTTAGGATTCGATTTGAGCATATAGCTGAAAAATTGAAAAAGGTTATAAGACAGACAGACAAACAGACAGACAGACAGACAGACAGACAGACAGACAGACAGACAGACAGACAGACAGACAGACAGACAGACAGACAGACTGACTGACTGACTGACTGACTGACTGACTGACTGACTAACTGACTGACTGACTGACTGACTGACTGACTGACTGACTGACTGATTGATTGACCGACTGACAGACAGGCAGGCAGACAGGTAGACAGGCAGACAAACAGACAGTCATACAGGCAGACAGACAGAAAGACAGACAGCTAAAGACTTACATATATAATAAGCGGAAGAGAGAGAGGAAGCAATGGAGGAAATATGCATGCATGGCTTAGACAATGGACATCCCATCCAAGGCACCGGAATCCGGATTGGCGTTCATCGCATAAGAATGGGAGGATCGTCGGCACCCAGCATCCTGCAGCCATTGGTCCAGCGACGGTCCGATGGGCGGACATCGATGGGTCCAGAGGCAGGAGCCGCATCAGCAGCATCAGCATCAGCAGCAGCCACGGTGCTTGGAGATGCTCATGGAGCCGGATATGATTAACGGTTGGCGTAGGCAGCGAGGCGCGTGACCGGATTCGCCAGCATCAGCAGCAGCAGCAACGACGGTGATGCTGGTGGTGCCCGTAAACTCTGTCCGCTGAAGCAAGGCCGGATTAAGCGGCTGCTGAGCTTGGTCCGAAGGAGGATGCGGCGGAGGATGAGGATGAGGAGGAAGATGGCGAGTGGAGCGAGGAAGCATTGGAGCAAGTGGATCAGTCGTCAACGGACTGGAAGCGACCATAGACGGGTATCATCGTCGCCATCAACTTCGGCTGATTCCGCTCCACCTCCGAAGCGAAAGGACCTCATTCTTCGTCGCATCACCGACGCCTGGAGCGCCACCAGCGCCACCGCCACGGGCACCGCAACCACCACCAGCCCTGCCGCAGGTAACGTGTGCATGTGTGTGTATGCTTCTTTCTTCTTTCTGCTGCTTCTTCTCTTTTCTTTGGCCTTCACAGCTCGATTGTCGGACCCTTGTGTCGGACGCGACGGTCGTCAAAGTGGTGGCCTGCGTCGACCTGTAGGGATCTTTACCTATATCATGCACCATGCACTTGCGAGTGTGGAGTGGTCACCGTTGCTTGTGTTGAGACGATCCTATAGGACCATCTTCGGACAGGATCAAAGTACCATGGGTAGTAGCGGTCTGATTGCACATCCGGTACGGGTGGAAGAGAACTCTTATCGGAACGATTTAGATATCACGAGAATAGTCTGTTATCTCAGTTACGTGGATATCTTGAATCGTCTCTCTACGTTGATAAGATAAAACAGATGTCTGTCTGTCTCACTGTCTGCAAGACAAGGATCTTGTGAACTTCTGGTTCGGGATACAGGTGACCAGAAGCGGAGGGATGTCGATCAAGTTTCATTCCTTAAGCAAAGAACTGTCTACGTGCAGATGAACAAACACGTATACATAATAAGAGAAAGAAAGACAGACAGACAGACAGACAGACAGACAGACAGACAGACAGACAGACAGACAGACAGACAACTTCTGAATTCGTGTCGACTTGTAATCTGAGTTGTGATGTATGTATAAGATGACGTGTTTTATCTGGCGCTATATAAATGTTGAAATGCGGAACAACCTTTTAGACTAGGTCTATGGAGGATTGGTTTTAGGACAGAGAACATTTACTCAAAGAGCTGCATACATGATGCTCATTTTGTTTTATAGTTTCGCGATGCATGCGCATGCATGTGGGGAAATTCCATATAATATTTTGGAGACTGCGCATGCGTCTGCTCTTCCCGTGTATAAATAATTTTCTTCAGTTTTACCGGACTATACATGTATATATATACGATATTTTGTAGCCTTTTCTCTGTTGAAATTGTGGAATTTTTCAACGATTTCTTCAACGCGAATATAATTATGCATTATCCATTTGAATTGGACTCTGGTAACTGTTATTTGTCTACATAAACGATAACTAAAAATTGAATTGACAATATTTCCATAAATAAATACTGTACTTAGCCTATTTCCGAAAATTAAGCGTATATTTCATTGCACATGAAAATCTTTCGTTTCGGCCTGCAGTATGGACCCCTAGTTGTATTCACCTCTTTATTTTAGGAAATTTTACATCGCAACTTCAAAAGCCCTACTTAGAGACGCTTCCAGCACAGCCAGAGGTATAGGTATTAATTAGGTAAATAATTAAATAATTAATTAACCATAAAAGATTTGAGCAACTTGTAGAATGCGAGCACGATTATTGCATCATATCCACAGAGTGAGCTAATATTATGTGAACTCAGCGCTCAACGCATGGATTACGCCGACAGGTTCAGATCCACAAACTGGAACAGCAACTCACTGCCCAAAAAAGTGGGATCACAGATTTTCCGAAGAGGCATGGACGGGCCTGCCCGAGTACACTAGCGCCCCAAACGACCGTGCTTGCCTGCTATAGCCTCGCAAGCTTCTCCCTCTGGATACTTGATGCTATAGTTGTTTAAAAGTTTTTTTTCGGGTTTTTTCCCATCGTTTTATTCCGTTTCTTATATTTTGTGTAGCTCAATTTATTTATTTATTTATTTACGGTCTGTTATTATTTTTCCTCAATCTTATTTTTTTATATTTTCCTTACGTTTTCAGCCTTCTCTCAAGGATTCAGCTAACCTAATTGGTGTCATTATTTAATTGCTTAACGTCATCATTTAAGAGATTATGAGATATATGGCCCACAACCCCACATGTAGTAGGCCCCTATATGAAATGATTAAGATAAAAAGTCGTAAACATGCATGGTTATAGAGTTCACAATGCAGTTTAAGATGTAACAAAGTCTATAGTCTAGTATTTATTTTCCGTTTCGGTTTTTTGGTCGTTTTTCCGTTTCTTATTTTTTCGAATAAAACGACCCTTTTCCCGTTTTTTCTATATTTCGTTTCCATCGTTTTTTACATCTATAGTTATGCTATAGATGCCATAGCTTCCCCTGTGACTTGCTCTGGGTCTGCACCTCTCTGCAGACGATGAGGTATACGATTCGCGATTGGTATGTCGCTAGGCGAACCACATTTGTGCCACCGCCCACCACTGCTGAGAGAAAGTCGGCGCAAGAGGATTGTATGAATTGGTTTGTTTAGAGGGGGCAGCGCAGGCACGTCATTTGGGGGGGGGGGCAGGGGGGGGCATTTGCCCCCCCCTGAATTTGACCGATTGTGCTTATACATGACATATTTTGCCACGCCACACGTTCAAATTACCAAAAGGCCTGTGTCTTCCGTAATTTTGTATGTGAGGGCAGATTCGAGCTGCACACAGTGCACAGTTCATAGGCCACATATATTGGCTCATGTGTATAATTATTGTCTGCACACGGAATTAGATGTACAGCTTGTTCCCGCTAGATAAGGAGAAGACCTTTTCCCAGGTCAGTAAGGTCACCAGATGTGGGGTCCTGTGAGCCACACAGTGCAAACCGACACCCAGTTATATGAAGCAGCCAGGCACGGTTCTCCATTTGAGCCTTACTAGCACTAGCCTACAAGCACCCCACTCCGTCTGACCAGGAGCTGAGGCGGTTTCGCCTATCGTTGCCAGCCTCCCGACACCGGTCGGTCGTCGGTGTAGGGGTAAGTAGCCCGCAAAGGACGAATTGGCGGGAAGTTCTGACTGAAGATAGCAGACAGATGTATTACAAGGGCTGACTGCAGCAGTTGGGGGGGGAGGATGTGAGTGTGGGTAGCAGAGCTGATGATTGGGCTTTCTTGAGAACTGAAGCGGACCAAATGACATGATAGTCCAGCCTGAAACGGTCGTCTCCCGTTCGTCTACCGGTCTTTGCCTCGTTGATCATAAAGCACTCACATGCCGGATCTACGGTAGGCCTATTATGTGACATCCAATAATGGCAATAGCACAAACTGGGATTTTAGTGCAATTGTTATGCAGGTTTACTTCTTATACATGAAGTTTTGTTTTTGGATATTAAAATTTTGTGAGTCATATCTTTTCCAGGTTGAGATAATCACTCATGATTTTCTGCTTGCTCTTTCAACTCCTAAAGTTCTTTATGTTGATGTATGCCTCTGGATATCGCTGTACAGATCACCTGCCCACCTGGCACATATGTATTGTAGAGGCTCATGGAAGATTACAGGATTTACATTACCCACCCCAATGGTAAAATCCTAGCTAATTCAATATGGCTCTTTTTCAGACAAATCCAAATATCATATATCTTATATCAGTACGTTGGATTAAGTTAAACAACAGACTTTCCTACAAGTCATTGCCCACCAGGGCCACCACTTGAATGATCACATAGATAATATCAGTCACTAGTCAAAAAATAACTATTGCAGGCTTAGTGCATGCAATATTGCTTTGTGAATTGTTATTTATGACAAATTAAAGCCTTGGGCACTCGAGGGTTAATGGTAAAAAAATTTGTTTTTTTACAAATATTAACAGTAAATCTCTATGTCATGATAATGTCATATAAATTATTATTATAGTAAATAATATCATTGTAACGATATAATAATAATTAATATAAAAAGTAGTAGGCATTTAAATATACCCCATCACTGAATCAAATAGAGTAAGAAATAAATAAGAGCAAAAAGAAAACATCTTATTTAACCGCAGTTTTGCACATGTTGGCTAAATACAGAACTTACGAAGCTTGTGGAGTTAAGACCCGCAAAAATTTTTTTGCCCCCCCCCTGGACAAAACTGAAATGACGTCCCTGGGGCAGCGGAAAATGTCAAGGACGTAATACTTTGATTGGCGACGTCATCCGGAAAGCTCTCGGCAGAGCGAAAAATCCCCGCGCAGAAAGAACTCCTCGGTCTAACAAGAGAAGATGGAAAGCGCGCAGACGGCGTGACAACTCTATCCCTATATGCATGGGACACGTGGTCGATGCCTGGCATGGGATGCGACGGTGACTTACATGTGTTATGTCATGTCATCCTATACATAGGGCCTACACATATAGGCCTACATACATTCGTATATTCATCGGAGCTGATGCATGGTGAAGCCGCCGAATGTGCAGTGTTGTCCACGACGATTCGGTACACCGCCAACTTCACCAGCAGCACCCACGCTTTTGTCGCGGTCACCTTCCATGGAGACCGTTGGCCCTTCGTACATAAAAGGAGTCAAGGACAGGAATACATTTCCGATTTGGGAATCCGATATATATATATATATATATATAATATGTATGTATGTATGTATACTGCTGCAACCCGTGATCCAACGTTAGCATCATAATTATACCCGCTCCATGCAGTGGATTTCGGTGAATCTTCAACGAGGGAATGCTATCTGTCTCTTCGGAACATTGCCACAATGCCACTGATACCCGAGTGATATTATAATATAATATCACTTTATTAAAAGCCAGGGGCTTCTATCCCCCCTAAGCAGCCGGGCGCAACACATTTTCTTCCCCCCCTTTCTGGGTCGGCCCTCCCTCCCGACAATTTAATGTAGGCTAATCTAGACCCCTCCTCTAGTGTGTGGAATGAAGGTTTTTTTGTAGAAGGATGGACAAACGAGCATCCATGCAGCAGACATCGCCGAAGCATGCGTATGACCGATAATGGGAATGGTATGTGAAGGAATATGCTCCTCCCCATAAGAAAGTTTTGCAATTTCCATATTGGATTTTCAGCATTTTAAGCTGTCCTCCTAACCAAATTGCTCTACTATTTCAGTGGAGGAATTGATGCCAATCAGGCATGGGTTTAGCGCCTCAGATTAGTGTGCAGCCTACTGCGAGAGGCGTTACATAAATTTATAGAGTGTAATGCAATACAATAAAATACAATCTAGGCCTACGTAATAATGATATAGTTTTACTTAGTGTTCAAAGAACAAAAACAGTTTGAAATTTGACCGTCTAAAATTTTGAAAGATAACATTAGAGAGAAGCCATTTAGTTGTACAAAAATATTATTTTTCAATTAGGCCTATTATGATAGACCTATGTTATCTTTATTAAAATAGCAAATAACATTATTATAATCATACAATAGTAAATTTTATTTATGGTAGGCTATGTTATAGCAGTTCATGTAATGCAAAAATGCAGATAGTAACCAAAAACTATTACCATTTTGTCTAAATTTTCTATGGGGGTGGGAAGTACTTTCACCGACAAAAAAGTTGAAAAAAAGATGATGACCTTTTTAGTCATCTGGTCAAAAGGTCAAGAAAAATTTCTATTTTCACCACCAAAAAGTTGATGACTTTAAAAAAAACTTTTTTAGTCATCTGGCCAACAAGTCAAGAAAAATTTCTATTTTCACCGGTTTCAGTTTTTTAAAGTTTTCTTTAGTCTTGACGCTCAATTATTGGGGGGGACCAATGCATGGGCCGTCCCCCACCACATTTATTGGGGGACCGTCCCCCTGTCCCCCCAGGTCTCCGCCCATGAGTATAGCTAAAAACTATTACCATTCTGTCAAAATGTTCTATGGGTGGGAAAGTAATTTCTGGGGAACTTCCATAGAGGTGCCTAGATTGAGCATTGTCTTCCGTGGCCGGTTTTCTCACGCGGCATAGTGTTTTGTTAACGAAAATTAATATGCCCGTGAGGCAAACTTTTTCAGTAAACAAAACAAACGAAACTTTTTCACGTCTATGCAGACGATGATGGTGAGATTAAGTGCGAGAAATACATGTACATATCATAGCATAGATGATATTAGATATTATTGGGCTTATACAGTGCGCCAACAAAATCGAGCGACTTATTCCGGTCTGCATTTATTGAATTTTGTAGGCTCACACGAAAAGTGCGTATACTTTAACTGAAGACTCTGAAGTTGTAACACGTAAAAAGTGTAATAAAAATTGAAAATTAAAAAAAATTCCGCTTTCCCCCCCTATTTTTCACTGGGCGCAAGCTGCGCCCGCCATGTATAGGGATAGAAGCCCCTGTTAAAAGCCAAGACTGACGTGCCAACCCAGCACATAGACTGACGTGCCAACCCAGCACATAATATTATTATGTGCTGGGTTGGCACGTCAGTCTTGGCTTTTAATAATGATAATAATAACAGCAACTACATAGATACAATACAACAACGATTAACCTGATTAATCCTCGTTTGTAATATATTGAAAGTCTGAAACATTGGAGTTTTAGCTCATCATCTAATCAACAGGCGGCGACACCTGTTACGAATTCTGCTCAACACACAACGACAGCATTTAATACAACGCATATCGAAGCAATAGTTCAATGACAATAACAATAACCAATCAGTCAGTCAGTCAGCCAGCCAGTCAGCCAGTCAGTCATTCAGTCAGTCAGTCAGTCAGCCAGTCAGACAATCAGTCAGTCAGTCAGTCAGTCAGTCAGCCAGTCAGTCAGGCAATCAGTCAATCAATCAATCAGTCAATCAGTCAGTCATTCAGTCAGCCAGTCAGTCAGTCAGCAATCAGCCAGTCAGCCAGTCAGTCAGTCAGTCAGCCAGTCAGTCAGTCAGTCAGTCAGCCAGCCAGTCAGTCAGCCAGTCAGTCAGTCAATCAGTCAGTCAGTCAGTCAGTCCGTCAGTCAGTCCGTCAATCAGTCAGTCAGTCCATCTGTCCATCATTCCATCCATCCAATAATCCACACATTGATCCATCCATCCAATCGTCCATCCATCCATTCATCCATCTATCATTGTTCATCCATCCATTCGTCTGTCAGCCAGTCAGTCAGTCAGTTACTGTCGTTATGTATTCAACAAATCAATCAATCACCCAGCTAACCATGCAGTCAATCAATCGATCGAAATTGGACATCTCTCTTCTCCGTGGCAGGAGAACGAGGATCTATGTGTGACTTATATATAATTATATATATATATACTAAATATATATATATATATATATATATATACAGGCTTATCTTAATATATATTCATACACGTGACATGCAATTAATTTCATCACGAATCATTAGTTTCTGACTTTTATGCAACAGTTCTCTTCAGAACTACAGATAATATTATTGACAACAATTACTTTATTGCATGGTTTCTTGATAGACTAAAACGCTAAGCATTGATTACAAATAATAATTATAGACTGCTGTTCTTTAAAATTGAGGTGTTCAAGTTTCAATATAGCCAACCTATGACAAATCCAATGGTCCAATCAAGTGAGTCAAGTCAACCCCTTGTCTGCGCAATCTGCAACTATAATAGACCATGATCAGTTATGGTGACTGAGAATTGCAGTGTCTCAGATTCGATTTTCTGTAGTGTCACCTTGCTCGCATTCATTTCTTTTTTATTACAATAATCAGTATGAGAAATGTGGAAAAGTAACTGGGGGGTTGGCCTATGATAAACTTGAAATTGGGGTTTGAAAAACATACTTTAACATGGGCTCTAAGAAAGACTTGGGGTTGAACCCCCCCCCCAACCACCCGGTAATTCTCACCCTGTCAATAATCACAATTATATAAAATGCATTGTGTATAAGTGTTGTTTTTCCTGCTTTAGCTTCCATGCATATCTAGGCACTTTTAGATGCAGTGCGCTGCCTGTGCGCTTGCGTCGTTTGCGGGCATGCGCGTATCGCCCGACGGTCGTCTAATAGCCATCTAGCGAGAGGATATAATATTATAGTCATGCATAGAGTTAATGAGGAGATTGCCAAGTATATAGGCCTTCACCAATAAGTCGACACGATTGCCTTAATTAAGCCATCGCCCCATTGCACCACCACCACCCCACCACTACCCCACCCAACCACCACTACCCCACCACCACATCGTCATCTTCGCTCGTCGCCCTCCCACTCGCCACTGGTCGCTGATGGGGCCAACTCCCCGACAAACATAATTGGTCGTCCATATAATATCTATATCTGTATATATTAATTAAGGCAATAAATATGTATATATGTATATATATGCCAAGACAATTGTGCTGTGTATACATAGACCTACATATATAAATACAATTATATATATATATATATGTATGACGCTGCCTGTTTTCGATCATAGCCTAATATATAATATATATATATATATACAGATATATATATATATATATATAAATTATATAAGTGTGTATGTATGTGTGTGTCTATGTGTTTGTCTGTCTTTGTGTGCTTATTGCTACATCATCAGCATGCATGCAGTGGCGCTGTTGAGTATGGCTGTCAGCAACAAGAAGATGAAGATGCTCTTGATGCTGCTGCAGAGTGTATCATGGCTGCAGGAGGCAGAAGCTTCCAGCTCGGCTGCAGGTGGAAAATATGAAGAAGAGATGGAGTAAGCTTACAGGCTGAACACAAAATGCCTTGCATGGAATATATTTTAAAAAACGAACAGAAGGAATTGGAGTGAAGAGTAGCCTATAAGAGACAAATACAGACAGACAGAGACAGACATATAGACATATAGACAGACGTATAGACGAATATAGGCAGACAAAGACGAATATAGGCAGACATAGACGAATATTGTCAGACATAGACAGATATAGCCATATACATAGTCAGATATATTCAGATATAGACAGATATAGACAGACATAGACAGATATACACAGATATACACAGACACAGACAGACATAGACATATATATATACAGATATATACAGATATATACAGACACGTATGCATATACACAGTATATAGACATGAACAGACATTGACAGAGATATATGCTGCAATCAAAGCTTCAAGTGACTAATTGTTTAAGTGTTCTATAAGCAATGTTCAGAGCAAGGCAACTCGAATTTATAATATAGTGACCCTAAGCGTTCTTAGACTTTCTATGCTCTAAAACCAAAGCAAGAGAAAGCGACGAGAAGGCCTACTTGGCAATTTCCTCACTAACTCTGTGGCTATATATATCCTCTCGCTAGCAGGATGGGGAGGGCCCCTCCCCATCGCAATGCTCCCGAAGGGGAGAGGAGAATATTAAAATGCGGTGAGAAGGGAGTGGGGAGGATAAGAGAATGCGATGGGGGAGGAATTGGGGAGGGTAGGGATGGTCTATAGATGTGAGGGATAGAGGGGGATATGAATAGACGGTTCGTTTTGTACGTGTTAAATCGTCCGCTGCAGCAGTACAGCAGCAGCATCGTCGTCTCCTAGCTGCTGC
The DNA here is from genome assembly GCA_945859605.1 of Lumbricus rubellus. NCBI lineage: Eukaryota > Metazoa > Annelida > Clitellata > Crassiclitellata > Lumbricidae > Lumbricus > Lumbricus rubellus. Next base: position 8,149,361 of record OX243828.1, read on the forward strand.
ATGTGTGTGTCAGACGACGACTAACGAGACGGTGAGCATCAATTAGAAATCGACTCCAGTTAGCGTCGTTAGGTGGCGAGCGACGAGGCGTGAAAACTCTCTCCCACTTCACGTAAACGTATATATATATATATATATATATATATTATATATATATATGGGGAAAGAGGCGAGCAGGAAATATATATATATATATATATAAATATATTATTCATACACATGTACACATACATGTATATATAGACTATAGTGTACTATGTATGTATATGTATGTGCAATGTTTATGTATATGTATTACAATATTATACTTAGGTGTATATATGTATATATATTTAGGTGTGCGTATATATATATATATATCGCGCTCCTTTCCTCCCACTCACCCGTCCCCTAGCTCCACAATCGTCAACGAGGTTACTGCATGCTGCTGCTGCTGCTGCTGCTGCTGCTGCTATACACCGCTTCCATCTCCTTGCTTGCCTGCTTGCGGCATTCACAAAATGTATGCCAACGGGGGTGGGGTGCCAGAGAGAAGGAGAAGGAGGAGTAGTAGGTGGAGGATCAGATGGATCACTTGGCCACATGCAGCGGGATTTCCAGGATTTATTTAGTTTAACATTAAACTTGCATTATCCATTATGTATAGCGTAGGCATATATACATGTATAGCCAACACTTATACATGTATCTGAAAAGAATTCTGCATGTTTTATAGACCCTATACGTATACGTGTACTTGTGTAAGCTTACATGTACTGCTATGGACACTATCTATAATATATTATATGCACGAGAGACAGACATACATACAGACAGACAGACCGAGACATATAGAGACATATAGTGTGTGTGTGTGTGCGTGCGTGGACATGTGTGTGCGTGTGTATGTATGTGCGTGCGTTGAGCAGATTGATGGACAGAAGGATAGACAGACGGAGTTGTAATATTTCGATACCACATTATAATCCAAACGAGTGACGTGTATACGGTCTCTATATGCATTTAAAACCTTCAATCCCTGCAAAGGTCATGACCCACCTGTCTTAAAGCTAAGGAGGCGGCGTACGTCACTCCAGCTCCCCACCCACTGCCAGCCTCCGTAGCAGCACCACCAGCAGCAGCAGCAAGCAGGACTGCCTGCCATCCACGTGGCACCTGCTATATACGATGTCTTCAATGCTTGTACATTTCACGCGCGCATGAATACATCCGAGACCGCAGCACCACCGTTCGTGTCAGTCCGCGGCGGAATGACACTCCACGGTCCACTGCATTTTGAACTGAAGCCGAACAGTGGACAAGCAATAATTGCACGAGTACAATGATTAATTCATGAGCTGAGTTCATTGACCTATCTATTCTGTTGTCTTAATCTATTGTCTTAATCTATTGTCTTAATCTGTGCAAAGATTAAACGATAAACGACGCTGGACACGTGCGTCACGTGATCGAAATGATTATGTTCAATTGTATATAGTGTCGGTCTATTTGTCTGCGTGTCTGTCTATGACTGTCCGCTTGCTTGTCTGTCTGTGTGTATGTCTGTATCTGTTTGTCTGTCTGCATGTCTGTCTGCATGTCTGTCTGCATGTGTGTATGCGTGCCTGTGCTTATTTTCTTTCCATGTGTGTCTGTGTGTCTGTGTGTGTCTGCGAGGGATTAATTCCAGCCGGAAGGAAAAGAAGAAGTGTGTGTCTGTCTGTCTGTCTGGTTCTCTGTCTGTCTGTCTCTCTGTCTGTCTGTCTGTCTGTCTGTCAGTCTGTCTGTAAGTCTGTGAATGTTCATCTATATCTATAAGAAAGGATGTATGTATGTGGATATGTATGTATGTATGTGGCTTTGTCCAGAATGCACGCCCACAGTTTCGCAGCTATTGATTTGAAACTTTGCACCTAGACAGGGATCCATCAGACTTAAAAAGTGCAGGGGTTGGCGAATTTCGAATCCCATGGGGGCCAGGATGGGGGGAATTTTGGGGGGAGGAAAAAAATTTTTTGGGCAGCTATTGATGCCAAATTTTGCATTTAGACAGAGGACCGTCAGGTCCTCCCAGAAAACGTGTTGGCGAATCTCTACCACCAGGGGGAGAATGGGGGGGGGCAAAAACTCCATTTTCCCTATTTTTACACCATCGCCATAGTTTCACAGCTATTCACCTGAAACGTTGCAGCTAGATAGGATGCCACCGGGACCACCTTGCCCCCAACCAACACACACCTCGCCCCGCAGGGGCGGGTGGGGCAGGGCATTGTTTAGAGGAGGGGGTGAATTTTTTTTGAGGGGCGAATTTTTTCAGCTATTCATGTCAAAGTTTGCATTTAGACAGAGGACCGTAAGGACCACCCAGTGGAGGAGTTGGCAAATCATTACCACCAGAGGGAGAATGTGGGGGGAGGGGGCGAAAACTCCATTTTCCATATTTTTACACCATCGCCATAGTTTCACAGCTATTCACCTGAAACGTTGCAGCTAGATAGGATGCCACCAGGACCACCTTGCCCCCAACCAACACACACCTCGCCCCGCAAGGGCCGGGTAGGGCATGGCGTTGTTTAGGGGGGAAATTTTTTTTTTTGGGGGGGGGTGTATTTTTTAAGCTATTGATGTCAAATTTTGCATTTAGACAGATGACCGTCAGGTCCAGCCAGGGGAGGGGTTGGTGAATCGCTCCCACCAGGGGTCCACTGTGGGGTGCGAAAACCCAAACTTTTGCTATTTCCATTCCATCGCCATATAGTTTCACAGGTATTCACTGGAAAAGTTGCAGCTCGATAGGGTGCCACCAGGACCAGCTCGCCCCAAACCAACATACACCTCGCCGGGCATGGGCCTGGTGGGGGCATGTTGCTGTATGGGGTGGACAAAATTTTTGGGACAAATTTTTTGCAGCTTTTGATATGAAATTTTGCATGTAGACAGAGGACCGTCAAGTCCATCCAGTCCATCCATTCCGTCGCCATAGCTTCACGCCTATTTACATAAAATTCCCGGGCATCGCCGGGTACCCCATCTAGTATAATTATAATATAGCTAAGAGACACCTTGAGTATGATTAGGACTTAAGGTGTCTCTTCACTATATGCTATCCCTGAGGACTGGCAACTCTGAATACGTCTTCAATATTTCGTGTAATTAATTTCGATGATATCGTTACTCAAGAGTGATCAACTGTGTCATGACCTCAGGGTAAAATCGTTGTATACCCACCCCCCACCCCACTCACTCTGCAGCCTATAGTTCCCTTCATGACCCTCTTTGATGGACCCTTAAGCCGTCTTATGGGGGAGGGGGCTGTGGTCGACGGGCTGTTTGTGTGCATGGGGTAATTGAAGTTAAATCGGGGGTGACAAGGAATGAAGATGTCAACGATTGATACAAGGATTGGGGTGATGCGGAATTTGCTGGAAAGACTATAACTATTATAAAATTATATCCACCTTCCCATGTAGGCTATACCTTCAAAGTAACAGCAATAATAATTCAAATGCAACAATTAACTTAGAAAAGTGTATACAAGCGCGCCACCACATGCTGCCCATTGTACACACGCGCACATACACACACACACACACACACACACACACACACGTACACACACACACACACACACACACACACACACACACACACACAAACACACACATACCTACAAACACACACACGCACACGTTCAATACATGCATAGGCTATATATTTGAGAATCTACCACAAAGTCTCTCTCGCGTTGACATAATTATATGACCACCGGTTGTCAGCTATTCATGAAGATGATTATATATCTGAGGATTAACCCTTCGATGTCTGCTGCAGGCCTCCTTATACTATTTTATATATATATATATATATGTACATATATATATATGCTGACTACAATCCATCTTATGTAATATAAGCCTTAGGAGTATACTTTGACGAGAAGACTATATATATATATATATATATAGTTTTATATACACACACACACACACACACACACTCACACTCACACTCATACATACACACACGTTCAATACATGCATAGATATGTGAGAATCTATACCACAATGTCCACCGGCTGTCAGCTATTCAAGCATGGAGATGATTAACCCTTCGATGTCTGCTGCAGGCCTCTTTACTATATATAACGGTTGATACATATAATTATGCTGACTATACAATCCTTCTTATTATATAATAGGCATCAAGAATCCTACGTTGACAAGAAGACTATATATATATACATATAGGTCTATATATATATTCTTCCCCATATATTTATATATAAGAGAAGTGTGTTGATAAACAAGGTTTGGCGTTATTTCATGATCTCTTCAATGAGGATATATTTATGGATGGATGACTCATGCATACGCATCTATGCTATGCCATTCAATCAACTCTTGACCAATGATAATTTAGTATCCATGCAACTCACCAAGTATACCTACCAGACAGACAGACAGACAGACAGACACACACACACAGACAGAGTGTCAAAGACGAAGACAGAGAGACAGGGACAGAGACAGAGACAAAGAAACAGAGGAACAGAATCACAGAGACAGAGTGACAGAGACAGACAGAGACACACACAGACAGAGACAAAGACAGAGACATAGACAGAGACAAGGACAGAGACAGAGACAGAAATACAGACAGAGACAGAGGCAGAGAGACAGGTACAGAGACGGAGAGACAGAAACAGAAACAGAATCATAGACAGAAAGACAGACAGACAGACAGAGACAAATACAGAGACAGAGACAGAAATAGAGACAGATACAGAAATACAGACAGAGACAGAGACAGACAGAGACAAGCACAGAGACAGAGACAGAAACAGAGAGATATAATCAGAGACAGAAAGACGGAGAGATAGAGACAGAGACAGAGAGACAGAGCCAGAGAGACAGAGACAGAAACACAGACAGAAACACAGAGACACAGAGACACAGAGACAGACGGACAGAGAGTCAAAGACAGAGACAGAGATACCAATATTTATATCGTTACGGAGTCCAATATTTAGAGCGCTCGGTTCATATCTATTTCGACGGCATACACAATGATACACTGCCTGCCTGGCATCATGCATCATGCTCCATGATTCCAAGAGCCATTCCACCGATTCTTCCCCATCCACTCGACCCACGCAAAATTCTTTCCTCTGCTTCTGCCTTCCACGCCGAGACCCGACACGCGGCAACATCTCCAGCCTCCCCATTGGTCAAACCACCCCGTTCATCATTCCCAACCGGTCACTCTGATTGGCTGACTTGCCACGTCCGTCAATCGGCGTAGGCGGGGCCAGCAGCCGTGTGGAAGCCCCGCCCATCGTAGCACTAATCTCGATCGTCCACCATATACGCAAGAGCGCGTCGATTTTCCAGCGTCATAGTTCGCGGATCTAACAAGGTGGAAGGAATATCTTAAACTCGGAATAGCCAACCATCCATGGATCAGCATCAGCATCAGCACCAGCACCAGCAGCAGCAGCAGCAGCAGCCAGACACAATCCATATATGCTAAACAATGCAGAAACGACCGAACCATCCATCCACTAGTCGTCGTAAGTACACGTGGATACATGTACATATATACACATACATATATATACACATGCATATGTATATATTCTGATGCCGTATTATAATAGGGATATACCTATGTATACACGTATATATCAGTGCATATATATAGGAAGAGAGGTGAAGGAACGCACGGATGCACATGACACTGACAACGCGCTTCTTCGTTGAAGGTCAGCAACTCGTTAATCTTCGTCGCTTCGCTTGGCCAGGAAGTCCTTAATCATTCCTGACGGAGCCTCGCTCCTCCTCAGGACGTCCTTCTAGACGGAGCCTAACTTCTCCTCAGGACGTCATTAATCAATCCAGACGGAACCTCGTATATCTTCTCAGGACGTCCTTAATCATTCCTGGTCCATGGAGCCCTATTTTCCCTTATGCATGCACGTCCTTAATCATTCCGCGGACGAAGCCTCACTTCTCCTCAGGACGTCCTTAATCATTCCAGACGGGAAGCCTTACTTTCCCTTAGGACGTCCTTAATCATTCCGCGGACGGAGCCTTATACTTTCCCTTGGGACGTTCTTAATCATTCCGCGGACGTGGCCTTACTTTCCCTTAGGACGTCCTCAATCATTCCTGACGGAGACTTACGTTTCCTTATGACGTCCTTAATCATTACAGACGGAGCCTCGCTCCTCCTCTGCAGGATGTCCGTCCAGACGGAGCCTCACTTTTCCTGAGAACGTCCTTAATCATTGTGCATGGTTGCTTGCATGCATGGAATCTCGCTTCTCTTTTTTGTCCACGTTTTTTAAATGTCGGAGGCAATTCCTTTCTTCTTGTTGGTCCTTTCTTCCATCCATCCGCGGATGTTTACTCATGAGCTGATTAATTGTCGCTTATAAGTCTTGGAGCATCATCGATTGATACCTTTGGCGTCATGCAAGGGCGCTATAGAAGTTACTAATGCAATTATTAGTAACTAATTACAATGATATCCGTGAGTGGATTTGCATAATTATGCAATATGCATGGATGGTGTTCATGAATGATGATATCTAATGCATCTTTTCATATATCCATTATCTGTCCTTCATTGCATGCATGCGCATATCTATTATCGTGTCTTCGTCCATCCATCCATCAGTCCATCCGTCCGTCCATCCGTCCATCCCTTCCTCGTATACATATATTATAATCGTGCCTTTCCACTTTTTGTCCTCCTCTCTTTGTCCTCTGTAATCCGTCTTGTCCTTAGATCCATCCATCCATTCATCCATTAAAACCTTCTTAATGTACATATAATATAGGCCTACATATAATATAAGTTCTTATATATCTTCCGTCACCCCTCGCCAGAGGGAATAATTCTAGCCTGAAGGGAAAGAAGAAGAAGATGCCTGTATGTATATATTCGGGTGCACATACATGCACATGCATGCATCTGTGTAGGGCTGTAGGCCATATTATTATATTATAGGCTATAAATAAACTTGTAATGAATATAAACCATGCACGGTTTATGAAATTGAGCAGCGCCATGCATGCATGCGATCCACATAAGCGAGAAAAGAGAATGACAACTCAAATGTACCATGCATGGTAAACAGCAGTTAACCATGCATTCAACCGGGGAGAGGGGCTGTTTAATAATAATAAGAATAATAATTGTTATTATTATTAATTATATTATATATTAATTATATTAATTATATTATTTTTATTATTAATGATGAATTGATGATGATGGTCATGATGATGATGACTACGACGACGACGACGACGACGATGATGATGATGTGATGATGATAATGATATTAATAATAATATGGATTGTTATTATTATTATTTTTATTATTATTTCTTTATAAGACCGATTTCCTCAGATGTCTATTCATGCATGTTGATATTGAAAATCCCAAGCCTTATTTCATCCATCTTGCTTATTACTAACAATTACGTGACTTATGTAACTTATAACGTTGTATGTTATATTCTGTTATATACAGGTGTCTGCAGTTAAAACGGAACGAAGATAACATTGCCATGCTTCAAGTTCTCACTCCGTTGCTTCATTAGGATTCTGGCTTCGTGGATAAATCCATCTCTACATATATGCGGTGCTGTCTATCTGTGACTCTGTTGACCGCTTTCTGAATCGGAATATTAGAAGTCGAATTAGGAAATAGACTTTTCAGACTCTTATCGATTGATTTCTTTGCTTCATATTCGGAAGAAAAGTTCGAAAAAGTCGATCTTTGAACTTATAAGCCGAGAGTTTGCTGACTCCAAATATCAGTTATAAGAATTGGAATTAATCGAATTAGAAAGTAAACTAAATCGGTCGAAAGAAAATCGAATCAGGAAATGCCGACAAAAGGTAGGAATTCACAAATTATTATACACATCCATCCATCTATTCATTCATTCATTCATTCCTTCTTTCATTCATTCATTCATTCATTCATTCATTCATTCATTCACTCATTCATTCATTCAATTTTTTTCTATTGATTGATTAATTCATTCACTCATTTATTCACTCATCCATTCATTTATTTCTTCGTTCTTTCGTTCCTCTTATCCATTTGTAATTAATTTTCTTAATTTTCGCTCTTTTTGTTCTTCTGACATGCTTTTCTTTCGTTAATACTTCTTATGCCGCTTATTTATTCGTTCATTCATTCATTTTGTAATTTGTACATTCGTTCTCTCATTCTTTCATTCTTTGGAACTTTCGCTTAGTCCTTAATTCCCTCCTTATCATCCGTTTGTTCATTCATTGATTCATTTTTTCATTCATTCACTCATTCATTCATCCATTAATCCATCCACCCATCCTTTCATACATCCCTTCTTTCATTCATTCATTCGCTTGTTCGTTCGTTCGTTCGTTCATCCATCCATTCATTCAATCACTCACTCACTCACTCACTCACTTACTATTAATTAATTTATTAATTCATCCATCCATCCATCCATCCATCCATCCATTCATTCATTCGTTCATTCATTCATTCCTTCCTTCCTTCCTTCATTCATTCATCCATTATTTATTCATTCATTCATTCATCCATTCATTCATTCATTCATCCATCCATTCATTCGTTAATTTCCATACATTCGTATATATATAGCAATTGATTGACGTCATTCATTCATGCATTCATTTTAAAAATAATTTTGCGTTAACTAATTAGCTCTTACTTTGATTATTGCCTGATTAATTTGTGATACTTGTATTGCTCTATGTAACTTTTTCCTGCCTTATATCTTAGTTTTCCCGCCTTATCTCTATTTTTAGCAAGACAATGCCAACGACAAAATTAAAGAGTGGCGTCGTTGGGCATCTGGACCTGCCGAGAGGCAGCTAACCTAAAAAGAGAGAGATATCTTAGCGTGCTTGATACTTACGGACCAATAAAAAAAATTGATTGATTGATTGATTGATTGATTATAATCAAGATGCATTGCATATTCCTCCTCTGCTCTACAGATGAAGACCAGCACATGTCGTCATCGCATGGCAGCCCAGGCGATGGTCAGAAGAAGTCACGGCCCAAACGAGGTGAGGACTTAACATCATCTTCAGCATCCCACCTCCTCCTCTGCAACCGCCATGAAAACCGCCGCATCAGAACCAACTCACCTGCATCTGCCGCTGCAGCCGATCCAGCTGATCCAGGTCAGCAGCTGCTGCAGCAGGCGATTCCTACCTTCCATCATCACATCATCACGATGATGATGATGTTGATGATTCCTACACACTTACATAAATGCACTCACACATGCCCATCTGTTGTTAATTATTATAATTACTATTATTATACTTTATTATAATATTGGTTGTGATTATTTTCACTGCATGGAAACCCCAATTTTTTCCTCCAAACGCCTTTGCTTATATGCGCAGAAATTTGAGCAGTATATATGCATTGTAATTATTATACTATATCTTGTCTTGTATATAATCTAGGGCGAACAGTTAATTGTGTCATGGCATCAACAATTGAACCAGAGACCCTTATGTTGATGAGTTGTTGACATGTTAAGCCCTCGTTTCAGAAGATGTCATATTCCCCTGGGGATATCACTCCTTCTCTTTCCCATGGCAGTGGCTTCCTTCCTTTCCCGTAATAAGGGAGTCGAGGGAAGCTGTCGTAGTCGCCTGCTAGAATAATATCTCGCGGCAGTTTGCATTCTTTGTCGCCGAAACGTCACAGAAAGAGACAATCGTTGGAATTCTCTGCATACATATATATATATATATATATATATATATATATATATATATATATATATAGTGCCAAGCGCTCTTTGCGCTCTGCATATATATAGATAGCAAGCATGGTCGCCTGTGGTTCTTTGATTGTCTGTCTATCTATCTATTTGTCTGCATGTCTATATATATATATCTGTCTAACTGTCTGCAAGCATATGTGTCAATATATCTGTCTGTCTTTCTGCTTCTCTGTCTGTCCATATGTCTGTCTGTCTGTTCGTCCGTTCATCTGTTTGTCTGTCTATTATAGGCTCTAGCTGTTTGTCTATATCTGTCTCGCAATCTGTCTCGCAATCTCTCTGTCTCTATGTACATATGTCTGTCTGTCTGTCTGTCTAATTGTCTGCTTATATGTATGTATGTATGTCTGTCTATCTGTTTATTTATCTGTTTATTTATCTGTTTGTTTATCTGTTTATTTATCTGTTTATTTATCTGTTTATTTATCTGTTTGTTTATCTGTTTATTTATCTGTTTATTTATCTGTTTATTTATCTGTTTATTTATCTGTTTGTTTATCTGTTTATTTATCTGTTTATTTATCTGTTTATTTATCTGTTTATTTATCTGTTTATTTATCTGTTTATTTATCTGTCTGTCTATCTGTTTATTTATCTGTTTATTTATCTGTTTGTTTATATGTCTTGAAGTCTGTGAATCAGGGTGAGAATTGCCGGGGGGGTTGGGGGGGTTCAACCCCCCCAGTCATTTTTAGAGCCCCATGTTAAAGTATGTTTTTCACACCCCAATTTCAAGTTTATCATAGGCCAACCCCCCCAGTTATTTTTCCACAATTCTCATACTGCTGTGAATCTATAATTATGTCTGTCTTCCTATATATATATCTGCCTGTCCGTGTGCATATCTGTCATTCAATCTGCCCATGGATCTGTATACGAATGTCCATCTATCTATCTGCCTATATCTCTACCTATATCTGTCTGTCTGTCTGTCTGCATGTCTGTCTGTCTGTCTCGTTCTATATTACAGCACAGTTCTTTTCAAATTGTTCGATGCTCTGCTGCAGCTTAATTTCTTGCCCTTCACTTTGAGCAAACATATCCACCTCTCTCGTGTATACTCTACTATAGCGCTAAATAAATTGACCATGCACCAGTTCTAACCACGTGTACACCTGCACTGCACCTGACTGGACGCAGGTCACAGTGGAGTGAACCAGTTGGGCGGCGTCTTCGTCAACGGTCGTCCTCTTCCCGATTCCACCCGTCAACGGATCGTCGAGTTGGCTCACAGTGGAGCAAGACCTTGCGACATCTCACGTATACTACAGGTATCGAACGGGTGCGTGAGTAAGATACTCGGACGATACTACGAGACGGGGTCGATACGACCGCGGGCGATCGGGGGCAGCAAGCCGAGGGTAGCCACCCCCGAAGTGGTCAATAAGATCGCGCAGTACAAGAGAGAGTGCCCGTCGATATTCGCCTGGGAGATCAGGGATCGCCTGCTATCGGAGGGACTCTGCAGTCAAGACAACATACCGAGCGTAAGTCGAACCTTAATAATTATTCATCTCATTAACATAATTATTCATGGCTTCTGCACGTCGCCTGTTTATTCATTCATTCCTTCCTTTTGGTTGATCATTTCTATATATACATGTACGTGATTCTTTCTGTCTATCCCTTTGTCTGTCTTCCTGCCCTCATTCCAGCCATCTTTCCTACCGTCTTGTCTTTTTTTAATTCCCACCGAACTGCTTTGTTTCCCCCATTCTCCCTCCCTCCCTTTCTCCTTCCCTTTCTCCCTCTCTCCCTCCCTCCCTCCCTCCCTCCCTCCCTCTCTCCCTCCCTCCCTCCCTCTCTCCCTCCCTCCCTCCCTCCCTCCCTCCCTCCCTCCCTCCCTCCCTCCCTCCCTCCCTCCCTCCCTCCCTCCCTCCCTCCCTCCCTCCCTCCCTCCCTCCCTCCCTCCCTCCCTCCCTCCCTCCCTCCCTCCCTCCCTCCCTCCCTCCCTCTGGCATGACTTTCTATAGTATAGCCTATATATACTGCATATGCGCCAACTGCTGCTGCTGCTGCTGCTACTGCTGCTGCTGCTGCTGCTGCTGGCAAAGCTGGTTCCATGACGACGTGTGCGATGGCCGTAAAATTATTTGTTCATTACGTGTGTCCTCCAGTGGCCATGTTTGTTCGTCGACATACATATATATGTGTGTGTACAACTGTACATGTCGTGTATATATATATCCATGTATATGCATGTACATATACACGTGTATATATATATATATACACATATGTGCTGCAGCCAGCATTGATGCACGAGGCGCGAGTGGTCAGCAGATGCTGAGTGGACATGCACTCGATACAATCCTTGTCCACTTGCGCCGGCAGTGAGGAGAAGGAGGAGGAGGGAGTGATGTGATGGGGAGGAGAAAAGAGACAGAGACGGAAGACTTGGAGAAGCGAAAGGGAAGCGCGGTGACGACTCCTAAGGAATCTAATGACTGAAGTATATACTGCTACTGCTACTGCTGCTGCTGCTGCTGCATGGCAAACATGTGTTTGTCTTGTATTATACACTCTCGCTCAAACACACACACGCACACACACGCACATACGCACACGCTTGCATACACACACGCACACACACGCACACCCAACTCCACCATCCATATCCCACTCGTATACATTTACATAATAAAAACAATAATATGTGTACTATATATCATACACTGCATGCAGGGTTGGCCATAAAAAGACTCCCTCAGGTTTTTGTCAATTTCTTCGGCAAAAGTAAGAATTTTTAAATCACGTTTTTGCATGCAAGCTTAAATTAAGGCAATTCATAATTACACAGCAATGGCCAAATTGCACCAAAATATTTATAACAGATCAGCAGTTGCATCGCTTTTAAGCAATTCCATCCACTTTCTTTTTTGACGATTAAAAATCATAATGCAACAAAAAATCATTTTTAAAAGTCTCATCACATGAATGAGTGCTATCAAATAGCCATAAAATCGCCAGGTGATCATTATTATGTTTAAAAAGCAGACATGCATGGTACCGCGGCGTATAGCATGTACTTCATTCGCAAGTCATTTAGCAATTAGCAATTTATAACAAGTCATTTAGATCAAGTTCCTATAGATAAATAGTCTGTCAGATTAAGAATTTTATTATTAAAACAATAAAATTAAAATATGTAAAAAAAAGAAATGCTCAAGGTGCAAATGACAGACAAAATGTGTTTTCAGACACTACATGAGCAATGTCCTGCACGTTGTGAACAGTGAAGCAATGTCAAGTTCATTTGATAACAATTACCGGTTATAATTATTAGAGACACGACTTAATAAGATCGTTTTTGCTACATTTCGCTGCGTTGCGTTTATGGATCGTCAAAAAAGTAGGCACACGACTCACTAAAAGTTATAGAGCTTTTGTTCTAAGCTTATTTGAAATAATTTCTTGGTGAAATTTGGCTTTGTATACGTAGATCTATAGCTTATACCTTGATTGAAAAATTCTAATTTTTGACCCAAGATATTGGCAAAAAACCGTAGGGGGATAGGGGCTTACTTTTTTGGCCCACATTGCAGTATGCATTATATGCATGAAATTGATGGGTGCATATAGAAAGGGGTTTTCAAATTCTGACATATCATGTTACGGTGATGTCCTGTATGTCCTGGTGTTTTTGCTGGTGAACCTACGTCGTCGTTGGGTGGATGCATGGGGTGGGTGTGGGGGTTGGGAGGGATGGAGTGGGGTGGGGTGGATGACCGTACGGGGTCGAGCTAACATCTGCTGCACTTTTAATGAACGTCTCCCTTGTGGGTCGAGCGACTGTTTGCGACGCTGGTTTAATTTCGCCGCCGCTTCTGATCAATTTCGATGCGCAATATTTGCACATCACCACCACCACCACCAGCACCATCAGCACCACTATGGCGACCACTATGGCGACCATCAGCAGCAGCAGCCTGTCTCCCTGACTTTGTCATCACCAACCAGTCGTCATAACATGTATAAATATATATATTATATATATATAAAACCATCCTCTATCCAGACTATCCTATATATATATTTATGTTACACTTAGATATGCGTTAGTGTGATACGCATGTTCAGAAGCATTTATATGCAGACAGCAGTTTCATAATAGGCTATAGCAGAAGATATGTCTGTCTGTTTGTCTGTCTGTCTGTCTCCTTGTATTTCTATCTCTATCTCAGACTGTGTCTCTGCAGCCTATTTCTGTCTGTCTGTGTCTGTGTCTGTCTTTTTCTGCCTCGTCCTATAGGCCTATCTCAGTCCCCCTCCCCCCCCCTCTCTCTCTCTCTCTCTCTCTCTCTCTCTCTCTCTCTCTCTCTCTCTCTCTTTCGCTCTCTCTCTCTCTCTCTGCTTTTTGTTTCTTCCTCCCACTCACTGTCGTTCTCTTACAGTCCGTTCTCCGACCGGGATGTCCAATTCTGCATCAGCAGCAGCAGCAGCAGCAGCATCACTATAGCCGTCTCTGACTTCTGAAAGAAGACGCAGTCATCCGTGATGGACCAACATGAAAGACGACAGCATCCCTTCTCCCATCCCTCCATCCCATTCTCCTCATCCTCCTTCGCATCAACATCATCAGCTTCATATGGATGCTGCTGCTGCTGCAGTCGACCTCATATGATGGTCGAGCAACGGGGGGTGGTGGAGGTGGTGGTGGGGGAGGGGTACTTCTGCAAACACGCATCCATTCAGACCCTCAATGTCCTCGAGTGCCATGTATGTTTCTCTGCTGCCCTCCCTCTCTGTGTGTGCCTCCCTTCTTCCCTCTTTCGTTTTCTGTTTCGTTTTCTATACTTCCTCTGTCTGTTCGTCTGTCTGTCTGTCTGTCTGTCTGTCTGTCTGTCTGACTCTGTTTGTCTTAATCTGTTTCTGTCTGTCTGTCTGAATGTCTGTCTGTCTGTGTCTTTCTCTATCTTTTTCTGTTTCTGTCTGTTTGTCTGCCTGTCGCTCTCTGTCTCTGTCTCTCTCTGACAGCGATTGCAATGACTAACAGTGGCTTACATTGATTGCAATGTATAGAGCAACTGCAATGGCTTACAGCCTTACAGAGACTCCAATGGCCTATTGTGATTGCAATGACTATATTGAATGCAATAACTTATATTGATTGCAATGGCTTACAAAATATATTGATTGCAATGGCTATAAATACTGCAGGTGTCGTCAATCAACCGGGTGCTACGGAACCTGACAACTGAGACGCACAAGGGACACCATGGTCTCGGTCAAAGTCAGATGTATGAAAAGTTTGGTCTGTTCGGAGGCCAGGCCTGGCATCGGGCGACCAATCCCTGGTACGCATCACCAACGCCGACCATGACATCGCTTACGATGGGCTCGGCTGGACCAACAGCCCCCGGTCAGCACCAACTGCCGCACTCAGCCGCCCTCTACGGAAGCCTCGAGAAGAAAGGTAGGCCTACTCGGTTCATGCACTCTATTCATATATGCTATTCCCATGCTATTCGTGTGTTGTGCTATTCTTGAGCTATTCTCGCGCCAGTCCTGCGCTATTCTTAAGCTATTTCTATGCTATTCCTATGCTAACCACACGCTATTCCTATGCTATTTGTATGCTTTCTACATGCTATTCTTAATTAAACTACTTCTTTGCTATTTGATGCATTTATACTGTACTACTCCGACGTAAGTATGATAGGCCCTATCAGTCTCATACAGTTGTCGTTTAGATGCTAGAAAAGGTGTTTAAGCAGCATTCGACTGCATGTATGCAGCAAAATTATGCAGAGGAATGCCATTGAAGGATGGATACGGAGTTGTTGGATCAGTAGTTCTTCTTCTCGTCGTCGGCGGCGCTTTTGTTCGAGATCTCGAGAGGCCGCGATAAAAGCCGACCGCAAGGGACGCGCCGCGCATGCAGAGGGCGATGGGCGGAAAATGGATCGGGGGGGGGGCGAGTTGGGGGGGGGGGTAGGTAGGGAGCAACGGAGAACGCTCCCTGCTAACGGTCGGTCGAGAGGCAATCGACCGTGACAATGGCCGAGCGTGAAGCGTTAGGTTCGGTGCCGACGAAAGAGATGGGGGGGGGGGGGGGGGGCACGCTTCAACGAGATCTCGAGCGGTACGAGATATGATACGAGATCAGCGTGTTATGAAATGAAGATGGTTGGCGGCTGTGCGGCTTTGCTGCAGTGGAGAAGTCGTTAGGGGCCTGTGGTCCGTGAGGGACGGGAGATCTTATATATGGATGGTATACCCCCACTCCATGCATCCCAACCCCATACCCTCACCTCTTCCCCGATCCTAGAGAAATACCGTCCGACTCAGCTGGACGAGAGAGAGAGAAAGAGAAGAGAGTGGGACAACAAGATGTGGCTGAAGGCGAGGAGGAAAAGAAGGAGGAGGAGGAGGAGGAGGAGGAGGAGGGGAGGAGGAGAAAGAGGAGAGGAAGAGGAGGAAGAGGTGGTGGAGGAGGAAGAGGTGGAGGAGGTGGTGGGGAGGATGAGAAGGTGGAGGAGGAAACGCCTGCAGTAGGAGACCATGCAATGTCTGTTTTTTTACAATTATGCGCTTAATGTTTTTGCTTCTCGTTCTTGATCTTCCTCGTCTTTTCCTTCGTTTTTCTTCATTTTATTTATTTTCTTTTTTCCTTCTTATTCTTCCAATTCTTCTTCTCCTCTTCCTTCCCTTCGTCTTCCTCCCCTTTCTCCTTTTCTTCTTCTTATTCTTCCAGTATTCTTTCTCTTCTTATTCCTCTCTTTGCATTTCCCTAAGCATGCAGCTACATGTATCTTTGTTTCCATGGTGACTAACAATTCTCCGTTTTCCATCTTTCCGTCTTATACTTCCGCTTTAAATTCGTTTGCGCATCAAACCACTTCCGGTCGTACCCTTCCTTCTTCAATCCACTTCCGTCAAATGCATTTCCTTTCAGTTTGTCGTCCTTCTTCCTGTAAGCAATTACTGCTCTGTAGAACAGGAAGCCAGCGCAGATCACGTTTACCTCGCGTCCATCCCTTCCAAACCAAACACGACGCTCTTCATCCCTGTCTCGTTGCCTCCTGCAGCCTTCAGTTTCCTGTCAGCCCCGTCGTGATGTATACTGCTGCAATATCTCTAAAGCGCCACGTCACCCGGTATATCCCACACACCGGGCGTGAGTGGCGATAATGGATAGTAAGCATGGGGCGCCTGAGAAGACATCAAAGAAGATGGCCATAATTGAAATTAATTCAGCGGAATTAAGCCAGAGACCGGCGCTGTGTGGTCGGCTTCTATGGCGCCCCTCTTAGATACTATAAGCCGATGATTGGCACTGCCAACACAATCCACTATTGGAAGAGTTGAACGCTGAATTGAACTGGCTCTCCGTCCTGGGACCTAGTATACCAAGCATACATGGGCCGGATTAAGGCATGTTCAACATAATCGGCCGAACAGGGGCCCCACACATTAGGGGGCCCCACATATGCGGAAAAACATTTTTCAGGAGAAATTTGTATAATTATTTTGAGCAAATTTCGACCAAACGACAAAAAAAACGGTCGTCAGCTTTTTTGGCAGAGAAAAATCGGTATATTCTACGGAAACTTGGACCAAACGAATAAAAAAAATTATCAGAATTTTCGGTTGAAGATCCGCCAAAAAATTCCGAGCAGGGCCCCCACATTTCTTAATCTGGCCCTTCAGCATGCAGATTGCAGAAGTAACAGACGGCACTGGGTCTGCGCTCTGCGGTCACGTAATTTGACGGTGCATTTAATCACAGCCGAAATTTAACAAATCTAGGAACTATAACTGTAACCGCAACAAGACAAATGTCTTAGGCCTACCCGTTCTTGCGGATACAGAATTTCAATTTCAGCTTCTTGATAAACGAAAAATTATTACTTTAAAATTCCGACCGTGGATAAATAGGCCTACTTTGCCAAATCACGTGACCATGCAGAACGCAAAATCCAGTGATGTATGTTATTTCTGCTGAAAATTACTTCGATAACTTGATGCTCTCACTGTATAGCAGTCATCACTATGAATGGAGATTTATCTGTCAAAAACCAGCTTTGCTAGTTTAGGCTACTGATGAATTGAAAATCCGTCCTTGTTATAACAAACAGCGTTTGTGTTTCCGAGAGAATTTCAGGAAACGCGCAGTGACGTCAGAATAGTCCCATACGGTCTGTGGATGAGCGATAAATAAGGTCGTCGACAGTTCGTCGATCGGAGTTAGAGAGAGAGGCTAAAACGGCTTTTTATTCAAATGTTCACCTGTGGCATTTTCTTATATGTTTACCGAAGTCGTTGTTAATTGCTATGGCAAGCGAGTGTGCAAACAAGAAGTCAAAAACAACAATGACGACACTTCAATGGCGAAAATTTGTTCCGGCGTGCACGTCAATGATGACGACTGCCGCACGTGTTTTGAAACAACGACTTACAGATAATATAAAGTGTCGTCTGCTGCCTTCAAAAATTATACGTCACTTTTACGTCGGCCGTTCATTTTTACCGCGCGCGCGAAAGACGTCCACTTTTTAGTATATGTTTGCGAACATCCGTCCTGCCGCGTGCACGCGTACAGGCAACATCAGTTTTCACTTGCATAAATTTACAAATTGCCCAAGACCCATGGCAGTGTGTCCTTTGTGTTGGAGATTTTGTGGCGGGCGGCCCGCGTACATGGACAGAAGTTGTCTGGTTCATTTGGCGCGTAGAATGTCTCGCCGCCTTTCGACGGCGAAATGAACGACTCTCTCTTCTTCATCATTTAACTTCCATGATTGTTTTGTCTCCGGAAAATAATTTTCGCTCCGACGACGCGAGCTGTCAGGCCACAATGCGCGCAATTTGATATAGCGCCGTTTCTTTGACAGGCCGCTTAACACGACGGCACTTCATCGTACACGGACCCAAGGCGTTGAGCGAAACGTAGACTGAGGCAGGCGGTCAGATCTTGCCTGTCTGTATGCCTGCTTTGCTTGCCGTATATATACACTGTCAACGGCGGTCCAATGAGAGCACATGGTGTAGGTGTAGAAAAAGCGGTGTGGCTATTGAAGAGGCGCTACAAAAGAAACGAGTGTTGGCCGCTTATTCCAAAGGCGGCCCGTGCTATTTGTACAAGCAAGGCGGCCTATTAAACACTTCTCACGCTGCTATTGATGTCCGATGGATCGATGACTTTTAGTCGGGTCCGCTCCATTCACGCATTGTCACAGTGTCGTCAGAATGTCTGGGACGCTGGAATGGACGACAGCTAATCCCGCAGTAAACAAACATCGCGTCAGACCGAACCAACCACAGCCAAGCTTAACAATATTTACGTTTAAGTCGCACCTTAGCTATACCTTATATGATACACACTATATACACAGTCACGTCTTATCCTTTGGGGCTTTGCTGTGCAGTCTATATACTATAGCCAGCCTTATACGGCCTATACACGAGTGGGTATCCAGCCTTATACACGAGTGCGCCTTATACACGAGTGCGCGTTATACGCGAGTGCGCGTTATACAACCTTAAATACACGAGTTGGCCTATACCATTGTGAATTGATCACCTATAGCCAATAGTCCGTCAGGTCGTGTGGTTGAATCACTGCAGCACGTCTTGCGTTCTCTCCCTGCTTCGTCCATCCCATCATAAGCAATAATTTCGTTGCAATTATCGGCTTACATGCGCGTATACCGTGCCGGCGATTTAGCCCAGCAGCTTTCATGTTTTCGGCCGCGTATTTTCTGACAAAACACGCCTTCCTCCGAAGAGATCCTTCACGTCAAGCATAAGCCGTTCTTTGTACCGTTGTGGAGCAAAGCTGGTGCAAGGCAGGTACACAGGCGATTTTCACGGGGAGGGCGCTGAGCGGCGAATTTAATTTGATGCTTGGAGGCACAATTAAGGGAAATTGCAACGACC
Source organism: Lumbricus rubellus (assembly GCA_945859605.1). Taxonomy (NCBI): domain Eukaryota; kingdom Metazoa; phylum Annelida; class Clitellata; order Crassiclitellata; family Lumbricidae; genus Lumbricus; species Lumbricus rubellus. Next base: position 8,169,055 of record OX243828.1, read on the forward strand.
CCTGCATGGTACAGTATAAGCCGTCCGCTTGTATTCGCTTGAATAACGCGAGGACATTTTTGTCTATATGTCATAGTCTGGACTCGTGTCTGTATAGTTCTATATAGGGCTTTTTATAGGCCTATACACGGTTTGTCGTGGTGTTCTGGTCATATATGAAATGTCATGTTTCGCGTTGTGTAGGCCATATCATATTGCAATCTGAAGCATTAAATGGTGAACTGTGATTTGATGTACTGTCCTGAGTTATTGACAACCTGACAATTATATTTAAGCCCAATGTCTGTTTGTAGCAGCTGTCGTTGGCAAGAGAAGGCTTGACGAGGGTACGTTTCTCTTGAAAGTTATAGGATATATCTGTGCATGCATCAGGGCATTTTTGTTATCAGTTCTTGACAGAATGTGCAGTTCTAAATGGATTTGTGCAGTTGTAAAAGCACTTCTGTGCTCTATATATAGAAATGCCAAAAACCGATATGACGATTTTCATATATAGGAGACATGCATAAACATATATAGTCATATATTTAAAAAAATATAAGGCCATCAGAAGCGAAAGGGAAAGAAGACATTGTGCAGTTCTAAAAATTCCTTTAAAAAGCCCTGCAGGCATATACATGTACATAGGCTCTCGGTTGTGAGACCGTCAATTTGGAACGACCTCCCCCCCCAAACCTCCATCTCCTCCACCTGACCAGTCAATCTTTATTTCTCAAGTCCTTTAAATCTTTTTTAGTCGTGGTTGGGCTGAGATCGCCTCTGAGTAGTTTCTTGAAGGGGCGCTATATAAATTCTAATAATGAATGAATGAATATAGAATTTTTGGTTGCCATGGGTATATCGCTGCTACATATTTTTGTTTTGTCTTCGGATCCGTGTATACAGACTTGACGAACGGTGCTGGGAGCAGCAGCAGCAGTCCACGACACAGCGGTGAGACAGATGAACAGATGAGGATGAGATTGAAACGAAAACTTCAACGGAATCGAACTTCTTTTACGACTCAACAGATTGAAGATTTAGAAAAAGGTATCTCAATCAATATCAAATAAATAAATAAATAAATAGATGAAGATTTAGAAAAAGGTAGCCTATTCTAGAGATCAATATCAAATCAAATTACAATATAAATAAATAAGTAAGTAAATAAATAGATCGAAGATTTAGAATAAGGTATTCTAGAGAGATTAATATCATATCAAATTACAAAACATAAATAAATAAATAAGTAAATAGATCGAATTAATAGATACATCGAAGTATTTAGAAAAAGCTATCTCGATCAATTCAGACAAAATAATTATAAATAAATAAATGAGCAATTTAAAGGTACACACAAGCAATTGGAATAATTCTATAGCCTGAAGGGAAAGAAGACACAAGCTAGCAATTGTGATCTCAAGATATAAATTTTTATAGCGCTGTATGTGCTCTATATCAGAGGCCAAAGTTATTCATCCGCTTATTCAGAAGCTGTCGATTATTATTCATTTTCAATTCATATAATAACTCGTTTCTAACTTATATTTTCATGTTTCTTAGCCAACTGCTTTGTAGTAAAAATCTAAATGAAACAAATTCTGTTTGATTGGCATCTGTCAGAATTCGAGAAGACTCATTATCCCGACGTATTCGCACGAGAACGATTAGCACAGAAGCTCGATCTACCTGAGGCTCGAATTCAGGTGAGTGTGATCCAACAGCCCTTTATCTATTGACCTATAATATATGTAAACACAAATGACCTATATATCTTATATATTATGGGACTGGAAACTCATATCAATGTCGTTGCACAAGTTTCTGGACGATAATTGGTGGTCAGGAAAATTTCGCATCTTTTGTTTACATTACAAATGCATTCAATTAAATAATATGTTCATGATTTGTGGAGATTATAACGAATAATTTTATGTCTGCAAAGTATAAACTTGCTTGTGGCGTCCTGCCTCTCTGTCAGTCGCTGAATATTTCAAAATGTTCACAATTCTCATCATTATCAGAGTCGTCGTCATCGACATCACCATCATCATCATCGTCGTCGTCGTCGTCATCGTCAACGTCATCATCGTCGTCGTCGTCGTTATCATCATCATCATCATCATCATCATCATTATCGTTGTCGTCGTCATCATCATCATCATCATCATTATCATCATCATCATCATCGTCGTTATCGTTGTTTCGTCGTCATCATCACACTCATCAGATCATGACATCTGTTTGCAGGTCTGGTTTTCCAACCGTCGTGCCAAGTGGCGGCGGGAAGAGAAGTTGCGCAGTCAGCGTCGGGATGTGGAGACGGGAATAAGTCGAATTCCATTGAACAACGGATTCTCAAATCCAATGTATTCATCGATCCATCAGCCACTCGCATCCATGCCAGACTCATATCGATATCCAGAGTTAGTATAGCCTACCATATATCCAAGACTCATATCGATATCCAGAGTCAGTATACATATATATCCAAGACTCATATCGATATCCAGAGTTAGTATCATATAAAATATATCCAAGACTCATATCGATATCCAGAGTCAGTATCATATATATCCAAGACTCATATCGATATCCAGAGTCAGTATCATATATATCCAAGACTCATATCGATATCTAGAGTCAGTATCATATATCCAAACTGCAATCATATTTATCCATCCATCCGTTGTTCATACAGTGCTTAAAGTGTAGAAAAAGAAGTGCCTGCAGTCTGTCTGCATAGACGCCCGTCACTTCTCCAGGCTGTTCATATAAGTGGAAGGATCGACGGCGTTGCCATTTTAAAATAAGTGCCTGGACGCCGTCCATGGCCGTCCAGCCACACTTTAACCTCTGCGTTCATCCACAAAACGATATACCAATCCATTTAATCCACCTCTTCCTTCCATCCATGCACCCAATCCAACGCCTCCAAACCATCCATGCATCCATAAATTCATTCATTCATCCATCCATCCATTCATTCATTCATCCATCCATTACATGTATGGTTGTATAGTGTATAGTATACCCATTCAAAGAAACCCCCAGACCATCTACCCATCCATCCATAGATCCGTCCACCCATTCTTACATCCATTCATACATCCATTCAATGGCATTCGTGCTTCAATTTATGCATTCATTCACTCATTCATTCATACTTCCATTGATGATGATGAATATGATGAGGAAGATAATGCATGGCGATGATGATTATGAAGACGATGATGATAACGACAACGACAAAAATGATGATTATTGCCAACATTTAGACAATTAATTAAACAAATGTCAATTTACCAGCAGACACGGCTGCATATAAAATGTACTATAGATATTGCTAACGATTAAATGTTTTCTGTTATACAGTTGCATGCCGCCAGTTCCTACTTACTCACTGACGACGAATCTGGCTCCGAACCCTGCGTGTCTGCAGTCGGTCAACGCAGCGTCGTCTTACTCTTGTATGTTGCCTGGTATGGCGACCGATCTCTTCTGTATGCACATCTCATCACTATACACATTATTATATCATAACTATAATGATTCTAAGCATCTGTGTATATACATGCAGGGTGCGCCAAAAAACTAGGTTTTTTTACAATAGCTTGGCCAAAAGTAAGAATTTCGAAATGAAATTTTACAGTCTTATACTTATAGACAATTCATATTTACACAAGATGGCCAGATTTCATCAAAAATATTTCAAACACAACAAAAGTTATGCCACTTTTAATGAGGTCACCCACCGTTTTTTTGACGATTTAAAAACGAAACGCCAAAAAAGTTAAAAACACGATTTTATTAAGTCTCATCTCAAATAACTGTTGTCAAATGAACTATAGGTAGTGCTTCACAACTTGTGTTCAGTGTGCCCACCACCATGCAGTGCCAAAACTTCTTTTGATTCTCTTTGCAAAGTTCTTGATATATATAGAGCTAGCTGTTGATTAATCTGACAGATTCCTTTTAACAATTTTATTGTCATCTTGTTAAGTGACTTCTCAGTGACATGCAGCTACGCTGGTACCCTGTTTCTTTTTTAAATAGTAATAATAATGATCATCGAGCAATGTTAAGGCTATTTTGTAACAATTATTATTTGCAATGAGATGAGAAAAAAATCGTGTTTTTGTTACTTTTTCTTGGTTTGTCACCGTTTCTGCGTGGTTAATTTTGTCCTACTGTTACATTATCCTACATTACAAGGGTGACCCACTTGCTATGAGTACAATGTGCTTTATTGTATACACGTTGTAGACTGTGGTCCTGCGAGGGGCTACGACCCTCTGGCCCTCAGCAACTATTCTCGATCATCGTGTAATCCTGTCGCAGGCATGCCTACTCACATGACACAACATGCACCCAACGGCACAGGTATACCCTCATTACATGCAGAATCGTCTGTCTCATTAATGCTACGTGTATGCAATGCATGCGTACATGTGTCGATTGTAAAGCGTGTTTGCATTCACGTTTGTTTTCACTTATGTTTGTATCTATATATATATATATATATATATATATATATATATATATATATATATATATATATATATATCATCTATGAATGTCTCTATGTATGTGTGTATGTGTGTGTGTATGTATGTATGTATGTATTATGTATGTGTGTGTATGTATGTATGTTTGTATACGTTTGTAGAGAGTCTTTGTCATATGCATGGACATTGGACAGATGTATTGTATACGCATGTGGGTATGTACGCAAGTATGTTTTGTTGTGTATGTACCCGTACATTGTTGTGAATGAGCACTGAATATCGTTGTCATCTTCTTTTCTCTGTAGGTCTCATCTCTCCGGGAGTCTCCGTTCCCATCCAGGTGCCCGGCGGAGGTCATTTCCAGGACCCGGGGTCAGCCGCTGCGATGGGGGCAATGACGTCACAGTACTGGCCTCGCATCCAATAACAACACACAGGCTCTAGTCAGACCCCTCAACTGCCTCCTCGTTCATCACATTCCACATTCCCACGAGTCGAGAGAGTCTAGTAAATCAGACATCATGTGTGTGTGTGTGTGTGTGTGTGTGTGATACACCACACATGGTCGCAATATCCTTGCCATCAGTCAACATCTACGCCGCTCAGTCGTAGTCCGACTGCCACGATAATTGCACAGCTGTGAAGGTATTGCCCGGCGTTACCATGACTACTGTTCACGTGACCGATATGTAAATGACTCTGACGTAGCGTGGCATTGTTACGTCAGAATAATTATGACTACGCTCGTCACTGACGTCATCAGCGCCGAGATTTTGAAGGCTTTCTTTCTGAGTTATTAAAGGACCGTGTGACGTAACAATCAACCTGGGCGATGTTTATAGGATACCGAGGTATCGTCTCTTATTATGACGTCATGATGGTGTTTGCGTGATTCCCGTGCACGTGACCGATATTTAAATGACTCTGGATTGTCGTGGCAGTGTTACGTCATAATATTATGAGAGCTGTTTGTATCGCAGCAAACAGTTATACTTAAAGCGCAAAATATGATGACGTCATAATAGCGCTGTCATCATGTTGGCAATTTAACATGACCGATTCATCATTATGTCAGTAATTTAACATTGTAGACTTATTTATCATACAGTCAGTAGATTAACACAACTACTTTATTATATGATTTTAGTGTGATAATTGTGTTAGCATGCATGATGACTTTATCGTGTGGGTGGTTATTTAACAGGATGATTGTTTTAGGAGGACTGATGACGTAGTGTCAGTGCTATGACGTTGTGTATGAGCGTAACCATGGCAACTCTAGAAAAACACACTGTATGTTGGGGTTGTCGTATTGTCAACATCTTTATTTTGCATAGAAAACTGAATGGCCAGATTTTGTCTGAAATAGCGGTTCATGTTGCGATTTTTTTTAACGGACAGTTCAAAGTCCCATTGTGCGACTTTTGGAAAAAAAGAAGTAAAAGTAAGTATATTCTTTAATATGACCAGTTGCGAAACAGCACTCTGGTGAACAAGTATCACAATGTCATATAAAATTCACAAATGACATCAAAAACTATCAACAAAACAAAACAAAAGTAATTAACATGTATACAGCATTCCAGCTAAAAATGTTTTTTAGTTTCTTTTTCTGTCGTATGTGTGATGGTCATGTGCGCTATGCTGAACTTTTGAAGGAGGTCACTATGAAATGCAATTCTATTGTAGGCCTATTGCTGACGTCGTGCTGTTAAATATTCATTTCTGTTCTGAATTGCTCGGTTTTGGGGATTTATTAATTTATCTTAACTCTATAATTGAGATCATGTGTACGACAGGATATGAAACGTGTTTTGATGCTAATTAATTACTAAGATATTAATATTTATGGGAGTTGGCCGGTTTATGTTCATGAAAATTATAACACTGACATTGTGGTTTTTGTGTGTGCTTTTGACAATAATGGTATAATTATGGACAAGATGACACGAATTATTATTATTATTACTATTATTTTTATGCCCCGAGGTATTTAGGATCCCTCAGGAACCTCATTGCTAGCTAAGTAGCTATTGTATAAAAACTAGTCCAGAATGACCCTACACTCAAGTTATTATTATTATTTTTTTTTTTTTGTTGCCCCGAGGTAAACATGATCCCTCGGGGACTTCAACTCTCTCGATAAAAGCAAATTTGTCTGGAATGGACCCTAATCGTCAAGAAGGTCCCAGTTGGAGAAAGTACCCATAAAAGCGACATAGTTGAAGCGCTGAATCGTTAGCGAAAGGCGTTGAAACAAGTAAGACGTTTCGCGGACGTCCCCAGTTGCAGTGCTTATGCTTTGTCCCAAAGCAGAAAGGAAAGTCAAGCCCTCGTTGTTGATGGGGCCGAGGGTTTCGAAAGCCAAAGGAATAAACAGATGGGTTTCAGACAACTGACAGTATTTTGTGTGTTTGAGGGCCGCTGCTCTCTCGGCCGCCGCACCCGCCACCCGAGAAGTGTCGGTTAGATAAGAAATGGCTGAGGTGTCGGTCACGGTCGCATCCCAAATGAGGCAGCGACCAGCACGCCACGGAATCAGAGTGAGACCATCAGGTCTCTTGCCGTCAGCCCTTATTATTATTATTATTATTATTATTATTATTATTATTATTATTATTATTATTATTATTATTATTATTATTATTATTATTATTATTATTATTATTATTATTTTTATTATTATTATTATTATTATTATTATTTTTATTATTATAACACATTTATTTCTTCAAAAACTGACACAATCATGTACAGACGAGTAAATAATCGTTTCAAACATTAGGTCCTTGGCCTATCAGTGTCTTGGCCGATAAGTTCTGTCGTGCCCAACACAGACAACGAATTTCCTACTTGGAGCGCGACTGAAATGCGCTGGAGCAGATGGTTGGACTCTCTCTGGTCACCGGTCGACATCGAAATTCTGCTTCCCAACTCTTGAACGAATTCCAGGGACTCGGAGTGCCAACTTCCTCCGGTTTCGATGGCCACAGGAATGAAGTGATGCGACTGTGAGATGACAACATATTTACTGGTCTTATTTCGAGCTGCTTTCTCCGCTGCTGCACCTGCGTTTTCCGCTGTTAGATGTACGTACGAAGCTGCAAACGTGTCTGGCACAGTCACGTCCCAAGCCAGGCAACGACCTCTGGACCAGGGTATTATAGTAACTCCATCTGGTCGTTTGCCATCGGTTCTCGAAAGACCAGTAGGTTCTTTGATGGCCGGTATTTTGGCTCTCGTCATCGCTCGCCATATCACGTCGTTTATCATATCATGTCGTTGGTGTCTTCCAGCACCTTTAGGGCAGGAGAATCCATGATGACCTAAGGATTCTACTCTGGCACCACATTTACACACATGTTGTTCACAAAGCACAGTACCTAGACGAATGCCTACTGCAACTCTCAACACCTCTCCCGTCATCCGCAATCCAGCTGCCGTAATGGGTAGTGCGTGAAGCCAATCACCTGAATGTGGCGATTGTACGGCTAGCAATCGAGATTTCGAAGCGGAATCTGTGGTTCTTTCTGTGAGTTCTTGAAATGCATGCGAAATCACCGCTGCGTCCCATTCTCTTTGTATATACGCTTTCAGCTCAGTGGGAGGAGGTGCGTTCGAATTCGACATCCAAGAACTAGAGGCTTCTTCCACCAATGGATCGGCAGAAGTTACGGAGACAGCGAGTAGCATTTGGTCTTGGAGGCTTCGAGTGCCAGCGGCTGATGCCAAAAAGGCGGAAGTTGCCAGCATTTCGGCACTACGAATCCCAAGACCACCGTTTCTCACTGGTAACGATGCCTGGATCCATTGATCGTCATTCATGTCAATATTGAGGAGGCTACATAGACCTGTCCTCAATGTTTCATCGAAGTCGTCTATAGAAGTCCTTTATATATGAAGCAAGCTGATGTTCTCAGTGTGTACAGCAGCTTCGGTATGCTTAAGCTGCTCTTCAGCAGGGTGAATGAATCGTGTGGGTGAAGCAGTTCAAGCCGTGTGATGACTTTCGTCAGATCATTAATCTTTTTCTGGATAGATTTCTCGACGGCCCTGCCTGGCAACAGTGGAGCTCCAAGCAATGTCAGGTCTTCACAGGCGACAATTTCGAACTCAGCAAAGGCCTTGTTCTTGTGTGTTTCAACGACACCGTTAAAGGAAGCCTCGCACTTTGCTCTGTGTTTATTATTATTATTATTATTATTATTATTATTATTATTATTATTATTATTATTATTATTATTATTATTATCATCATCATCGTCATCATTTTTTTTTATTATATCTATTCTAGTCTTTATCCTTATAATCTGTTAGATGGTTTCATCGTGTTCAGTCATTCATAGAGCGACTAATCAGCAAGGTTTCATCGATCAATCGATAAAATAATCGTCTCTTATAGTCGAAAGTTGTAAACGCTCTTCTCCAAGAAGCGAGTTCGAAATTCCATTTCCTCAGAGAAACCAGAAAATATGAGTTAGCGGTGGGTAGATCTTGCTTTGCATTCTTTTCGTTAACGCTTGAAAAGGCGCTATACAAAGTTGTTGTTACTAATTCAAGAGTATACATTATTATACAATGCTATACTATACAAGACAAGTAGAACGTGAATGGATGAAATCAGCTGAGACTGCAATCAGACGTGCAACAAGAGTAAAGGAACAATACGATTAGCGAGACAAGTGCGTCGACGTATCAAAAGGAAAGACATGACTGTGCTAAAGATAAAGACGAAGAAAACCGAAACAGAGCATGTCATATATATACATATATATATATATATATTATCTCTGTGTTTATATATTTATATATAAACACAGAGGCACACCAGTTCTTGGAATAGATATTTATATATATGCAACCAGAAGCCGTATAAGGAACAAAGCGAGCATCGCACAATAGACGGAACATCATCATCAAGAGAACAATGAACAACGACAACAACAACAACAACAACAACAACAACAACTGAGGGTTTCTATTGTTATCTGGGTCTTCAAATCTGAGCGCTCAATCGACTGCAGAGGAGGAGGACGAGGAGGACGAGGAGGAGGAGGGAGGAGGAGGATGGAGGGCTGATCGGCGGTGATCCTTGGTGGCATGGAATCGCTCCATCATCAAGATGCAGATGCCATCCTTCCTCCTCCTCCTCCTTCTCCTTCCAGCATCCTCTGTATCTTCTGACCATTATTATAACGCGATGCTGCCGCCGACACTTTTATCAGCGCGCTCACGCATCATTAGATGTCTTATCGGTGATGCTGCAGCAGAAATATTGAGACTATCGTTCGATGGAAGGGCTGCTGCTGATGCTGCTGGTGCTGCTGAACGAGTCGTCATCATCGTCATCGTCATCATCACCGTCATCATCATCATCATCATCGTCATCATCATCGTCATCATCATCGTCATCATCATCGTCATCATCGTCGTCGTCATCATCGTCATCATCGTCATCATCGTCATCATCGTCGTCGTTCATTACTCTAAGAGGCTTTGTCGTCGGCGCATAAGATGGTCGGATGCGGAGCGTTGCTGCTGCTGCTGCTGCTGCTGCTGGTGGTGCTGATGCTGGGCGGACATCGGTTATTGGAAAATTTATGGAGCGTGAAGGGAACTACGAAAAGGAAGGAGGTTCGGAAGGACGGGCGGATGGGGAAGGGCATGGAGGTGGCATTGGGGGAGGGACGCGTCGAGAGCGGGCGGGTGACCCCCTCGGACGCCATGCATCTCTCAGGATCATCCCTCAAGCAACTCGTGGTGTTCGCTGGCCATTCTAATTGAAGAGCTCTCTTAAGAAACGATGGACAGCCACTGCAGACATGGCAGCTATAGTGGACTCTACTGGCTGCATATATTATATAATATATATATATGTAATATTATGTATATCTTGTACAATTATTGTACATCTATGTATTTATTTATGAATGTATGTATAATCTTGCATGTATATGTATATATATATATATTATAATATATATATATACGCGGGCATTGGTGGAGTCGATTATCTTCTCAAGTCTGGAGAGAGACGAACGAAGCAACGATCGATATCAATATTATATATATATATATATACACATGTATATGCACTCAGTCTGTGGCTCAATAGCAGATCGTTCTATATAATTATAATGAGTATATATGAGTATATATTCTCAGTGAGTATATGTGATCAAGCGAATCAGGATATAGGCCAATACAATATTATACGTAGTATTACGTATTCTGAAACTGAAAGGGTCTGCCCGGTTTGCCCCAATGCAGTTTTAATAGAAGACACGCGAAGACATTCTCAATGGTATTAAACAGTAAACACGGATATTGTTGCTGCGGCTGCTTGCCGGAAGTAAAGAGAAAAATCATATGCGCTCATTGTAATGTGTGTATACACTGTACACATGTGAAAATTGCGATTATTTTAGTTTTTAGCAGACTTGTATGAAAAACAGTCAACTTCAAGACAAAGACCAATGCTAAAACAGTGGGTCAGAGACCAAGACCGACAGCGAGACAGTATAGTCTCCGAGACCGAGACACAAGGTCAGAGACAGTTCGAGACAGATAAAGAATCAGGACTGAGATTTCGGTATATTTCATTCCACAGAGCAGGGCACATTTTTGAAATAAGCAATAAAACTCTTCTATTTATCACATCGGCAAGACAATTTTATATCGGAATAAGTACGGAACCAAGGACACCTTATACTCATCTGCCTATCAGCTTACTGGCTTACTTTCTTCCTCGCCATTTGCTTACTTACTTGCTTGCTTGTTTACTGCCTCGATTGAACACTCACTTGCTACTAACCTACTTGCCTGCCTTTTTACTTACTTACTTACTTACTTACTTACTTACTTGCCTATTAAAGCAAACAAGTAAGTACAAACAATTAACACTTGCTTGCTTCCTTACTTACTGACTTTCTTACTTACTTGCTTACTTACTTACATGCTTGCTTACTTACTCGTACGACTTGCTCAAAGTGCGCGGTTGCTTTTTACAAATTAATCTCTCATAAATTGGTCGTCGACAAAGCGTGTCTTCAGACGACAGAAGTTGCTACAAAGACGCGTCCATCCGTCCATCCGATTGCAAGATCTGAAGCGTGCCAGGGTCAGTAAGTAACCCCGAAAGGCGTGGACCAGTAATCCACAGCCTGTACAAACCCCAACCATTATAATACACAGGTTGTTGGGCAAAAACTCATTAACAAACGTGTCTGACGTAACAATTGATAACAAACGTCATGGTTTCTATGACGACGGCGAAGCGTAGAGGGCGCCGGATCAGAGGGGCGGGGCTTCATTGCGTAAGACAGATGCGACCAATGACGTCTTTAAAATATACGACTCCAACGGAAATGATATTTTTTGCTCTAGTGACGACAACATCTGGTTACGTAATTATCCGACTACGCCCCAGTCGCATTATACGTCTATAAAAGGTCACTGTTGTCAATACAGATGACTTCTTCCGGTGCTAAGCAGATGAAGATCCTGATGAAAGAACATTGTATATACATGTATGTCATGATGCTCATCACTTAGTGGCTCGTGCATGGCCAGCTATGTTTGCGTATGTATGTCTGTATGCAGTGCTTAAAGTGTAAAAAACAAGTGCCTGGACGCTCCTTAACTTTCCAATCTCTGCTGATGAAATAAGTGGCGGGACGGCGTTCAGATTTGAGAAGAAGTGCATGAACGCCGTCCGTGAACGTTCAGTCACACTTTAAGCCCTGTTTGTATGCATGTATATATGTATAATGTATACATGTATACATTTATGAACCCATGTATTTATTCATTTATTTCTCGATTTCTATAGTGCCCCTTCAAGCTAACTACTCAGAGGCGCTTCCACTGCGAATTGTCCCGGATTTTAACTATATGCTGATGTCCGGCCTGCTGTTAAGAATGACAATCCTCGTTTTACTTGAAACTCATGACAGTCTGATATACACCCCTGTGAATGATTTCAATTCACTGTATGAACGAATGTGCACAAGTTATTAGAGGAGTGGAATTTGACTGTATGGCAGCCATGCAAGGCGTCCATCAAGACGTCCTGCTGCTCGTTTTACCAACGCCAACTGCTGAATGGAAGGCTGAGTCGTCGACTTCTTAGTTGTTCTCAACTCAGAGGTGGTGCATGCAGGCAGGAATTCCATTGCTTGATGAAACTGCGAGGGAGGAGTATGTCATACTCTCCCTTACTATACAAACCACATCGTTTATCATCGAAGCCTGAGTTCCAACAACGTCGGCGACGATCAAAGAGAGTGTGGACTTCAAAGGGATTGACGGCGGCTGCGAAAAGCGGCTTACAGTCGAAGACAATGGAGGCAGTTGCGAAGACAAAAGCCGAGGCAGTTCCTGCGTGCGCTCGGACAAGATTGAGGGACACAGTGAGGGAGCGGTCAAGAAGAGAGACCTTACGCCAACGACGTCTTGTAGGGAGCGAGGGTGGTTGGACCCCCGTCAGGGGCGGTTCGGATCTATTATCAATCAACCCACCTTGCTTAGCAGGTAAATCAAGTACTGAAAGCAACGAGAAAAACCAGGTCGGGTCAAGCAGGGTCAGCGACAGGGGTCACGTCTAACTACAGAGTGGACGAAAGGGGATTCGGTGGCGACTTACGTCCGAGTCACTGACTTCCTTGAAGTTCCTTCTTCTTAGTGGATGGATCGGAGATGGGCGCCACAGACTCAACTGCGCTCAACCGTGACAGGGTCTGTGTTTGTGTGATTTGGCTGCACATGACTGCGTCTAAGATGTTAGGGTCTGAAGGAATTGGAGAACTGAATTGTTGGTCAACTGTTTTCCAGGTCCCAGATAATTATAATATTATTGAAAATGCAATATAGTGCAATACAAGGCAAATTTCTTAGGAAATATGTATACATACATGTGGGGCGCGGTGGTCTATAGTGGTGGTGTCGTTGCCTTGGAGCCGGAAGGTCCGAGGTTCGAATCCACCTCTCCGCGTAAGGACCTTGGGCAAGTCCTTCACTCACAATTGCTCAGCGCTTCGGCCTGAAACTCCGATGCAGTGTCCGCTCTGCATCGGGAGCGCCTCTGAGTAGAGAGCTTGAAGGGGCGCTATAACAAGTGCACATACAAACAAACATCTAATCATTTCCATGTAATGCCCACACGTATGCTATTCCATGTTCAGTAATATTAATAGACTAAAACATCACGAAAGAGTCATGGCAGTGTTCTGCTAAGAGACGCTTTGTATATTTTAGATTTATTTAATAGTCTCTTCTCAGTCCACCGCAAGGCTTTTGTCTCCGTCTCTGTCGCCTTCTACACGTGACTGTCTCTCTCTGCCCGTCTCTGTCTCTGTCTCTGTCTCTGTCTGTCTGTATGTCTCTCTATCTGTATGTATGTCTCTGTGTCTCTCTCTGTGTCTGTCTCTGTCTGTCTGTCTGTCTCTCTGTCTCTTACTGTCTCTGTCTCTGTCTAGAATATTACTCGATGGTTTGATTCCATACTTAATATCATCGAGTGTTATAATCGCGAGATTGCACAGCAGCAGCAGCAGCATGCAGCTGGGCGTTGTTCATCATTGGACGAGTGGATCTAGGAGTTAGTTGCTGGACCGGAAGGATGCAGGGACGTAACTAGGATTTTTCGTTTAGGGGGGCTTAAGCCTTAAGTATGACCAATGCTTAAAGTGTAAAGAAGAAGTGCCAGGACGCTGTATTGCAATTGGTCGTGAAGTTGCGAGTGCCGAAGGCACGAAGCCCGTCCCGACTAGGGGGTCTGGGGGAGCGTCGTAAGCTCCCCCAGCGGGGTCTGGGGCGGAACCCCAGCGACCAGCGCATTTTTGGCTGTGTCGACCTCAAATGGAGCCATTTTTAGGCTCTTGTTTGCCAGCTATTTGTGAACGAAAAAGTTTCGAAAATTGTAAGAATAAGTGGTTTTTCAGTGTCGCAAGGCTCAAGCTACCAGGATAACAATAAAGTTTTCTCTTTACCGTAAGCTCCCCAACGGGGTCTGGGGCAGAGCCCCAGCGACCAGCGCATTTTTGGCTGTGTCGACCTCAAATGGAGCCATTTTAGGCAGTCATGGCCGGTCGTCCGTAACTGCATGTACGCCGTCCATGCGGTATATAGTCTATTTAAATTAGTCGTAAGCATACAACGGCTTGATTTCATTTGGGGGGGGGGCTTCAGCTTCGTTTGGGGGGGCTTAAGCCCCCCCAAACCCAACGCTAGTTACGTCACTGGAAGGATGACGGGAAAGGAGTGCAGCAGTGGAGGGATGTGGTAAGCAGAATGGAGCAGGACTGATGGAGGGGTGGAGGCCGAGAGAAGGAAGAATGGAGGTGAAGGGGGAAAGAAAGGAGGGAGGGAGCCATGGAATTATATAGGAAGCAGGACAGAGAGGGAAGTAGGTGTAGTAAGGCACAGAAAGAGGGAATATACACAAAGCAGAGATGGAATGAAAACAAGACAGAAATGAAGGGAGGTAACAATGCAGAGAGGAAGGTGGGAGGGAATGTAGAGAGTAAGAGAGGAAGCAGGGCAGCAAGGGAGGAAGAAAGCAAGGCGAAGAGGAAGGCAAGACGGAAGACTGAGAGAAAGGGAGGAAGGAGATCATGGAAAGATAGGAAGTAAGACATAGGAGGAAGAGGAGGAGGAGGAGGAGGAGGAGGAGGAGGAGGAGGAGGAGGAAAAGGAGGGAGAATGGGAGGCAGAGACGGAAGAAGAAAGAAAGGGAGGGAGAAAGGAAAGGAAAGAGGAAGGAACTTCAAGGAAGGGAAGAAGGAAGAAAGAGAGGAAGGAAGGAAGGGAAAGAGGAAGGGAGGGAGTGATGAAGGGAGGGATGGAGGGAGGAAGCAATGCAGAGAGGAGATGAGGGAGGGTGTAAGTGGGTGATGACGGGATTTATAGTTCAAACGACTGCCGACAAACGTCGCTTCAATTGTGAGGAGGATTGCGGCTTCCGCGGAAACCAGGGAAACGCTGACGGAGCAAGAACCGACGGGGAAGGGAAGAGGAGAGGTAGAGGGGAAGGAAGGATCGAAGGCTGGCGTCGACGGCAGGCAGGGAATCTTTGGGGAGAATAAGATGAAATTTGTTAATTAATTTGTCTTGTGGATGGAGTCGGTAGAACCTGTTTGGGTGAGGGGCGTGGCTGGGGAAAATGGGAAGGAGGGGGAGGAGGGAAATGGAGGTAGAGCGAAGAGCCAGTTAGAAGGTGGACGATAGAAAGAGGGCGGTTAAGGGGATGGGGCACTTGAGAATGAGGTCGTCGAAGGTAATGACATTTAGACAGACATAGGCACACACATACACAGGAGACAGACACAAACAGACACAGACAGACACATAGAAATATCGACCGATACACCCACTGACGGACTAAATGACTGACTGACTAATTGACCAACCGACTAAATGGCAGACTGACTAAATAAAGCTATCCTAGAATTTGTTATTACAAATGAGACATAAACACATACACATACGCACATGCAAACACACTAACTCACTGACTTGTCATAAGTTGAGCATTGACTGATCATAAAATTGGTCATGGGTGTACGACGATTTGCTTGAAAATGTCGATAATCTGATGGAATGAAAAAAGGAGAATCGATTTCAATGCTGTTCTTATCCATGGCCTACTAGGAAAACTTCTTAATACTGGCTGCATGGAGTTGGGGGGAGACAGACAGACAGACAGACAGACAGACAAGCAGAGAGACAGACAGACATAGAGAGACAGACAGACAGAGAAAAACAGAGGGAGACAGACATATACAGAGACAGATACAGAGGCAGGTATGAGGGCAGAGGCAGAGGCAGAGATAGACAGACGGGCGCAGAGACGGACAGAGAGGAAGAAAGTTGGGCGCGAGATTCAGAAACAGGGGAGAGGGAGACAAACAGGCAAGAAAAAGAGAAAGAGACAGCCAAAAAGATATGGAGTGACGGAGAGAGAACGGCAGGTGGACCATGGATTGAAATGGATAAAATCTCAGGAAAGAGGGTGCCTAGATTCGTTGGTGTGGACGAAGGCAAGAGTACATAATAATCTGCAATGAATGACAAATAGGGTGGTTCATTGTAGATTATGTAGGGTGGTCCTGGGTGCAAACTGACTCGCCTAGCTACATCGGTATAGAGAGCTTGCCGCGCGTCTGTACGCAACTCTGAAAGAGAGCGTGTGGTTCGCGGTTCGCTTCCCGAGGATGGCTACTTCAGAGATTCAAAATCTCGGGCTAGAACGGTCCGTCCACGGGACCTAAAAGGCGTGGCGACACTAATCGTCTTTGAAATGGCAGTGTCGTTAAACATGTAGCAACCAACAAATAGGGTGGGGCTCTTTTCTCAATACTTGACCCCAAACGGGGGCGACGTAATAGAAACACGAAAGGTCAATTTATTAATCGACCATCGACCACTTGTTGACCTTTGCCAGATAAATCACCTTTGACCCGAGTCATGGTTGCTATGGCAACTGAGACAATTCCAGGTAGAAAGGACGGCTTTCGTCTCAAGGGGTTTGGCGAGGGGAGGGGTACCAGACAACAGCACCTGACATCACGCCACTCCCTCTCGATCTATCCAACTTGTTAAAAGATTCCGCCACTCCCTCTCAGCGAGGTAAGAGGATGCCTAGATTCGTTGGTTTGCCTCAGAGAGAGAGAGAGAGACAGACACACAGACAGAGAAACAGACAGACAGAGAAACAGAGAGACAGAGAAACAGAGAAGTAGAGGTAGAGACAGAAAGAGAAAAAGACAGAGACAGAGAGACATAGAGACAAATACAAATTTTAGGCAAGTGACAGACAGATACCGATACAGAGACACAGAGACAGGAGAACAAATGGACACGAAGATGAAGAGACAGAGAGATACAGACGAAGTGGGACATAGAGAGAGAAAGACATAGAGATAGAGACAGACAGACAGAAATACAGACATGGAGACAGAGACAGAGACAGAGACAGAGAGTGACACACACAGAGGCAAACAGACAGAGACAGACACAGACACAGACACAGAGACAGATAGACGCACAGACAGAGACAGACAAAGAAGCAGACACAGAGAGAGACAGACAGACAGAGACAGAGACAGAGACAGACACAGAGAGACACACAGACAGAGACAGACAGACACAGACACACACACTGACACAGACATACAGACAGAGATAGACCGACAGAGCGACAGGTGTAAATGTCTACTCTGGATTTTCTACAGGTGACTGCACACATGGAACCTGAATGTGATTTGGGTTTCGCTTGCAATCCGGGCACTTTAAATAATTCACACATCACTGGACGCAGACGATTGCTGTGCAAAATGCAGCGATCAATGAAGCATGGGATGCACCTCGAAAAGGCAACATCTGTCGGGGTCTCCCCACAGACGAGAAAGGGGCTTACGGTCGACCCTATAGCTCTTGGGGTTGATACGATTACGACGGGGGAAATTACAAATATATATGTATAATATATATATATATATATTTATGTATATATTAATCCATATTATATATATATATAATATACACATGCGTGTGCAGATATACAGAGAAAGTTGATTCTATACAATGTCATAATGAAACAGCGATTGTTTTATACAGGAATATATATATAATTATATATATATATGATGGATTACAAAATAATATATAGAGGTCTATATATATATATAATATGGTCATCGAGTCATATATATTTATATATATGTGTGTGTGTGATTTTGCCCATATATATATATATATATATATTATATATATAGAGGTCTATTGCGGCAATATTTTCCGGTGATCGGGCCTGACCAGGGTAGCCAGGGTCTCCGAAATCAAGTGGTAACATGAAAGGTGGCAGAGGTGAACGAGAGGGGCGTTGTCAACGAGAGACAGAGCAATATTGAGGGTCGCAGATAATGGAGGGGGGGGTCGGAGGGGTTCACTGGCAGTCTGGCAGCAGGTTTGATTGCATCGGTCCATCGAGAGAGGGGAGGATGGAAGGAGGATGGAAGGAGGATGGAAGGTTCTTCATCCCTCCAAACAAAGCACCTTTCATCTACGGGTTGGATTTAATATAAATTGTTATCTCCAATTCCTCCGTCGCTAAACCGCTTTCCCTTCCAGCTTGTTACTGTATAGCGACACGTGCTCACACACACACACACACACACACACACACACACACACACACACACACACACACACACACACACACACACACACACACACACGTCCTGTTACTTATTTGTCCAGCACACCTGAAAATGTAACGGGGCGTCCTGGTTCTTCTATTGCCTGCATGATATGCTGCGTTCTAATGCAAAGATAGATGAATGAAACAATGAAGCAATCAATCGATCAATCGATCAATCAATCGATCGATCAATCAATCAAATCAATCAATCGATCAATCAATCGATCACTCGATCAATCAATCGATCGATCAAACCAATCAAATCAGATAATACTGTCAATTGTGTTAATGCACACCTACAGCTTTTATCCTGCTTTTTAAAAAATAAACGAATAGGCCTATGATACATAATAGCCTGTAATAGGCCTAGCCTACATAATATGATGATAGTCAATGCAAGAGAGGAAACTGAGAAAGCTCGCAAAAGCTCTTGCAAAGCCTCCTTCCGAACGAAGTAATTACCAGTGCTTCTGTAGTCATCTCAGACCTGCCCATCGAGTTTGTTTTGACTAAGCGCTTGTAAATTTACTTACAACCACGATTTCGTTTTCTACGCACGAATAATTCGGAGTCACATTGTCAAGTCTACAATAAAAGCGATGACAACGGTAAGTAACACATCGCTAACGACATCTAGCGAATGTCGTTTCTTGTTAATTCTATTCAGCAGGTGGCGGTAGCATACTCGAAATATAGTTATAATATTATGTAGGAGTTCTCGATTAACCTTCGTTCATTCCCTAGGTGGCGCATCCCTAGATGGTGCGGGCGACATCGAACATAGCGGTCTTGCCGCAGAATATTATTGGGTGGCGTTTTCAAATGCATGATAGCTGATAGGAGGTGAGAGTGAAAGAGAAGGACTCAAAATAGAAGTAGTCAGAGAGCAGTGCCTACAGTTTTGATCGAAAGGTCTGTGATGAGATTGCAAGAGGTTAGGTGAGTGATATACTGGTACACTCATTTCGGTGCAAGTATCTCCTGGTTGCAGAAGATTGTCCAACGAAAACTGAGACTGTTCGAACATATGGATATCTGCAGAATGAAGAGGACAGACAGATCAAAATGCTTGGAATAATGAAGGGCACCAACAAAAGAGGAAGTCCGCATCTGGAGTAGATGAATGACTTTGAAGAGTGGTGTCGAGCAAAGTTGCAGAAGCTGAAGCAGCGCAGAACTGGAAGCTCGAGAGGAGAGACGTTATGACCATGGGCGTCCGCAGGAATTTTTCTAGGGGGGCGCAGACTTTTATATAATTGTTACGGGGCTAATTAGGCCTATAGGTTGTCAACTTGTCAGAACAACCGATCACTCCACCTTCGACGCTTACTCCTTTTGCGCTGGCTCCCTCTCGATCCGCTGTCACGGAACCCGTTCAACCCAGCATGCGCAAAAATCATATATATGATATATCCTAGCCTAGACATGAATTGTCAAAACTGTTATGATAGGCCTAGCCTAGTTAAATTGTATGTGACTGAAATCTGACCTTACTCTTGAAATAACAATTGCAATCGTCTGGGTTCTTATATCCAAACTGTTTTATCACTTCATGAATTCGCTTTAATTTGCTGACGGAAACTGTTTCCGAAGTACGATAATATATCGTACAGACGTACATGTACAATGTAGGCCTACATACACTCATTATACAGAGACCTGATAAACGGTCGTCAGTCTCACAGTCTGGTTGCAGAACGAATGCATCCATGTTGGCATATAACATGTTCGTATACCCTCCTTATAATCGTACCGTATCGAATGGCCTTTCTACGGTGCCCGCTGTAGGCTTATACTGGTATTTAGTTTAAAGTCTGGCCGATTACAGAACTCAACTTCAAGCGAAAACGAAACACCTTTTGACTGCCTGCTCCGTTCCTAAATTGTTCTTCGCTCAATCGCTCTCTCCCTTGAGCGGGAAGCTTTTGTCCCATGTGTTGGGAGTTGGGATATCAATCTGTCAGCAAGGGCGTATTAAACTTCACCAAGATAGAGGTATTGACCAAGATCCTTCCACTCACAGGTCGGCCCAATAGGGGGGTTATGAATATGCGTGAATCGGAGGGGGGTGCTGTGACGTTGTCGGACCACAGGACCAGCGCTGTGGCTGTGGCTGTCAGGCACAGCGTTAGCTGACATCTGTTTATAGTATAGCAGTTCAGATTACTCCACTGGAATGATCTTGATAGCAGTCAACTGACTGTCATACAATAATTATTATTAGCACACCTAATTATAGGCTTAACATTTATTTTACAGTAAACTTATCATTTGTGTGTTTTATATTATATATTCACTATAATTATAATACTTGTCTAATGTCTATTAGGCTACTTGATATTTGCTCCATTATTTCTTTATTTGTTTAATTGAACCATTAGGCCTATGTTTCATTACAACTGCAGGGCCATCTGCAAATATGCAAGTAGTGTTATTAGACCCCTCCAAGTGTCATTTGTTTCTAAATATATGATCAAATGAAACAAGTTTTAAAAAGTTAGATTAGAGAGCAGCAACTAGGCTCTTTACTCTGTCAATCACAACCAGAAAAGACAATGAAAATTTTACATATAATGAGAAATGACAATGTGCAGAGACACATGTAGTCTGTAGACCAGATTTAAACTGTCATGAATGTTTATAGAAACGGAAGGTCTACTTAGCATTTTACTACTATTGTGGTCTATTGAGTGACCTTCTTCCTCTTTTTGGCAATGAATCGTTTTGTGTTAGCCTTTTGCCTGTTCTCAATTTTTCTGCCTCTTCTGACCGTTGCTACTGTCCTACATTTGCTACTCTCCCATTCACTACAATACCATTTGCTGATATCCTATTCACTACAACCCCACTTGCTGATATATCCTATTCAGTATACAATCCAATTTGCTGCTAGATATTCTATTCACTACAATCCCATTTGCTGATATCCTATTCACTACAATCCCATTTGCTGATATCCTATTCACTACAATCCCATTTGCTGATATCCTATTCACTGCCATCCTATTCACAGATTTCCTAGTTATGCCAACTTAGTGTCACTGTTGTCCTATCGTATCACTGCCATCCTAGTGTCACTGTTGTCCTATAGCATGACTGCCATGCTATAGTGTCAATGTTGTCCTATAGCTACAGCATCACTGCCAACCTAGTGTCACTGTTGTTCTATAGTATCACTGCCATCCTAGTGTCACTGTTGTCCTATAGCATGACTGCCATGCTATAGTGTCAATGTTGTCCTATAGCTACAGCATCACTGCCAACCTAGTGTCACTGTTGTTCTATAGCATCACTGCCAACCTAGTGTCACTGTTGTCCTATAGCATCACCGCCATCCTAGTGTCACTGTTGTCCTATAGCTACAGCATCACTGCCAACCTAGTGTCACTGTTGTTCTATAGCATCACTGCCATCCTAGTGTCACTGCTATCTACAACACAACACTTAAGTGACTTAACTAACTTTTCTATAAATACTTGACAAACACTTTCTACAATAGGTCTTATAAACACTTGACAAACTTTATAGCTGCACCAAAGTCATACACTGAACAAAAGAACTGCATAAACGGCTGCTCTGTTGTGGCTGCCCGTGTGGTCCAGCCACGTCAGAAACGCCCCACCCCGAGTTAATGAGCCTCCCAGTACAAGCCAGCGGGCCAACCTGTTAGTGGAGTAATCTTGGGTATTGACTGTATTCCACTGCTCACAGCTGTGATTCTTCTCCCCTTCTCTCTCCCCTGGACAATGTATACATTTATATATATGTATACACAGCTATATAATATATATATATATATATATATATATATATATATATATTATATACACTATACAGCTATATAATTACATACCACCATATCAAGTATCAACTTTGATGGGATGTTTCCTCTTCTCTCCCTCCTCTCCCCTTTTCTCTCTATCCACTTCTATATCTTCACATCTGTCTCTCGCTGGTACACTCGCTCTTG